>SZWC01000336.1:96810-113725 GCA_023375785.1 Penium margaritaceum | reverse complement strand
GCAGTAGTGGCATTTGCCTTTCTTTCTGCCTCTTTGCTGCCCAGACTGCTGCTGCTGCTGGTTGCGAGAGCTCGTGGCAACAAAAGCTGCTTCACTGCTGCCGCCGCCATTACGCTTTGCTGCATTGCGACGCAATTCCACCTGCACCAGGTGTGTGCAGATGAAGTCGAGGTCGAGAGTTAGCTGGCACTCCAGCGTCTCTCGCACTGTGTCGCAGCTGGTTGGGAGCCCCCTCAGCAAGAGGAGGATGAAGCGCGTCTCTTCCACAGGGTTGCCGGCCGCTCTGAGCTGCTTTGCCAGCTCCTTTGCCCTGTCCAGGTACGCCTCCATCCCTTCACCACCCTGCATTTTCAGCGCCATCATCTTTTCCTCCAAAAGCATGAGGAATGCAGGATCCTTGCTCTCATACTTCTTGCACAACGTGTCCCACCCCTACTTTGCAGTAGCCTTGTCACTCATGTACTGAAGACGTGGGTTGGAGATAGTGTTGACAAGCAATCTCTAGGCCTGCCTGTCCTTCTTCTTCCACTCCTCATACACCGCCGCTGCAGTTGTAGATGAACTTGCATCTGCTATACCTTTCTGCGGCATCTTCCCCGCCACCACCTCAGCTGCGGTGATTCCTTTTGCCTCTGGAGGCGGAGCCCCTCTCCTCCAAAAGGAGGCGGGTACGGATCTTCCAAAACGCAAAGTTGGCGCGTCCTTCCAGCCTCTCCAAGGGCTGGGCTGCTGTTACCACGCCTGCTGCTGCCATTTTGAGCTTTGGTGATGCTCAACGCTGCCCTTGGGTGGCGGCGCTACCCCTGCTTCTGCTGCAGCTTCTGCCAGAAATCTGTCTAACAGAAAATAGACTGTAGATGCTAGCAGATTTGGAATTTCGAAAAACTGAGCCCACCACTGGAAAATGCAGCTCAAAACGTTTTAGATAGACCCATAAAACAGGGTCATCAACAAGGGATTTTGAAAGATATGCCCTGTTGAAAACAGGGTGTGCTTCTGCTCCTACTCCAACTCAGACGAGCCAGCTTGTAAACGGCGTTTCTCCCAAACGAATCAATGGAATGTAAATATTTTTGCACCAATGGAAAGCTTAGCAAAAAAACTACAATTCGGATGTGCCAATTTTTAAATTTGACAAAGAAACCAGAGAGTTATGGTCATCACAAGGCGACAGTCTTACTCATAGAGAAGAGTGTAGCCCAGGCCGACCTTGTTTTGAGCAAATCTCTCAATCCGACCATTGGATCTTTGCGATCTTGGGTTCGTTAGAAAGCTTGTCTTGCGAAATTGAAGATCCAGTGGTCGATTGTCAAATTTGGGCAAGGTTTGGCCATAACCCGTCACTCTCAATGTAACGGCCTGTGCTGGCTGAATCTGACAGAATGTGGCTCTGATACCAAATATTGCATCTGGAGGAGAGAGGGAGCCTTGGAGCAGCGAGCATGTGGGACTGAAAGGGCATCACTTGTGCTGAAGAATGGTTGTTTAATCACTCAAAATGATGGAGTACATATAGAGCTAGAGCTTGGGCAAGTCAGCCCTCTCACAAGCCACACCACTTAACCATGGAGGCTAAGGCTCACACACTAGAGTCCACAATCTCACACAAGGGAGGAAATCAGCCTAACAATCAGGCTGACCAGTCACATACGACCTAGAGAGCTAGAGAATGCTCTCATGGCACACTCCTAGTGGTCACATCACCCACAAACCCATGGAGAATCGCCATGTGTCCATGGCTAGCACACAAGGATCTCACCTCACCTAAAANTTCGTTGGAAAGCTTGTCTTGCGAAATTGAAGATCCAGTGGTCGATTGTCAAATTTGGGCAAGGTTTGACCATAACCCGTCACTCTCAATGTGACGGCCTGTGCTGGCTGAATCTGGCAGAATCTGGCTCTGATACCAAATATTGGATCTGGAGGAGAGAGGGAGCCTTGGAGCAGCGAGCATGTGGGACTGAAAGGGCATCACTTGTGCTGAAGAATGGTTGTTTAATCACTCAAAATGATGGAGTACATATAGAGCTAGAGCTTGGGCAAGTCAGCCCTCTCACAAGCCACACCACTTAACCATGGAGGCTAAGGCTCACACACTAGAGTCCACAATCTCACACAAGGGAGGAAATCAGCCTAACAATCAGGCTGACCAGTCACATACGACCTAGGGAGCTAGAGAATGCTCTCATGGCACACTCCAAGTGGTCACATCACCCACAAACCCATGGAGAATCGCCATGTGTCCATGGCTAGCACACAAGGATCTCACCTCACCTAAAACGTAAGGAGAGGTACCTTTATCCTAGTCAGGACACTCTGACAAGGCAATCCTCAGACCAAGGACCTTTTTGGATCGGCCTGAAACATGGACTGTAGATAATTTGCCACCTGATCTTTCCAATGGTGAAGACGGATCGACAATCGGAGCAGGCATGTGGAAGTTTCTTGGAACTTGCTCCTGTGGACTTGAAACTGAGCCGGACGGCTCCTTTCCCAACAGTTGGAAGGAGGAGGATTTGACGTATGAGGAGTGTCTGAGTACGTGCGCAACGAGGCCATGCGTCACAATGGTAGTGAGGCTAACATTTCACCCTATACTGCACAGTACGGTGGTTTTGGCAACAATTCTTCTTCTGGTCAGAGCAGAAGTTGAAGCGGTGGCGATGGAGGCATAAGCAATGGTGGCGGTAGAAAGGGTTCAAAGCGTCTTGGAAAATTCTATACCTGGGGCAAGCCTAGGCATTGGGCACGGGAGTGCAGGTCATCCAAGAAGGAAGACGGAGATCATGGTGATAGAAATGGGTACAAATGAAAGGGCAAGAAGGAGTTGACAAACATGATGGATGAGAGCATGTCGACAACCAAGGGAGCAGCACTGCTAAATCGTGGAGCCTACGTGGGCTTGACTCTGGCATGAACCACCACTCTTCTCGGGATAGGAATGGGCTCACCTCCACTGGGGACATTAAACGTCGCTTCAGGTTTGCCAACGGCAGCCTAGTCCATGCACATGGCAAGGGAGATAGGTTGATCAACATCAATGTGAACGGTGCTGAAAAATACTTGAAGCTAGAGAACGTCGTCTACATGCCATCTTCTGTGGCAAACCTCTTGTTGGTGTCCAAAATCACAGACCACGACATGACGTTTGTCTTCACAGAGGAGGAGGCCTGATGTTGGAAGTCTCCAAAGCTTGATGTTGTACCACAGGCCATCGCCATGGCGGCCAACTCCACCAAAGATACAGATGCTAAGCTATGGCACAGGCGGTTCGGCCATGTGGTTGACAGGACACTACAAGCTATGCAGCAACACAAAGTGGTTCATGGAATAAAGGGATGCAAGGCCAAGGATGAGGGAAGTGCAAGAATCTGTATGAGCCATACCTCCAAGACAAGGCAAAGAGAAAGCCCTTTGCACGTAATGGGAAATATGCGGTAACAAATTTGCACCTGATTCACTCACATGTGTGCGGATCATTCCGCATTCCTTCAAACGGCGGGAGCAAGTATTTCTTGACCTTCATCGATGACCACAGTCACAAGATGTGGATCTACTTCCTCAAGACGAATGGAGAGGTCATGGAAAAGTTACAAGAGTTTGTCGCCATGGTAGAGTGGTAGACAAGCAAGAAGGTCAAGACACTGCACACGGACAACGGTGATGAGTATGATGTGTGCAAGGGCTGGTTGAGCCAACACGGCATCAACCACCAGACCACCACGTCTTACACCCCCTAGAGCAATGGTGTTGCTGAGTGGATGAACCAGACTACTCTCGGCATGACACGGAGCATGCTCTTTGACGTTGAAACTGCAATAATTGCTTACTACCTTGTGAATCTCACTCCGGTAGCCGCGCTTGGAAGGTGTGGTAAGACACAACAAGAGAAGCGACTCAAGACGCCATAGGAAGCTTGGTTAGGGAAGAAGCCAGAGGCCTCACACTTAAGGGTCTTTTTGGATGTAATGCGTGCACAAAGGTCCAAGTAGGAGAAGGAAGTGGCAAGCTAGATGCACACGCTCGCAAGTGTGTAATGGTCTGAGACGACACTACATATAAGGCGTACAAGCTGTAGGACCATGCGGCTAGAAAGCTCATCAGGAGCCGAGATATCGAATTTGATGAAAGGACGCTCGGTAAGGGAGGGTCGTTGGATCCTGTCCATCCTCCCAATTCAAGAGAATGGACTGTGCTGCTTGAGTTTGGTGATCAGGCACCTTAGAACAGGCACATAGTGCGAGTAAAGGATAGTGCTGCAAGGAGAGTGGCTGTGTAGGCTGACGTAGCGACGGCCTCTGACACTAAGTCTGAGTTGTCTGAAACCTCTGAGTCAAGCTGTGAGGCCGGTGGCTCTTCCTCGAACAACGGATCACGGGTAGCACATGAGCAATAGAAGCCGCTTAGTCTTGAAGAACTACCAGCAACACTCTAGTGTAGTACGCGCCAGAAGAAACCTCCATCCAGGTACAATTTGGAGAGTGCGAAATAAACCGGACTCAGCTAGTCATGCTTGGCACAGGAAGATCCTGTGACCGTAGCGGAGGCTATGCACATGCCGCATGAGGCCAAGTGGAAGTAGGCAGTGGATAGCAAATTTGTATCCATCGAAGAGAATGGCACATGGATTCTGGTGGATAGGCCTCCAAACGCGCACGTGGTGGGTACTCTAGAAAATGTTCAAGCAAGATGCTAGTATTGATAAGTACAAGGTAAGATTTGTGGCAAATGGGTTTTTCCAGCATGCAGGCTCAGAGTACGAGGAGACCTTCGTGCATGTCATCACCTTTGCCTTCATCAGATCCATGTTAGGCATTGTTGCTACCAAAGATCTGGAGGTCTAACAGATGGACGTCAAGACAACTTTCCTCTACGAGAAGCTAGACAAAGAAGTGCTGATAAAACTGCTCGAGGGAGTGAAAGGTCCAGAGGGCAAGGTTTGCAAACTGGTCAAAGCACTTTGCTTGCTGAAATAGGCCCCAAGGATGTGGTACGAGGAGATGGACGGCTTCATGGCCGGGCTCACCTTCACGCACTACCATAATGACACGAGTATCTATGTGCGAGAGGATGAGCAAGGCTTGATGCTATTTGTCCTGTACGTGGATGACCTGATCATCTCCTCGTTGGTAGTGGAGCTATTGAACAAGCTGAAGACAGTTCTCAGCAATATGTTCAAGACAAAGGACATGTTGTCACTCCGCACTTGGCCACGGTCTAGAGTAAACGGCGCCGACAGGCAAACGGCCGACCGCCCTTGGTATTTCAACCAAGGTAGAGATCACCCACGGAGTGGTGTTTCCACACTGAAAGGTTTACTAAGCTTGTCCCAACCGTGGCCGGAGAGTGTTCCAAACTCTCACCCAACTGGCAATGCTACACACCAAAGTGTGCACTTGCACTTGTTCTTTACCCTCTTTCTTGGTGGCCAACAAGGGATTAGTCTTCTCCCAAGTCTCAAGAGTAAGAGATGATATATTGTCACATGCAAATCACAGGCCTTATATAGTCTCTGGTTAGTGCTCCCAGTGGCTCCTTGGAGGGGCCTCTCCCCAAGGCTACCCTAGACAGTGTCATCAGCTTTGATGACATGGCACCCTCTGTGACCGCCAAGTGGCGCTTGATCCACCTTGGACCTTAGAAGCTTCTAGGAAGCTTCCTTGACCCTTTTTAGTCACAAAGAAAATTTGGTCCTGGCGGGATTTGACCCCGGACCTCTCGCTTGCGAGACGGCGCCTTCACCCACTAGGCTGTAGGAAGTTGTCCTAAGGAGCATGCACCGGGTAGACTACCAAGAGTAGACCAAGGGGACTTACTCCACAAGGACAAGCAGTGCATGCCTTGTCTCTCTTAGCCTCTCTTCGTGTCGCTGGGGGACTTGCGCTACAAGCGCAGTGCATACCCAGTCTAAATCTTCCGCTGATTGGACCAGGGGCATACATAGAACATAACAAACTCTCCCTTGCACCTACGTCCATCTGCGGCTATTTTCCTGCTGCGGCCATGGGCCCAGCGATGTCGGCCACCTGTGAAGTAGCCCACCCGTTCAGCCCTCGTCTGCNCTCCACAAGGATGAGCAGTGCATGCCTTGTCTCTCTTAGCCTCTCTTCGTGTCGCTGGGGGACTTGCGCTACAAGCGCAGTGCATACCCAGTCTAAATCTTCCGCTGATTGGACCAGGGGCATACATAGAACATAACAAACTCTCCCTTGCACCTACGTCCATCTGCGGCTATTTTCCTGCTGCGGCCATGGGCCCAGCGATGTCGGCCACCTGTGAAGTAGCCCACCCGTTCAGCCCTCGTCTGCTGCGCTCACCATCCCGGTGCCTCGTGCCCCTGTCATGTGCGCGTCACTGTCTAGCGGCTTCGTCAGGAAGTCCGCGAGCATCTGCTTGGTCGCGATGTACTGCAGATCCACCACTCCCTTGGCGACGAGGTCGCGCGTGTAGTGATAGCGGATGTCGATATGCTTGGTCCGCCTGGAGAGGGTGTCTTTGAACGTGATATCCATCACGCTCTGGTTGTCGACGTGGATGACTGTGGCCTCCTTCTCTGGTGTGTGCATCTCAGCGAGCAAGCTCCGTAGCCACTGCGTCTCCTTGCACACCTCAGACAGTGCCACGTACTCAGCTTCTGCGGTTGAGATGGAGACACAGTCCTACTTGCGGCTGGCCCACGACACAGCGCCGCCGTTCACAAGGCACACAAAGCCCGAGGTGGACTTCCTATCATCCACGTTGCCTGCAAAATCTGCGTCGGTGTAGCACTTGAGGCGCAAAGGGTCTGTTCCTTGAAGGCCACCGTACTACAGCCCCATGTGCCGTGTCTTGTTGAGATAGCGCAAAATGCGCTTTATGGCCTGCCAGTGGAGTGGTCCAGGGTTGGCCACGTACCGACTGACTACTCCCACAACAAAGGAGATGTCCGGCCGCGTGCCAACCATGGCATACATGATGCTACCCACC
Source organism: Penium margaritaceum (assembly GCA_023375785.1). Taxonomy (NCBI): domain Eukaryota; kingdom Viridiplantae; phylum Streptophyta; class Zygnematophyceae; order Desmidiales; family Peniaceae; genus Penium; species Penium margaritaceum. The sequence continues at coordinate 106,759 of SZWC01000336.1, read as the reverse complement.
GCAGACTGGTACGGCACATCCTGCATTTTGTGGCGCTCGGCTTCCGTGCTGGGGGAGAAGGCGGAGGTGAGATTACACTTCGTGGGGAGAGGAGTGCTGAGGGGTTTGGCGTCTTCTATGCCATAGCGCCGAAGCACCTCTGAGATGTACTTCGTCTGGTTGAGCTCGATGGTGCCTGCAGCTCGGTTACGATGTATGGCGATGCCCAAGTAGTACTCGAGCTCGCCCATGTCCTTCATCTGAAACCTTCCATGCAGCTTCTCCTTGAGGCCCTCGAGGGCCTTCATGGAGGTGGAGGCCAGAATCAGGTCATCCACGTACAGTGCTACTAGCAATAGCCCCTGGTCATTCGCACGCACATACACACTGGGGTCGTTGTGGCAGTGCGAGAAGCCAAGGCCAGCCATGAAGCTTTCCATCTCCTTGTACCAGATCCTTGAGGCCTGTTTCAGCCCGTAGAACGCCTTGATGAGGCGACACACCTGCCCGGGTTTTGCCTTGACACCCTCGGGCACCTCCATTAGTATTCCTTGTCAAGCTTCCCGTAGAGGAAAGCGGTCTTGACGTCCATGTGGTGGATTTCCATGTTGCGCGCCGCAGCCACAGCCAGCAAGGTGCGGATGGAGGGGAAGGACGCGACAGGAGAGTAGGTCTCGTCGTACTCAGACCCTGCTCTCTGCGAGAACCCCTTCGCGACGATCCTTGCCTTGTACTTGTCGATGCTGTTATCTTGCTTGCATTTGACGCGTAAGACCCACTTCACGCCCACCACGTGTGCGTTTGGTGGTCTGTCCACCAGCACCCACGTCCCGTTCTCCTTGATGGAGGCGAGCTCGCTCTCCATCGCCTCCTTCCACTTAGCGGCGTCCGGCCGCGAGAGAGCCTCGGCGATGGTAGCCGGCTCTCCCTGCGCAAGGCACGACCAACTCAGGCCAGTCCACTCGGCCTTCCCTCCGTCGTACTGCTTCGTAGGCTTTGCTTGGCGCTCATTGCGCCGCAATGGTGCTGGTGCTGGCTGCTCGTGCTGCTGCTGCTGTGCTTCCCCAGGAGGGGTCGTTGGAAGGAAAGAGCCACTGGCCTCCGAGGAGGCCTCGGATGTCTCCGACGCGGTATTGGATGTCAACTCCACTTCAGCCTGAGCGGACGCTCTCCCTGAATTGGCAGCCTTGTTGTCTACGGCCACTAACATCCTACGCCAGTTAGGCGGGGGTGTGTCACCCGCCTCCAGCAACACCATCCACTCTCCCTGTTTTGGAGAGTTCTGTGGGTCCAGCAGTTTTTCCTTGTCGTGTGACTCTTCCTGGAAGGTCACACCTCTGGAGGTGATGACTCTCCCCGCTACCTGGTCCCACAGCCTATACGCCTTGTGCGCGGCCTCGTAGCCGATCATCACGCACTTGCGCGCACGTGCATCCAACTTCCCCGCTCCTTGCCCGTCCTGGACTTTGGCCCAAGCCGTACAGCCGAATGCCTTTAGGTGAGATGCATCCGGCTTCTTTCCCGACCATACCTCCTGCGGCGTCATGCGTTCTGCACTTTGCTCCTTTTCTGTCCCATTGCTGCGTAGTGCTGCAGCAGGCATGAGGTTGATGAGGTAGCATGCAGTGCGCGCTGCTTCTGCCCAGAAGCGAGGAGGGAGCTTTGAGTCGAACAGCATGGTTCGCGTCATGGCCAGAATGGTCTGGTTCATGCGCTCGGCCACGCCATTGCTCTGCGGTGTGTAGGGGGTAGTAGGTTGGTGGACAATGCCGTGTGCCCGAAGCCACGGCTTGCATCCCTCGTACTCTCCGCCGTTGTCGCTCCGCAGGGCCTTGACCTTCCGTCCGGTTTATCGCTCCACCATGGCGACAAACTCTTGTAGGCGCTCCAGCACCTCTCCCTTCGTTTTGAGGAAGTACACCCACACCTTCCGAGAGTAATCATCGATGAAGGTGAGGAGGTACTTGGAGCCGCCATTGGACGTGGTGCGCATGAGGCCACACACATCGCTGTGGACAAGGTCGAGTATGCCCTCTGCTCTACGACCGTTTTTGGAGAAGCGTTTCCGCTTTGTCTTCCCTTGCAGGCAAGCCTCACACCCAGTGTTGCATCCACCCTTCAGCTCACACCCCTCCAGCCCGCGTACAAGCTTCTGCTCGTGCATGACCTGCAGGGTGCTGTCGGCCACGTGCCCTAGGAGTCTGTGCCACAGCTTTGCAGTTGCTGCTCCCGCGTCTTTAGCCGCCACAGTAGGCGGCATGGATGGTGTCTTGGCGTTCGGCGATGGTGTAGCTTCCGCTACTGCCTCTGCCACTCCGGCGTGCCCTTCCGCACTCTTCGTCTGCAAAACATAGAGCCCATCCGTTCGTGGCACCTGGACGACAAGGTCTGACACAGCGTAGGTAATCGTTACGTCCTCGTTCTTGAGGATGACGGCTTCCTTCTGTGTGAATACCACCGTCATCGCGTGATCCGTGATCCGCGAGACGGAGAGGAGGTTCGCGGCGAAAGTTGGCATGTAGAGAACGTTCTGTAGCCGCAATTCCTTGTCGGCTCCGTTGAGCCGTGTGTGCACGACCTTCTCTCCCTCACAAGCCACGTACTCGATGCCGTCGTTGGCGTACCGGAACTTGGCCGTGGACGGTGTGAGGGACGAGAAGCCACATGCCTCGCGAGAGGTGTGGTAGTCCGTGCCACTGTCGAGCCCGAAGGCTCCCGGCCGCAGCATCACAGAGCCCTTGGGAGGTGCCTTGCTCTCGGCCATCATGCTCGTGGACGTCGAGTCCACCTTCTTACTCACGTTGCTGCTCCCACCACCGCCTCCTTCCTTCTTTGGTGCGCGACACTCCCGCGCCCAATGCCCCGCCTTGCCACAGTTGTGGCACTTGCCCTTCTTCTTGCCGCTCTTCCCGCCGCCACTGCTTCTGCTGTTGCCATGAGAGGAGGTGCCTCCCGAGCCACTCGCATACGCGACATTGTTGATGACGCCGTTGTTGCGCCGAATGGCCTCGTTCCGGAAAAACTCGGAAACACGAGGGTACGTGAACTCCGACTCCTCCCAACCACCCAAGGTGGTGATCATGGGGCCCCAGCTTGGCGGCAAGGCCATGAGGAGAATCATGGCCTGCATCTGTTGGTCGAGCTGCCAGGACATGGCGCGGTCTTCTTGAAGCAGTCCTTCGAACTGCTGGAGGAAGTCCGAGATGGATTCCCCCTTGCCCACCCGCAGCCCGATGAGGCGCTGCAGGATGAAGAGTCGATTGGCGAGGAAAGTTAACTTGTACACGTTCGTCAGCTTGGTGTAAGCCTCAGCTGCCGTCGTGCACCCCTCGATGTGGGAGATTAGGGAGGGGCTTAAGGACGTGACGAGGAGAGCAAGAGCGATGTCATTCCGCTCTTGCCACTTTGCGTATTCCGCGCTTGTCTCGTCCTCCGGTGCTACCTCCGTCCCTTTCAGCATACTAAGGTACCCACGCACGCACATCACCACCTCAAACTGCCATTTCCATGTGCCGAAGGCTTTGCCATCGAAGTGTGCGATGGCGTTGGTCGCACCCAACTCCGCGGGCCGTGAGGTGATTGGAACGATCTCTTGACCCCCCGGCATGATTGCGGTGTGGTCAAGGATGCTCACTTAGTCTCTGCTGTTCTGCTTCGTTGAGGCCGATGTAGGCTGATGAGGCTGATGACTGCTACAGATTTTCAAGGTGCAGTCCGTTGCATACCCCTCCAGCCGATGGTCTCCTAGCTATTTTGTGGAGGAAGTGCTCCCATAGATACGGGGTCGTACCCAGAAGGGCAGAGCGTAACCCGCTTAGGACTCGAGGGTCATACCAACAATGGCAGAGCGTATCCTCGTTCCTTGTCCGTGGAGAGCAAAAGTGGACCACGGGTCCAACCCGCGTCCGGTCTCTCACAATGCGTACCTTGGTCCAAAGTGGACCAACGATGAAGCAGATGGAGCAGTGGTGTCTTGTCTGCTGCGGAGGTACCTGCTACGTGAACTGAGCGGTGGTACAAACAACCAAGTTTCCCGATCAGTGTGGGCCCATAACCCTTTGTCACTCCTCACTTGGCCACGGTCTAGAGTAAACGGCGCCAACAGGCAAACCGCCGACCGCCGTTGGTATTTCAACCAAGGTAGAGATCACCCACGGAGTGGTGTTTCCACACTGAAAGGTTCACTTAGCTTGTTTCAACCGTGGTCGGAGAGTGTTCCAAACTCTCACCCAACTGGCAATGCTACACACCAAAGTGTGCACTTGCACTTGTTCTTTACCCTCTTTCTTGGTGGCCAACAAGGGATTAGTTTTCTCCCAAGTCTCAAGAGTAAGAGATGATACATTGTCACATGCAAATGACAGGCCTTATATAGTCTCTGGTCAGTGCTCCCAGTGGCTCCTTGGAGGGGCCTCTCCCCAAGGCCACCCTAGACAGTGTCATCAGCTTTGATGACATGGCACCCTCTGTGACCGCCAAGTGGCGCTTGATCCACCTTGGACCTTAGAAGCTTCTAGGAAGCTTCCTTGGCCCTTTTTAGTCACAAAGAAAATTTNCCAAGTCTCAAGAGTAAGAGATGATATATTATCACATGCAAATGACAGGCCTTATATAGTCTCTGGTCAGTGCTCCCAGTGGCTCCTTGGAGGGGCCTCTCCCCAAGGCCACCCTAGACAGTGTCATCAGCTTTGATGACATGGCACCCTCTGTGACCGCCAAGTGGCGCTTGATCCACCTTGGACCTTAGAAGCTTCTAGGAAGCTTCCTTGGCCCTTTTTAGTCAGAAAGAAAATTTTGTCCTGGCGGGATTTGACCCCGGACCTCTCGCTTGCGAGACGGCGCCTTCACCCACTAGGTTGTAGGAAGTTGTCCTAAGGAGCATGTACTAGGTAGACTACCAAGAGTAGACCAAGGGGACTTGCTCCACAAGGATGAGCAGTGCATGCCTTGTCTCTCTTAGCCTCTCTTCGTGTCGCTGGGGGACTTGCGCTACAAGTGCAGTGCATACCTAGTCTACATCTTCCACCGACTGGACCAGGGGCATACATAGAACATAACACATGTGTCCACTCAAGTTTTACCTTAGGATAGCTGTCCATCGCAAGTGAGATGCAGGCACCATTGAGCTGAACCAGACCAAGTACATTATGGAGGTTCTCAAGGACTACAACATGGAGGAGTGAAAGCCCATAAGCACACCCATGACAACAGACATCAAGCTCTCCTCCATGAGCCCAAGTACAGAAGCAGAACGGCATGAGATGGAGAACATTTCCTACCAGTCTACTATTGGCATCCATATGTATGCCATGGTAGGAACACGCCCTGATATCTGCTATGGTGTGGGACAAGTTAGCAGGTTTGTGGCCAATACAGAGCCACAGCACTGGCAAGCAGTCAAGTGCATCATGCGCTATCTACAGAAGACACGACACATGGGACTCCAATTTGGAGGCTAAGATGCATCTGACCCGCTATGGCTTGTTTGCTACACAGACGATGACTGGGGTGGAAGTTTTGATGATAGAAAGTCCACCTTGGGCTTCGTGTGTCTCTTGAATGGTGGTGCAGTCTCTTGGACAAGCAGAAATCAAAAGTGTGTCTCCCTCTCTACTGTAGAGGCAGAGTACATTGCTCTGTCAGAAGCATGCAAGAAGACACAGTGGCTACGCAGTTTTCTTGCTCAGATGAAAGTGCCACAGACAAAAGCAACGGAGGTCTACATCGACAACAAGAGTGCCATGAAAATGGCTCAGGATGACTTCATCTCCTGGCAAACCAAGCACATCAATAACAGGTACCAGTACTCACGCGACCTGGTCGCAAAGGAGATTGTGGACGTGGAATACGTGGAGACCAAGAAGATCCTCGCAGGTTGCATGACCAAGGTACTTGACAGCGAATTGCTTTCAGCAGGTACCTGAGGCATTCCTATGGTCAACGCAGCCGACGAAGACTAAGCCCAAGAAAGCAAGAGAGTGGAGATATCTCACAGCAAATGGACAGAGGTTCAAGGGAGAGTTTTTTGACCTGATATGCCCCTTGTCCATAGCTGACATTTGGACAAGCATAGGACGGACTAGGCATGCACTTATTCCAAGGGAGTAGCATATCGACAGCTATGGACCAGCGCTTAGACATGTCTAAGTGCTGCGGAGATACTTCGCGGCTTTGTATGATCTTGAGCACTTTGTACTCATCCTGAGTTGAGTGGAGGACGTGCTGTTTCTGCCAAGCCTTGGTTAAACTCACGGTGACCGGACCAGGACATATAATTGTTGTCGGCAGGACTTACCGGTCGTTACGTTGCGTGGATGGTTCGTTGGCGCTGGTCATGGTGGACTCGGACAGTCACATGGTCAGACCAAAGAAGTCTGATTGGTTATGCCATCGAAGCCGTTTGGAAGGCGGGATGTGGGGGGTGAACCGAGACCAGACTGGTTTTCGAGTTCCTGCTGATCGGATGTCCAAGGAAGAGTTAGATGAAGCCAGAAAGATACGAGAGAACCTGGTTCAAACATGTGAGTCTTGACCACTATTTTGTCAGCCACCCCTCAAGATGACACGGCTCGCAAAGAAGAAGCCAAGGAGGGAGGTTGGGTACTTTTTAGCCGCCCACAGAAGATAAGGAGGTACATGGATGAAGGTAGATGGTTGAGTACCAGAGAGAAGATGGGAAGGGTTGCTGCTAGGAGGATCATCAGAGGAGGAGAGATTGGAATCCTTGTACATGATTGAGAGAAACTATACGAGGAAGAGAGAAGTAGCTGGAGGAGTGAATCCATGCTGCCATCCTGTTAGATGCTGTATGTACGAGGGAAGAGATGTGTCAGAGCTGAGCCCGGATGTAGGGAAAACGGACAGTGACAGTAGCTGTGTAATTATAGTGAAGTAAAAGAAGGGTGATGGTTGAGGCAGTGGAAAGTTGGTGTGTAAAGATGGAGGAAGAAAATAATACTCTAGTCAAGTCGACACAGGAGATGATGCTGGCAGCAGACATGCCATCAGCTTTGCGGGCGTAGAGTCTGGGAGAGGCTACCATGGTACTAGAGAGATGTAGTTGTTCTAAAAAGCAACATCATACTTGTTGGGAGAGACTGAGAGTGATGCGTATGATGATGTAAGCTGAGGAACAGAAAAAGACATGCTTGGAGAATGAATTGGCGGTGTATTGTCGAAGTTCCCGAGGTTCCAATTACTAATGGCTTTGGAATGTCAAGGGTATTTGACGTTTGCAGTGGAAGAGTAGTTCTTGGCTCACTACAAGAGGACACTCTTGATGAGATAGGAGCAAGGGAGGATGGAGTTGGGCGACTTGTGTCAGTGTGTGATACAGAGAGTTGATGTGTGCGGTGAGAAGCAAGGAAAATGTTTTGGAGTAGAAGAGTAAGTTGATGCTTTTATAGGAGAGGTGAAAGTGATACAGGACAGATGTGTCAAATAGAGTGAGTTACTGGAATGAGATTATTAATAGGCAATAGTTCAAGTGCAAGAGTGTTCAAGACTATTGGTGCATCACAAGAAGCCTTCAGGTGAGGTGAGGCGGTGAAGGAAATAGTGGGAGTTGAAATTGATGTGTTTCCACACTGGTGTATGTACTTTGGAAGCAAAATGTAGCGAGCTATAGTGTTGGTTGTAGGAGGTGATAAGAGCGAGAGTAATGCTGGTTTCTTGATTGAGAGAGGAGTGTTCTACGGCGAAGAAGATGCAGCTGCAGGGGAAGTGCTTGTCTATTGTGGAGTGGAGTCATCCATGGTAATGCTGTAGTTGAGGAGCACGAACTTATTCAGCTCTTCATGGGAGAAGACTGGGTGTTAGAGTAGAGGAGAAGTCCCCGAAAGGTAGCAGGGTTCAAAGAGGCTTCAGCTGCGGATGCAACTTGATACAAAATTAGCAGATCAGCAGGATAGAAGTAGTCATCATAGTAGTAGTCCAGATAGTCATCCCAGAGAGGAGGCGAGGCTTCTGAAGGGGGAGAGGTACGTTCAAAGGTCAGCATGATGTAAGTGTTGACCTGATATGCCCCTTCTCCATAGCTGAAATTTGGACAGGAACAAGATGGAATAGACATGCACTACTCCCTTGGAGTAAGTCCCCTAAGTCTGGTCCAGATGGACAAGGCATGCACTGTTCCTTTGGAGCAAGTCCTCTAAGTCTGGTCCAGAACGACAAGGCATGCACTGCTCCTTTGGAGCAAGTCCCCTTAGTCTAAAGTGTATAGTAAGTCCAGCAAACACTACCTAGGACAACTCCTTGTGGCTTAGATATTCTGAAGTTAGTCTCTGGAGTAAGAGGTTGCTAGGTCAAATCCCAACCTAGTGACTAGTTTTCTTTGTGACCAAAATGGGGACATGAAGGTTCTAAGAGACATCTTAAAACATTCCAAGGTCCTTTGTGGTGACTGGCACTACTTGGCGGTCACAGGGAGTGCCATGTAGGCATTGGAGATGATGTAATCCAGATTGCCCCCAAAGTCGCTCATCCAAGGGGCCACTGCACGCCTAGGCTAGAAGCTGGCTCTAGGACTATAAGTACATGCCAGTTGCCTGTCATTAAGTACAGTTACAACACTTGAGACTCCTCACAGAGTTGTCCACCAAAGGCAGATACTAAAGAAACATTGATTGGTCTAAGCTCCAGAGCTAGCTCCTCACTCAAAAGTGACCAGTTGCTAAGGACACAATGCAAGGAAGTGATTTGTATGAGTTTTTCAGTGTGGAACAGTGATTCTACGTGTAATATCTCCTCCTAGTTACAATACTAGGAGCGGACGGCATGTGCCATTGTGTTGGCCTTGTTCTGTAATCCGTTGCCTCAGGCTGGTTAACAAAGGGTTATGGGCCCACATTGAGTAGTTGTCAGGCATGCTTCTGCGCGCTCTCTTGTCCTCTCTGTCTTGTAGCGCACATCAGCTCCATCAGCTCCATCTACTTCAGCTACTCCATCAACTCCGACGGTGGATGGTGGCAATATGGAAACAAGGGCAAAGGATAAGCAGTGCCCTTGGAGGTACGACTCTTGGGCGATGCACAGGATAAGCTCTGCCCATGGATGCACGATCCTATATTCGTTAGAGTGCATTCCTCACTGTTTGCACGAGATCAATAGCTGATGGGGTAAGCAACGAATCTGCACCTTCCAAATTAATAGCAGACAACAGCCTACATCAGCCTACATCGGCCTCAACGAAGCACAGAAGCAGAGTAATAGACTAGTAGGATTATGCCGCCTATGACGCTGAGTCTTGAGCACATCAATTATGGCATGACAAAGTTCATGGGGATTACATTTCCCTTGTGGAAATGGCACTTTGAGATTGTCATGAAAGTGCGTGGCTACTTGAAGATGTTCCTTGGAGAAGAGGTTGAACAACCAAAAGATGACCCTGGGTATGAAGCATGGAGCGCCAAGAACAAGATGGCGCTGGCCATCCGTGTGACATAAGTGCATGAGTCACAGCATGCCCATCTCCAAGGTATCACACATGCATCAAAGGCTTATGAAACACTTGCACGTGTGTACCAGTCAACGGCTCTGGCTAATCGTCTCTTCATCCTTGAAAAGCTGATTGGGATGAGAGTGAGCGAGGGAAAATCGATCCTAGAATTTTTGCTACAGTTTGAAGGACTGTTGTAACAAGTGATCCAGATGAGCTGGAAAATCGACACCAACCTGCAAGCCATGATCTTCTTCATGGCGCTACGTAAAAGCTTGGGTCCTCTGTGTTGGATCTGGAGGAGAGAAGGAGCCTTGGAGCAGCGAGCATGTGTGATTGGAAGGGCATCACTTGTGCTGAAGAATGGTTGTTCAATCACTCAAAATGATGGAGTACATATAGAGCTAGAGCTTGGGCAAGTCAGCCCTCTCACAAGCCACACCACTTAGCCATGGAGGCTAAGGCTCACACACTAGAATCCATAATCTCACAGAAGGGAGGAAATCAGCCTAGCAATCAGGCTGACCACTCACA
>SZWC01000336.1:31166-96753 GCA_023375785.1 Penium margaritaceum | reverse complement strand
AAGGAGAGGTACCTTTATCCTAGTCAGCACACTCTGACAAGGCAATCCTAAGACCAAGGACCTTTTTGGATATTTCTCCCATCAGGTCCTGACCGTGGACCTCTTGCCTTTTTCTTTTCTCAGGCTAAGGCATGGAGCCATCACCCATGCCCACCCACACATCGACGGTCCATGACCCCCGAAACTTCGAAAATTCTACTCCCAATCCGACCGTTGGATCGGCCTCAAACTTGGACCGTAGACATTTTGCCACATGATCTTTCCAATGGTGAAGTCGGATTGGCGATCAGAGCAGGCATCTGGTACTTTCCTGGAACTTGCTCCTGTGGACCTGAAATTGAGCCGGATGGCTCCCTTTCCAACAATCTCCCACTTTGCCGCAGTCAGAGTGGGCTGAGTCCACATGCCTTCATGCAGAACTGCTGCTTCTCACGGGTCACTGGCTTGGTGTAAACATCAGCGACCTGCTTGCTGGTTGGAGTAAACTCCAGCTTGATAGCACCCTCCTGCACCATATGCCTGATGAAGTGATAGGCGATGTCAATGTGCTTGGTACGAGCATGGTGCTCGGGATTCTTGGCGAGTGCAATAGCGCTCTGGTTGTCGACGCGCATAGGAACAGGAACTGCTGCACTCGCACTCATCTCCGCCATGAGACGCTGAAGCCAAACTACTTCCTTGGCTCCAAAGCTGAGAGAGACGTACTCAGCTTCTGTGCTTGAGGTGGCCACGACCACCTGCCGCTTGCTGCACCAGCTGATGGCACCTCCATTCATGAGAAACACATGTCCAGAGATGGATTTGCGAGTCTCAGGGTTTGAAGCCCAATCTGCGTCTGTGTAGCCGATGATGCTGTTGTCGTTGCCGTTGTAGGTGATGCCGATGTTGGCGGTTCCAGCAAGGTAGCGGAAGATCCGCTTCACTGCCTTCTGGTGCTCAGGGCCGGGGTTAGCCATGTGCTGGCTCACAGCGCTCACAGCCTGTGCGAGGTCCGGCCTGGTTGCCACCATCAGGTACATGAGACTGCCGACGGCGCTCTGGTACTTCTGCCGCTCAGCTGCATCTGCTTCTCCACTGAAGCTCACGAGGTACTGCCGCGTCTCTAGCGGCGTGCCGATGGGTTTGGCCTCTGCCATGCCGAACCGCTGTAGGACGTCCTTGATGTAGCGACTCTGCTGCAGCGAGAGAGAGCGTGATTTGCGGTCACGCGTGATCTGGATACCGAGGAAGTATGACGCCTCCCCGAGATCAGACATCTGGAAGCGCTCCTGCATGGCCTCCTTGAACTCCTGCAGTGCAGACATGCTGTTGGAAAGGAGGAGCATGTCATCCACATAGACAATGATGATGAGGATCTCATGCTGATGCTGCCAGCGATACACGCTGTAGTCACACTCGCTGCGCTCAAACCCCATGCACTGCAGCGCCGCATCCAACTTCTGGTTCCAAGGACGCGACGCTTGCTTGAGGTCGTACAGCGACTTCTGCAGCTTGCAAACCAGGTGCTCCTGGCAATCCATGACGAACCCCTCCGGCTGCTCCATGTAGATCTCCTCCTCCAAGTCACCATTCAAGAATGCCGTCTTGACATCCATGTGGTGAACCTCAAAGTCCTCAGCTGCTGCATAAGAGAGGAGCGTACGCACAGAGGCAAACTTTGCAACAGGGGCAAAGGTTTCTGTGTAGTCAATGCCCTCCTGCTGCGAGTAGCCCTTGGCGACCAGCCTTGCCTTGTACTTTTCCAGATTGCCATCTGCTCCCCGNTTCTTCTTGAACACCCACTTGCACTTGATCACCTTGCGTCCAGGTGGACGCTCAGTCAGCTCCCACGTGCCATTGTCCAGCTGCGACTGAATCTCCTGCTGCACGGCTTGCGCCCAATCTGCTGCATCTGGTGCAGCCATGGCCTCCTTGTATGACGTTGGCTCATCTGAATCTGCTGCAACTGCGACGTTCATCTGTTCTGGTTTCTGCAGCATCCAGAAATGGCCGCGCTCACCAGGCTTGTAACGCACCCTTAGAGGGTACCTGCGACCTGGTGCTGGAGCGTTAGCGGGCGGCTGGCGCGGTGCTGCTGGCACAACTGCTGCTGCTGGTGGTGCTGCATCTCCCTCCTCTGCTTCTGCCGATGAGGCTGCTGTATCTGCTGCATCAGACATGGGAGAGTACAGTGATTCTCCCACTGTCACAGTAGAGGAAGGATCGGGAGAGACTGGGTCAGGAAGTATTTCTGCTCCCATTGCCTCGTCTGCTGCTGGTTCTGCTGCCTCTTCACAGACAATGTTGGTGCCGATGACGTTGCTCTCGTTGAAGACGACATCCCTGGAGATAATGACATGGCCTGTATCCCTCTCATAGAGGCGATAGGCCTTGCTTGCCACGTCATAGCCAATCATCAGCATCTGCGCACTCTTTGCGTCCCATTTCTGCCGCTTCTCCTTGGACACGTGCATGTGTGCCAGGCTGCCAAATGCTCGGAGATGACCCACGCTCGGCTTCTTGCCGAACCACGCCTCGTACGGTGTCATCTGCTCCAGCGCCTTGGTGGGATTGCGATTCTTGATGTAGACCACAGTGCTCACGGCTTCGGCCCAGAAGTCGTAGGTCAGCCGCGCCGCGTGCAGCATGGAGCGCGCCGACTCAACGATGGTGCGGTTGGCGCGTTCTGCTACACCGTTCTGCTGCGGCGAGTACGGCGCGGTACGCTGCGCCTTGATGCCAGCTGCTACGAGGTAGTCCTGGAACTCCTTGCTCAGGTACTCTCCACCGCGATCGCTGCGCAGCGCCTTGATCTTCTTGCCAGTCTGGTTCTCCACCATGGCCTTGAACTCCTTGAACCTGTCAAAGCACTGGTCCTTGGAAGGAAGGAAGTACACAGCAGTGTAACGGCTGAAATCATCAATGAAGGTCAGGAAATACCTAGAACCTCCAAAGCTCTGGGTCTGCATCGGTCCACACAGGTCCGTGTGGACCAGCTCCAACACCTCCTTCGCACGCTCCCCTGCTCCAGAGAACGCCTCCCGGTGCTGCTTCCCCTCCAAACATCCGATGCACAACTGCTGTTCAAAGTTAGAGATGGTAGGCAGGTCACGCACCATCTGCTTTGCTTGAAGCTGCTGCAAGGCGCGCATGCCGNGCCCCCAGCAGGCGGTACATGTCGCCCTCCTTCACCGACCTGGCCAACTCCTCTCCTGTATCCTTGTTGAGGATGTAGCCATAGTCATCATCGAAGACGATGCGCAGTCCTGTGTTTGTAAGAGAGGAGACTGAGAGGAGGTTGAATGCAGCATTAGGTACGTACAGCACGCCATGGAACACTCCCACTTCAATGCCACGCGGGGTCTCCAACCACATCTCCACAATCCCAATCCCTTCAGCATACACCACCCGATCATCACCCAAAGCGATAGGACGGGGAGGGATGGACAGCAACTATGTAAACCACTCCCTGTGGTACGTCAGACTCTTGGTACACCCAGAGTCTTTGTACCACGCCAGATCCGCCTTCTCCTCCTGCGACATGTCAGACTTCACCATGAAGAGGCGGTCGTGCACCTCCTTGGCCACGTTCATGTTCCCAAAATGGCGCACGCTGGTCTGGTTCTGCTGCTGCTGCTGCTGGTGCTGCTGACGTTGCTGTGACTGCTGCTGCTGTTGCTGTGGAGATTGCTGCTTTTGCTGCTGCTGCTGCTCCTTCTGGTCCCTCTTGAACTTGAAGCACTCTTTCTTGTAGTGCCCCTCTTTCTGGCAATAGTGGCACTTGCCCTTCTTCTTGCCTCTCTGCTGCCCGGACTGCTGCTGCTGCTGGTTGCGTGAGCCCATGGCCATGAAAGCTGCTTCACTGTTGCTGCCGCCATTGCGCTTTGCTGCATTGNCCATGCGCGTCGACAACCAGAGCGCTATTGCACTCGCCAAGAATCCCGAGCACCATGCTCGCACCAAGCACATTGACATCGCCTATCACTTCATCAGGCACATGGTGCAGGAGGGTGCTATCAAGCTGGAGTTTACTCCAACCAGCAAGCAGGTCGCTGATTTCTGCACCAAGCCAGTGACCCGTGAGAAGCAGCAGTTCTGCATGAAGGCATGTGGACTCAGCCCACTCTGACTGCGGCAAAGTGGGAGATTGTTGGGAAAAGAGCCATCCGGCTCAGTTTCGGGTCCACAAGAGCAAGTTCCAGGAAGCTACCAGATGCATACTCCGATCGTCGATCTGACTTCACCATTGGAAAGATCAGGTGGCAAATTGTCTACGGTCCAAGTTTCAGCCCGATCCAACAGTCGGATTGGGAGATATCAATTTTCGAAGTTTCGGGGTTCATGGACCGTCGATGTTTGGGTGGGCATGGGTGATGGCTCCATGCCTTAGCCTGAGAAAAGAAAAAGGCAAGAGGTCCAGGGTCACGACCTGATAGGAGAAATATCCAAAAAGGTCCTTGGTCTTAGGATTGCCTTGTCAGAGTGTGCTGACTAGGATAAAGGTACCTCTCCTTACTTTTTAGGTGAGGTGAGATCCTTGTGTGCTAGCCATGGACACATGGCGATTCTCCATGCGTTTGTGGGTTATGTGACAACTAGGAGTGTGCCATGAGAGCATTCTCTAGCTCCCTAGGTCGTGTGTGAGTGGTCAGCCTGATTGCTAGGCTGATTTCCTCCCTTGTGTGAGATTATGGATTCTAGTGTGTGACCCTTAGCCTCCATGGCTAAGTGGTGTGGCTTGTGAGAGGCTGACTTGCCCAAGCTCTAGCTCTGTATGTACTCCATCATTTTGAGTGATTGAACAACCATTCTTCAGCACAAGTGATGCCCTTTCAGTCCCACATGCTCACTGCTCCAAGGCTCCCTCTTTCCTCCAGATCCAACAGTCACATCACCCACAAACCCATGGAGAATCGCCATGTCTCCATGGCTAGCACACAAGGATCTCACCTCACCTAAAAAGTAAGGAGAGGTACCTTTATCCTAGTCAGCACACTCTGACAAGGCAGTCCTAAGACCAAGGACCCTTTTGGATATTTCTCCCATCAGGTCTTGACCCTGGACCTCTTGCCTTTTCTTTTCTCAGGCTAAGGCATGGAGCCATCACCCATGCCCACCCAGACATCGACGGTCCATGACCCCCGAAACTTCGAAAATTCATATCTCCCAATCCGACCGTTGGATCGGCCTCAAACTTGGACCGTAGACATTTTGCCACNCACCTCCCACAAGCCCCTCTCCTCCAAAAGGAGGCGGGTACGGATCTTCCAAAACGTGAAGTTGGCGCGTCCCTCCAGCCTCTCCAAAGGCTGGGCTGCTGTCACAACGCCAGCTGCTGCCATTTTGAGCCTTGGTGATGCTGAGCGCTGCCCTTGGATGGCGGCGCTACCCCTGCTTCTGCTGCTGCTACTGCCAGAAATCTGTCTGACAGAAAATGGACTGTAGATGCCAGCAGACTGGGAATTTTAAAAAACTGAGCCCACCACTGGAAATTTCAGCTCAAAAAATTTCGGATCGACCCATAAAACAGGGTCATCAACAGGGGATTTCAAAAGATATGCCCTCTTGAAAACAGGGTATGCTTCTGCTCCTACTCCAACTCAGGCCAGCCAGTTTGTAAACGGTGTTTCTCCCAAACGAATCGATGGAATGCAAACATGTTTGCACTAATGGAAAGCTTAGGAAGAATACTACAATTCGCATGTGCCACTTTTTAAATTTGACAAAGAAACGAAAGAGTTATGGTCATCACAAGGCGACAGTCTTACTCATAGAGAAGAGTGTAGCCCTGGCTGACCTCGTTTTGAGCATAACTCTCAATCCGACCGTTGGATCTTTGCGATCTTGGGCTCGTTGGAAAGCTTGGCTTCTGAACGTGAAGATCCAGTGGTTGATTGTCAAATTTGGTGAAGGTTTCACCCCAACCCGTCACTCTCAAAGTGACGGCCTGTGCTGGATAAAAGTGGCAGAACTGGGCTCTGATACCAAATGTTGGATCTGGAGGAGAGAGGGAGCCTTGGAGCAGCGAGCATGTGTGATTGGAAGGGCATGACTTGTGCTGAAGAATGGTTGTTCAATCACTCAAAATGATGGAGTACATATAGAGCTAGAGCTTGGGCAAGTCAGCCCTCTCACAAGCCACACCACTTAGCCATGGAGGCTAAGGCTCACACACTAGAATCCATAATCTCACACAAGGGAGGAAATCAGCCTAGCAATCAGGCTGACCACTCACACACGACCTAGAGAGCTAGAGAATGCTCTCACGGCACACTCCTAGTGGTCACATAACCCACAAACCCATGGAGAATCGCCATGTGTCCATGGCTAGCACACAAGGATCTCACCTCACCTAAAAAGCAAGGAGAGGTACCTTTATCCTAGTCAGCACACTCTGACAAGGCAATCCTAAGACCAAGGACCTTTTTGGATATTTCTCCCATCAGGTCCTGACCCTGGACCTCTTGCCTTTTTCTTTTCTCAGGCTAAGGCATGGAGCCATCACCCATGCCCACCCACACATCGACGGTCCATGACCCCTGAAACTTCGAAAATTCATATCTCCCAATCCGACCGTTGGATCGGCCTCAAACTTGGACCGTAGACATTTTGCCACATGATCTTTCCTATGGTGAAGTCGGATTGGCGATCAGAGCAGGCATCTGGTACTTTCCTGGAACTTGCTCCTGTGGACCTGAAATTGAGCCGGATGGCTCCCTTTCCAACACTCTGATTACTGTCTTTGGCGGTTGGAAGGAGGAGGATTTGAAGTAAGAGGTAGTGTCCGAGTACATGCGCAATGAGGCCGTGCGTCGTAATGGTAGTGAGGCTAACATTTAAGCCTATGCTACACTGTACGGTGGTCGTGGCAACAATTCCTCTTCTAGTCAGAGCGGTAGCGGAAGCGGTGGTGGTGGAGGAAAAGGGAATGGTGGCGGTGGAAAGGGTTCAAAGTGTCCTGGGAAATGCCATAAATATGGCAAGCCTGGGCATTGGGCACAGGAGTACAGGGCATCCAAGAAGGAAGACGGAGATCATGGTGATACAAACGAGGGCAAAGGAAAGGGTAAGAAGGAGTTGACGAACATTATGGTTGAGAGCGTGCCAGCATCCAAGGGAGCGGCACTGCTCAAGCGTGGAGCGTACGAGCTCGACTCTGGCACAAACCACCACTCTTTAAGGGAGAAGAATGGCTTCATCTCTATTGGGGACACTGAACGTCGCATCAGGTGTACCAACGGTAGCCTTGTCCATGCACAAGGCGAGTGAGATACGTTGATCAGTATCAACGTGAACCATGCTAAAAAAGACTTGAAGGTGGAGAACGTTGTCTACATGCCATCTTTTGCGGTAAACCTCTTGTCGGTGCCCAAAATCATAGACCATGACATGACAGTCGTCTTCACAGAAGAGGATGCCGTGACCGTAAAGAACAAGGATATCAAGATCTCATATCCCAAGGAGAGTCTTGTCGTACAAGTCCCAAAAGTTGATGGGCTCTACGTGTTGGAGACCAAGCCTCTTTAAAGTACAAATGAAGGACATGAAGCCGTTGAGGAGATAAAGTCTCCAAAGCCCGATGATGTACCATTGGCAATTACCATGGCGGCCAACATCACCAAAGACACAGATGCTGAGCTGTGGCACACGCGGTTTGGCCATGTGGCCGACAGCACACTGCAAGTCATGTAGCAACACAAAGTGGTTCATGGGATGGAGGGATCCAAGGCCAAGGATAAGGGAAAGTGTAAGAAGTTGTGTAAGCCATGCCTCCAAGGAAAGGCAAAGAGAAAGCCCTTTGAGTGTAATGGACAACGCATGGCAACAATCTTGGACCTGATTGACTTTGATGTGTGCGGACCATTCCGTACTCCTTCAAACGGTGGCAGCAAGTATTTCTTAACCTTCATTGATGATCACAGTCACAAGATGTGGATCTACTTCCTCAAGACAAAGGGAAAGGTCAAGGAGAAGTTGCAGGAGTTTGTCGCCATAGTAGAGTGGCAAACAAGCAAGAAGGTCAAGGCACTGCGCACAGACATTGATGGTGAGTACGAGGCATGCAAAGGATGGTTGAGTCAGCACGGCATCAACCACCAGACCTCGACACCTTACATCCCCTAGAGCAGTGGTGTTGCCGAGCGGATGAACTAGATTATCCTCCGCATGACACGAAGCATGCTCTTTGATGCCAAACTCACACCATGCTTTTGGGCTGAAGCTACAAGAACTGCTTACTACATTGTGAATCTCATTGCGGCAGCCGTGCTTGGAAGGCGTGGTAAGAAACAGCAAGAGAAGCAACTGAGGATGCCATAAGAGGCTTGGTCAGGTGAGAAGCCAGATGCTTTACACTTGAGGGCCTTTGGTTGTACCGCCTGGACAAAGGTTCAAGCAGGAGAAGGAAGTGGCAAGCTGGATACACGCGCTCACAAGTATGTAATGGTCTGATATGACACCACACACAAGGTGTATATGCTATGGGACCAAGCGGCTGGAAAGCTCATCAGGAGCCAAGGTGTTGAGTTTGATGAAAGGACGCTTAGTAAGGGAGAGTTGCTATATCCTCTCCATACTCCCAAATCAAGAGAGTGGGTTGTATTGCTCGAGTCAGGTGATCAGGTACTTGAAAACTGGCAAATGGTGCCAAAGAAGGATGGTGCTGCAGGAACAGTGACTGTACATACTAACGTAACGACGGAATCTGACACTAAGTCTGAGTTGTCGGAGGCCTCTTAGTCAAACTCTAAGGCCGGTGGCTCTTCCCCAAACAATGTATCATTCATAGTGCAGGAGGAACAGAATGAACTAAGCCGTGAAGCCCCAACAGCAACATTCCAATGTAGTACGCGCCAGAAGAAACCTCTATCCAAGTTTGATGCTGAGAGAGCATAATGGACCGGACTTAGCTGGTCATGCTTGGCTTAGAGAGAGCCTATAACCGTAGCGGGAGCTATGAACATGCCAAATGCGGCGAAGTGGAAGGAGGAAGTGGATAGCGAAATCGCATCAATTGAATAGAACAGAACATGGATTCTGGTGGACAGGCCCCCAAACGTGCACGTTGTGGGGTCAAGGTGGATTCTCCAAAAAACGTTCAAGCAAGATGGAACTATTGATAAGTAGAAGGCAAAAGTTGTGGCGAATGGGTTTTCCTAGTATGTAGGCTTAGAGTACAAGGAGAATTTCATACCTGTCGTCACCTTTGCCTCCATCAGATCCATGTATGGCATCACTGCTGTCAAAGATGTGGAGGCCCACGAGATGGACGTCAAGATAGCTTTCCTCTACGGGAAGCTAGACAAAGAAGTACTGATGGAAGTGCCCAAGGGAGTGACAGCTCCAGAGGACAAGGTTTACAAACTGGTCAAAGTACTCTACGGTTTGAAACATGTCCCAAGAATGTGGTACAAGGAGATGGACAGCTTCATGGCTGCACTCACCTTCAAGCACTTCCAGAATGACCAAAGTGTCTATGTGCAAGAGGATGAGCAAGGCTTGATGCTGGTTGCACGGTACGTGGATGACCTGATCATCTGCTTCTCGTCAGTCGAGCTGTTGAACAAGCTTAAGATAGATCTCAGCAACAGGTTCAAGATGAAATACATGGGTCCGCTCGAGTTCTACCGTAGGGTAGCCGTCCATCCCAATCGAGTAGCAGGCACCATCGAGCTGAACCAGACCAAGTACATCATGGAGGTCCTCAAGCGCTACAACATGGAGAACTACAAGCCCATATGCAAACCCATGACATGAAACAGTCAAGGCTCTCCTCCTCCATGAGCCCCCACACAGAAGCATAACGGTGTGAGATGGAGAATATTCCCTACCAGTTAGCTGTTGGAAGCCTCGTGTATGCCATGGTAGAACACGTGAGCATGTTTGTGGCCAATCCAGGGCCATAGCACTGGCAAACAGTCAAGCGCATCATGCACTATCTACAGAAGACATGACACATGGGACTCTAGTTAAGAGGCCAAGAGGGATCAGACCTGCTATGGATTGTTTGCTACATGTAAGCTGATTGGGAAGGAAGAATCGATGACACAAAGTCCACCTTAGGCTTCGTGTACCTCTTGAACGGTGGTGTAGTCTTTTGGGCAAGTCAAAAGCAAGAATGTGTCTCTCTCTCTACTGTTGAGGCAGAGTACATCGCTCTGTTAGAAGCATGCAAGCAGACACTAGCTATGCCGTTTGCTTACTGAGATGAAAATACCATAGAAAAAAGCAACGGAGGTCCGCATCGACAATAAGAGTGCCATGAAAATGGCATGAGATGACGTCATCTCTCGGCGGACAAAGCACATCGACATTATATACCGCTTCTCACGCGACTTGATGGCAAAGGAGATTATGGACCTGGAATACGTGGAGACCAAGAAGATCCTCACAGATTGCATGACCAAGGCACTTGACAGTGAATTGCATTCTATAGGTACCCGAGGCATCGGTATGGTCAACGGAGCCGAAGAAGACTAAGGCCAAGACAGTTGGAGAGAGGAGATATCTCACAGCAAATGGAGAGAGGTGCAAGGGAGAATTTGTTCACCTGATATGCCCCTTGTCCATAGCTGACACTTGGACAGGAACATGACGGACTAGGCATGCACTGCTCCCTTGGAGTAAGTCTCCTAAGTCTGGTCCAGATACACAAGGCATGCACTGCTTCTTTGGAGCAAGTCACCTAAGTCTGGTCCAGATAGACAAGACATGCACTACTCCTTTGGAGCAAGTCCCCTTCGTCTAAAGTGGATACTATACTCCTTGTGGCTTAGATGTTCCAAGATTAGTCTCTGGAGCGAGAGATCATTGGGTCAAATCCCAGCCCAGTGACATTATCAATGTGACCAAAAAGGGGACAGGAAGGTTCTAAAAGACATCTTAGAACATTCCAAGGTCCACCCTGGTGGGTGGCACCACTTGGCGGTCAGAGGGAGCGCCATGTAGGCAAGGGGGATGATGTAATCCAGATTGCCTCCAAATTGGCTCATCCAAGGAGCCACTGTGTGCCTAGGCTAGAGGGTGGCTCTAGGACTATAAATACCTGTCAGTTACCTATCATCAATTACAGTTTTTACCTTTGAGACTCCTCACACAGTTATCCACCAAAGGCAAACACTACAGAAGTATTGGTTGGTCTAAGCCCCACGAGTAAGGTCCTCACGCCAAAATGACCAGGTGCTAAGGAGATAGTGCAAGGAAGTATTTCCTGTGAACTGCTCAGTGTAGAAGCATGATCTTGAGGGTAATATCTCCTCCTAGTTGGAATACTATTAGCGGACTGCAAGTGCCATTGTGTCAGCCTTGTTTTCTAGTCTGTTACCTCGAGCCGGTTCAAAGTAAGAGGCATAAAAAATTAAGATTGCGGTGGTTGAAGACTTTAAATACTACAACAAGATGGAGATTAGTACTAAAGTCGTTGTCCTTGTCAGAAGGACGCGCCCATACATGTTTATGATTAGCAGAGTAGCTGCAAAACTGGGCGTAGGGGTGAACCATGTGCGATGCGTCACATGATGTAGATGTTGCTGAGGACGACTAGGCAGAGAAAGTGCGACGCGATCTGGCATTACAGGCGTCAGCAAAAAAATTGATGCAAAGAGGATCTTTTGTTGGGATCTGATACCATGTTAGGAAAATGGGAGTAGGGAAGTATTTAGAGAAGTGGAGAAATAGGAAATACAGAATCCCATGAATTTGCGGAGGGCAGACGCATATATGATGTCATAGTAAGAAGGATACATGCAGGCAAGAATGGATAGCAAGGGATGTGGAGGCAACAGGGCGCTGTTGGTAGATGAAGAGATGTACATTTCAGATGATAAAACCTTAAGTGGTAATGTAAGTAATGAAGTGTGGTTCAAAGGCCCTGGTACTCTTGTCAAGGAAACTCAAGAGATTGAGGTAGAATTGCGAGGATGAGCCACCGACTGTGAAGATCACTTGTGAGGATAATGAGGTGAGGCGAGCAAGGACTAGAGGACTGAGCGAAAGCAAGAGGCCAAGGGCCTTGAAGTGATGAACTGAAGATTTAGGCTGAGGTAATGAATGAGGGAGTGACTGAGGATAATGAAGGAAAACTGAGGCAATGGGGTGATAGAGTTTCGGATCCTATTGCTATTTATACTAGATAGTCCTAGGTATTCATAGAGCTAGAGTACAAGTGCCTACACCCATTAAGGCGGGTAGTGTGAGATGTGAAACCGCAACTGCCACTATGCTATTGCTGCTACTATGTCGGAGCGCTGCAAAGATACGGTACAATACCACATGATCTTGAGCTCTTGGTAGTCCTCCTGAGTTGAGTGCAGGATGTGTTTTTTCTGCCGAGCCTTGGTTGTAGCCATGGTGACCGTACCAGGACATATTAGTGTTGTCGGCAGGACTTGCCAGTCGTTAGGTTGCTTGGATGGTCTGTTGGTACTGGTCGTGGTGGACTGGGAGGGTCAGATGGTCAGATCAAAGAAGTCTGATTGGTCATGCCATTGGAGCCATTCGGAAGGCGCGATGTGGAAGGTGAACTAGGACCAGAATGGCTTTTCCATTTTGCACTGATCGGATGTCCCCAGAAGAGTTGGGCGACGGCGGAAAGACAAGAGAGACCCTGGTTGAGCTGTATGATTCTTGACCACTATTTTGTTAGAACGGTGCTAAAAAAGACTTGAAGCAAGAGAACGTTGTCTATTTACCATCATTTGCGGCAAACCTCTTGCTTGTATCCAAATTCATAAGCCACAACTGGATAGTTTTCTTCGCAGTGGAGAAGGATGTGATTGTCAATCACAACCACATCAGGATCTCATATGGCAAGGAGAGGCTTGTTGCAAAGGTCACAACAGTGGATGGGTTCCATGTTCTGCACACAAATCAGGGGTACATGGTCGTTCAAGAGTCAAAGCCTCCAAAGTCTGATATTCCACCATAAGTCGTCACCATGACAGCCACCTCCACCAAGGACACTATTGATCTGATATGCCCCTTTATATAGCTTAAGCTGGACATGCACAGGACAGAATAGGCATGTATAACACCTTTAAATAACTTCATTAAGTCTGATCCAGACAGACAAGGTATGCAATATTCCTTGAGGCATGTCTCCTTGGTATAAAATCAATAGTATAGTGAGAAAATACTACCTAAGACAGTTTATTGTCCCTTAGATAGTTCAACTTTATTCTTTGGAACGAGAGGTCACTGGGTGGAATCCCATAATAGCAAGTTTTCTTTCCAATCAGCAATGTAGACAAGAAGAATCTTAAATAATTCTCAAAACATTCCAAGGTCGTTCCTGGTGGTTGCCACCAGTTGGAAGTCACAGAAAGTACCATGTAGGTCAGGGAGATAATGGAATCCATGTTGTACCCATAATGGCTCATCCAAGGAACCAATATGCACCTAGGCTACAGACTGGCTTTAGGATTACTAGTACCTATCTGTTGCTTGTGGATCATTATAGGTCTTACCTTTGAGACTCATAACAGAGTTATCCACCAAGGGTAGACACTAAAGAAGCATTGGTTGCTCTAAGCAGTGGGAGTTAGTTCCTTGCTCGAAAGTGACCAACTGTAAAGGAAATGAAACAAGGAAGTGTTTCTTTTGAAATGCTCAATGTGGAATCGTGCTTTGTCTCGTTGAAATACTAAGAGCAGATGGCAAGTGCTGTTGTGTTGGCCTTGTTTTTTAGCCCGTTGCCTCAAGCCGGTTGATAATGAGTTATGGGCCGACAGAGACTAGTTGAAAGGTACGCTTCTAGACACTCTCTTGTCCTCTCTAGTTTGCAGTATGTATCAGCTCCATGAACTTCTTGTACTCCATCTGCTCTATCAACTCCAAGAGTAGGTGCTGGCACTTATCAAACAAGGACCAATGATAAGCTCTACCCCTGGAGGTATGATCTTTGGATCCTAACTAGAACAATATTTGGAACCACAACCATGGCTTCGCTATATTACATTCCTCTCAGTCTACCGGTGATCAACACCTGAGGAAATAAGTAACAAATCTGTACCTTCTATACTAGTAGCAAACAGCCTACATCAGCCTACGGTAGTTTTAACAAAGTACAAAAACCAAGTAGCATAGTAGCATAATGACAACTCTTTATACTCCCAGTCTTGACCAAGTCAATGGTGGCATGATTAAGTTCACAAAGACATTTTTCCCTTGTAGAACTGGCATTTTGAGATTTTCGTAAAGATGTGCGTCTACTTGAAGATGGTCCTTGGAGAACAGGTTGAATAATCAAAGGATGATCCTGGGTATAAAGCATGGAGTACCAAAGGAACATGGCTCTTACCATCCTTGTAACATCAATACATGAGTGACAACAGGCCCATCTCCAAGGCATCACACATGCATTGAAATATTATAAAAAGGATGCACGTGTGTACCTATTTACGGCTTTTGCTAATTGCCTCTTCATCCTTGAAAAACTGATCGCGATGAGAGTAAGGAAGGGAGAGTGGATTCCAAATTTCTCAAATCTGTTTGAAGGAATGCTGCAACAAGTGATCCAGATAAACTGTGAAATTGACACCAACATGTTAGCCATGATCCTCCTCATGGCACTTCCTAAACGTTAGGTTCCTCCAATCACCATATGAGGTGGTTGGAAGGAACGGGTAGCATCTGAGGCAGTGTATGAGTACGTGTGTAACAAGGTTATGCATTGTACTAGGAGTGAGGCATATGTTTTGGCCTATGCCGCACAGTTTGGTGGTCATAGTAGCAGCAAATGCTCATCTGGTCAGAGTAGAAGTGGAATTGGTGATAGGATAGGAAAAGGCAATGGTGGCGGTGAAAAGGTTTCAAAGCATGTGGGAAGTACCACAACCATGACAAGCCTTGAAATTGGGCAGGATAGTGCAATGCTGTAAAAGAAGAAGACAGAGGTATGAGTAGCAAGAACGAGGGTACAGGAAAGGACAAAAAAAGAGCTTACAAACATGATGGCTATGAGGATTCTACGATCAAGAAAGTGGCACTACTAAAGCGTGGAGCCTACAGGCTCACCACTGGAACAAACCACCACTCTTCAAGGGAGAAGGATGGATCTATATCCATTTGGAAGACCGAATGTCAATTCAGGTGTGCAAATGGTAGCCTTGTCGAAGCGCAAGGTGAGGGAGACAACTTTATCAGCATCAATGTAAACGGTTCTGAGGAACACTTGAAGCTATAGAATATTATCTATATGTTGTTGTTCACGAAAAATATCTTTTCCTTGTCTAAAATCATGGACCAAGACATGACGGTCATCTTCACAGAAGAGGAGGTCATGATTGTCAAGAACAAGGACATCGGGATCTCCTATGCTAAGGAGAGCCTCGTTGCAAAGGTCAAAAGAGTGGATGGACCCTATGTGCTATTGACCCAGCCCATTGGGAGAAAAGATGAGAGGTATGCAGTGGTTAAAGAGTCCAAGCCTCCAAAGCCTGACATTACAATACAGGTCATCATCATGGTGACCAACACCATCGAAGACACGAATGCTCATTTGTGGCACATGCACTTTAACCATGTGGTTGATAGCACATTGCAAGCTATTTAGTAGTACGAAATGGTTCACGAGATGGAGGGATGCAAGGCAAAGGATGAGGGGAAGTATAAGGAGCTCTGTGAGGCATGCCTCTAAGGTAAGGCAAAGAGAAAGGCTTTCCAATGAAATGGGTAATATGTGGGAGAAAGCTTTGACCTAATTCACTCTGACGTGTGCGGACCATTTAAGTCTTCAAATAAGGGTAGAAAATGCTTCCTATCCTTCATTAACAAACATAGTCACAATATGTTTATACTATTCCTTAAGGTAAACAAAGATATGTTGGAGAAGCTGCAAGAGTTTGTTGCCATGGGTGACTAGCAGACTAGCAACAATGTCAAGGTACTATACACACATAACAATGGTGAGTATGAGGCTTGCAAGGACTGGTCAATCTAGCATGGCATCATCCACCAATCCACCATACCCTACACCCCCAAAGTAGTGGCGTTGCTGAGTGGATGAACCAGAATATCCTTGGCATGACACAGAGCATGCTCTGTGATGGCAAACTCTCAAACAATGTCACTGCCATGTATGCTATTTATTGTTTTCCTGGTTTGACCATGAGAGAGTGGTTTCATGTCTCATCAGATTTCAGATGTGGACTCCCAGGGTTTTGCAACGCGGTTTTTATCTTTCAAGTACTCAATTTTGTTGCAAATTCAAAACGTTAGCTACATATAAATATCGGGTGGTAGGTGGGTGGAATCTGGGTATCCGTCATTGGTGACATGATAATTCCACCACCAATGGTTCTAGTTCGACTTCAATGAGCTCCAAAGGTACATAGGCTATAAAGAAAGGAACGTGGGAGGTCTCCTCGGCCAGGGACATCTTCTCCTCCACGTTGGAGGGAAAGAAAGGGTGCTTCCACAGGCCATCATTGAAGCACCTTCTGTCAATCCCGTTCATGGGCATGGTGGGTGGCCCCATCATGGACTACACTAACAACTGTAGCGAGACCTCTACTTCTCTGTTTTGTGTGTACTTGGATGTATTGGAAAGTAAAAATCACATGCCATGGGACTGTGATCTAATCTCAACAAAACAATTAACCATTAGTAGTCTTTAGCCTTTCTCACTTTCCATAACGTCCACAATGCCAAAATTCTATTCCCTTGGGATTATGGTGACCCAAAGCACACACCTCCCTAAGAGGTCTTTTTGCACAAAGTAGCTGTGCACACTTGTGGTAGATGAGAGCATGCCATGACATCATTATTGACAAAGGATTATGGGCGCACAGCCTTGATCTACCTGATAAGACGTTCTCAACTATCACAATGCACAAGAGTATCGCTCCGAGCGATTTCCCTGTTGTAGTTTAAGACTTATAGTAGGAGACATTCAAGATGAAGTAGAAGATGGAGTACCTCCTCATGCAATAAAAATATGGATAACACTGGATTTGGCTTGTGAAGGTGGAGTTTTTAGATCCTCCTAGTACACAAGGGACTGTTGGAGTTGTTAAAGGATATGGAGGTTCAAGAAGCAAGCGCAAAGGACAAGGAGAAGACGGCCTTTGCTAAAACGAACATGGAAGTGCTGATGCTTCTGTTGTCAATTCTATACAAATCTTAATATCCATGGCTGTGCAACAAAATCATAGAAGAAGCTGTACTCCATCCATCAATCAACATCCAGAGCCAACACGATGTTTACAATGAAATGACTCTTGACGGTGCGGATCGATGAGGGTGAGGACATCATTTTGCCATGTAGTAGATTGCGTCCCTTGTCTTAGAATGTAATGACGTGGATGAAAGATTGACACAACGATACAGGCAATAGCACTCCTCATGGCTCTACCCAATAGTTGGTACCATCTCACCATTGTTTTAGAAGGTTGGGAGGACGATCAATTCACATATGCAATAATCCTGGAGTACAGCTGCAACGAGGTACACCGTTACAGCGGTGGCGAGATCTCGTCATCCTCAATAGCCCTGGTCATCAAAACGCATGGAGAAAGCAGCAACGGTAATAAAAGTAGAGACAAGAAGGGCACCAAGAAGAATGCAGGCCCTAATCATTGCAAGGAGGGTCATTGGGCCAAGGAATGTGTAGAGGAGGTACAGGCCCGTGGCGAAGGCGCCAAAGGCAAGAAGGCACCCCTCGATGGTAGAAACAACCAGGACCTGAAAGGTGCCAACTGGCGGTGCCTTGACTAAGGTGTAGAGAAGCATACCTAAATCGAGAAGGTAGGGTTCATCAACTACAACAAATCTGCCGAGCCCATGGTGGTCGCCAACGACAAGGTCAAACTTGTGGCTATCCAAGGTGATATGGACATGGAGGTGGTGATTGGTGATAAAGGGTGCAATGTGTTATGAAAAATGTGCAACATGTCTCCAGCTGGGCTTATATTTGAGTATAAGCCACTTGACAGACAAGGGGTATAAAGTGATCTTCAACATAAAAGGTGCAGTCGAGAATATACAAGGCAGCGGTAATGCCATGTTCAAAATGAAGCACGAAGGAGGCCTTTATATTTTTGAGACAAACGTCATTCCCGACAAACGATGAAGAAGACCCGCAAGCACGCGTCATCAACCTTGCACAAGGTGGATGAGCAGACCTACAACTATGGCATGAGCGGCTATGGTATGTCTTGCTTCGAGCTATATAGGAGATGGCAGTTTTGGATCTGGAGGAGAGAGGGAGTCTTGGCGGAATGAGCATGTGGGACTAAAAGGGCATCAGTTGTGCTGAAGAATGATTTTTGAATCACTCAAAATGATGCAATACATATAGAGCTAGAGCTTGGGTAAGTTAGCCCTCTCACAAGCCACACCACGTAGTTATGGAGGCCAAGGCTCACACACTAGAGTCCGCAATCTCACAATAGAGAGGAAATGAGTATAGCAATCAGGCTGACCGGTAACACATGACCTTGAGAGCTAAAGAAAGCTCTCATAGGTCACTCCTAGTGATCACATAACCCAAAATCCTATAGAGAATCGCCATGTATCCATAGCTAGTATACAAGGATCTCACCTCACCTACAAAGTAAGGAGAGGTACTTTTATCCTAGTCAGCACACTCTAACAAGGCAATCCTCAGACAAGGACCTTTTTGGAAATTTCTCCCATCAGGTCTTGAGCGTGGACCTCTTGCCTTCTTTATTTTCTCAGACCAAGGCATGGAGCCGTCACACATGGTCACCCTCACATCAGCGGTCCATGACCCCGGAAACTTTGAAATTTCATATCTCCCAATTCGACCGTTTGATTGGCCTGAAACGTAGACCGTAGACAATTTGCTACCTGATTTTTCCAATGGTGACGTCACAATGATGCTCAGAGTAGACATCTGGTAGTTTCCTAGAACTTGCTCCTATAGACCTGAAACTGAGCCGGATGACCCCTTTCCCAACAATCTCCCATTTTGCCGTAGTCAAAGTGGGCTGAGTCGACATGCCTTCATGCACAACTGCTGCTTCTCATGTGTCACTAGCTTGGTACAGAAATCGGCGACCTACTTACTGGTTGGAGGAAAATCTAGCTTGATAACACCCTCCTGCACCATGTGTCTTATGAAGTAATAGGCGATGCATATGTATTTGGTGCGAGCATGGTGCTCCGGGTTCTTAATAAGTGGGATTGTACTCTGGTTGTCAACGCGCTTGGAGACTGGAACTGCTACACTCCCACTCATCTCCGTCATGAGACGGTAAAGCCAAACTGCTTCCTTGGCTCCAAAGCTGAGAGAGACGTACTCAGCTTCCGTGCTTGAGGTGGCCACGACCACCTGCAGCTTGCTACAGCAAGGGATGGCCCCGCCATTCAGGAGGAACACATATCCAGAGATGGACTTGCGGTCCTCAGGGTTTGAAGACTAATTTGTGCCTGTGTAGCCGCTGATGTTGTCATTGCCGTTGTAGGTGATGCTGATGTTCATGGTTCCATCAGGGTAGCGGAAGATCCGCTTGACTGCCTTTTGGTGCTTAGATATGGGATTAGGCATGTGCTGGCTCATAACGCTCACAACTTGTGGGAGATTCAGCCTGGTTGCTACCATCAGGTACATGAGACTACCGACGACTCTTGTACTTCTGCCGCTCAGCTGCCTCCGCTTCTCCACTAAAGCTCACGAGATACTGTTGCCTCTCTAGCGGCTTGTCGATGGGTTTAACCTCTTCCATGCAGAACCGCTATATGAAATCCTTGACATAGCAGTTCTGCTGCAACAAGAGAGAGCCTGATTTGCGGTCACATGTGATCTGAATGCTGAGGAAGTATGATGCCTCCCAGAGATTAGACATCTAGAAGCACTCCTACATGGCCTCCTTGAACTCCTGTAGTGCAGAGATGCTGTTAGAACGATGGAGGATGTCATCCACATAGACAATGATAATGAGGACATCATTCTCATACTACTATCGATAGATGCTATAGTCACACTCACTGCGCTCGAACCCCATGCACTATAGCGCTGCATCGAACTCCTGGTTCCAAGCAAGTGACGCTTGGTTAAGGCTGTACATCGAATTCTACAGCTTGTAAACGAGGTGTTCTTGGCCTTCCATGATGAACCCCTCCAACTTCTCCATGTAGATTTCCTCCTCAAAGTCACCATTCAAGAATGGCATCTTGACATCCATGTGGTGAATCTTGAAGTCCTCAGCTGTTGTATAAGATAGGAGCGTACGCACAGAGGCAAACTTTGCACTATGGACAAAGGTTTCTGTATAGTCGATGCCTTCCTGCTGTGAGTACCCCTTCGCAACCAACCTCGCCTTGTAATTTTCCAGGCTGCCAACTGTTCCGTGTTTCTTCTTGAACACCCATTTGCACTTGATCACCTTGCGTCCAGGTGGGCGCTCAGTCAGCTCCCACATGCCGTTGTCCAGCTGTGACTGTATCTCTTGTTGCATAGCTTGTACCCAATCTGCTCCAACTGGTGCAACCATGGCCTCTTTGTATGACATCGGCTCATCTAAGTCAGCTACAATTGCGACGTTCATCTATTCCAGCATCCAAAAACAGCCGCGCTCACGAGGCTTGTAGTGCACCCTAGGAGGATACCTACTACTTGGTACTGGAGTGTTTGCGGGCGGCTGGCACGGTGCTGCTAGCACAGCAGCTACTATTGGTGGTGTTACATATCCTACCTGTGCTGCTGCAGATGAGGCCACTGTATCTCTTGCATCAGAGTAGAGTGGTTCTCCCACTGTCACAGTAGAGGAAGGGTGAGGAAAGACGGATTTAGAGAGAGTTTCCACTCCCAGTACTTTGTCGGCTGCTGATTTTGCTGCCTCTTCGTAGATGATGTTGGTGCCAATGATGTTGCTATCGTTGAAGACATCTGTAGAGATGATGACATGGCCTGTATCCCTCTTGTAGAAGCGATCAGCCTTGCTTGCCACGTCATAGTCGCTCATCAGCATCCGCGCACTTTTTGTGTCCCACTTGTGCCGCTTCTCATTTGGCATGTACATGTGTACAAAGCTGGCAAACACGCGAAGATGACTCACGCTCAGCTTCTTGCCGAACCACGCCTCGTATGGCGTCATCTGCTCTAGGGCCTTAGTTGGACTATAGTTCTTGATGTTGAAAGCAGTGCTCATGGTTGATGCCCAGAAGTCTTAAGTCAGTCAAGCCGCATGCAGCATAGAGCGTGCTAACTCCACAATTGTGCAGGTTACGCATTTTGCTACTCCGTTCTGCTGCAGCGAGTATGGCGTAGTACATTGTGCCTTGATGCCAGCTGTTGCATGGTAGTCCTGGAAGTCCTTTCTCATGTACTCTCCACCACGGTCATTGTGCAATGCCTTCATCTTCTTCTGGTCTGGTTCTCCACGATTGCTTTGAACTTCTTGAACCTGTCAAAGCACTGGTCCTTGGAAGCAACGAAGTACACAACAGTGTTACGGCTGAAATCAGCACTGAAGGTCAAAAAATACCTAGAGCCTCCAAAGCTCTAGGTCTGTCTCGGGCCATACAAGTCTGTGTGGACTAGCTCTAGCACCTCCATTGCGCGTTCCCCTACTCCAACAAACGCATCGTGATGCTGTTTCTCCTCAAAACAGCCGATGCATAATTGTGGTGAGAGTTGGAGATGGTGGGTAAGTCACATACCATCTGCTTTTCTTGAAGCTGCTGCAAAGTGCGTATGCCGATGTGACCATACCGCGCATGCTAGGTTTCACCATCTGTTTCTTGCACAACTGCTACAAGACTCTGCTCATGCGAGATCTTGGTTGTCCCAAACAGGCGGTACATGTCGCCTTCCTTCATCGATCTAGTCAGCTCCTCTCTCGTTTCCTTGTCGAAGATGTAGCCATAGTCATCATGAAAGACGAGTCACAGTCCTGTGCTCGTGAGGGAGGACACTGAGGGAAGGTTGAACTCTGTATTAGATACGTACATCAAGCCATGGAACACTCCCACTTCAATTCCACACAGGGTCTCTAACCACATCTCCACAATCCCAATCCCCTCAGCATACATAACCCGATCATCACCCAAAGCAATAGGTTGGGGGGGATTGATAGCAGGTGCATAAACCACTCCTTGTGGTGCATCAGACTCTTGGCGGACCCTGAGTCCTTGTACCACGCCAGATCCGCCTTCTTCTTACTCTGCGACATGTCGGGCTTTGCCATAAAGAGGCGGTCACACACCTCCTTGGCCACGTTCATGTTGCCAAAGTGGCACACGCAGGTCTGGTTCTGCTATGGCTACTGACGCTGCTGTGACTGCGGCTACTGACGCTACTGTGACTGCTGCTTGTTAGATCTCAAGGAGAGAAGGAGTCTTGGAGCAGCGAGCATGTGGGACTGAAAGGGCATCACTTGTGTTGAAGAATGGTTATTAAATCACTCAAAATGATGGAGCACATATAGAGCTAGAGCTTGGGCAGGTCAGCCCTCTCACAAGCCACACCACTTAGCCATGGAGGCTAAGGCTCACACACTCGAGTCCACAATCTCACACAAGGGAGGAAATCAGCCTAACAATCAGGTTGACCAGTCACACACGACCTAGAGAGCTAGAGAATGCTCTCATGGCATACTCCTATTAGTCACATCAACCACAAACCCATGGAGAATCGCCGTATGTCCATGGCTAGCACACAAGGATCTCACCTCACCTAAAAAGTAACGAGAGGTACCTTTATCCTAGTCAGCACACTCTGACAAGGCAATCCTAAGACCAAGGACCTTTTTGGATATTTCTCCCATCAGATCTTGACCCTGGACTCTTGCCTTTTTCTTTTCTCAGGCTAAGGCATGGAGCCATCACCCATGGCCACCCAGACATCGGCAGTCCNAACCCATGGAGAATCGCCGTATGTCCATGGCTAGCACACAAGGATCTCACCTCACCTAAAAAGTAACGAGAGGTACCTTTATCCTAGTCAGCACACTCTGACAAGGCAATCCTAAGACCAAGGACCTTTTTGGATATTTCTCCCATCAGATCTTGACCCTGGACTCTTGCCTTTTTCTTTTCTCAGGCTAAGGCATGGAGCCATCACCCATGGCCACCCAGACATCGGCAGTCCATGACTTCGAAAACTTCGAAAATTCATATTTCCCAATCCGACTGTTGGATCGGCCTGAAACTTGAAGCGTAGGTAATTTGCCACCTGATCTTTCCAATACTGAAATCGGATTGACAATCGGAGCAGGAATCTGGTAGTTTCCTGGAACTTGCTACTGTAGACCTCAAACTGAGCCGGATGGCTCCTTTCCCAACAATCTCCCACTTTGCCGTTGTCAGAGTGGGCTGAGTCCACATGCCTTCATGCAGAACTGCTGCTTCTCACGGGTCACTTGCTTGGTGCAGAAATCAGCGACCTGCTTGCTGGTTGGAGTAAATTCTAGCTTGATAGCACTCTCGTGCACCATGTGCCTGATGAAGTGATATGCGATGTCAATGTGCTTGGTACGTACATGGTGCTCAGGATTTTTGGCGAGCGCGATTGCGCTCTGGTTTTCGATGCGCATAGGAACTGGAATTGCTGTACTCCCACTCGTCTGACATGAGACGCGTAAGCCAAACTGCTTCCTTTGCTCCAAAACTGAGAGAGACGTACTCAGCTTCCGTGCTTGAGGTGGCCACGACCACGTGCCGCTTGCTACACCAGCTGATGGCACCACCATTCATGAGGAACACATGTTGAGAGATGGACTTGCGGTCCTCAGGGTTTGAAGCCCAATCTACGTCTGTATAGTCGATGATGTTGTTGTCGTTGCTGTTGTACGTGATGCCGACGTTGATGATTCCAGCAAGGTAGCGGAAGATCCACTTCACTGACTTCTTGTGCTCAGGTCCGGGGTTTGCCATGTGCTGGCTCACAGCGCTCACAGCCTCTGCGAGGTCCGGCCTGGTTTCCACCATCAGGTACATGAGACTACCGACGACACTCTGGTACTTCTGCCGCTCAGCTGTATCCGCTTCTCCATTAAAGCTCACGAGGTACTACCGCGTCTCCAGCGGCATGCCGATGGGTTTAGCCTGTGCTATGCCGAATCGCTACAAGACATCCTTGATGTAGCGGCTTTACTGCAACGAGAGAGAGCGTGATTTGCGGTCATGCATGATCTGGATACCGAGGAAGTATAATGCCTCCTCGAGATCATACATCTTGAAGCGCTCTGGCCTCCTTGAACTCCTATAGTGCAGACATACTGTTGGAAAGGAGGAGCATGTCATCTATA
Organism: Penium margaritaceum; assembly: GCA_023375785.1. Lineage (NCBI taxonomy): Eukaryota > Viridiplantae > Streptophyta > Zygnematophyceae > Desmidiales > Peniaceae > Penium > Penium margaritaceum. The sequence goes on along the minus strand of SZWC01000336.1, from coordinate 72,565 downwards.
TAGACAACAATGATGAGGATCTCATGCTCATGCTGCCAGCGATACACGCTGTAGTCACACTCGCTGCGCTCAAACCCCATGCATTGCAGCGCCGCATCCAATTTCTGGTTCCAAGCACGCGATGCTTGCTTGAGGCCGTGTAGTGACTTTTGTAGCTTGCAAACCTGGTGTTCCTGGCCATCCATGACGAACCCCTCTGGCTGCTCCATGTAGATCTCCTCCTCCAAGTCACCGTTCAAGAATGCCGTCTTGACATCCATGTTGTCAATCTCGAAGTCCTCAGCTGCTGTATAAGAAAGGAGTGTGTACAAAGAGGCAAACTTTGCAACAAGAGCAAAGGTTTCCGTGTAGTCGATGCCTTCCTGCTGCGAGTAGCCCTTGGCGACCAGCCTCGCTTTGTATTTTTCCAGGTTGCCATCTGCTCCACGCTTCTTTGTGAACACCCACTTGTACTTGATCACCTTGCGTCCACGTGGACTCCCACGTGCTATTGTCCAGCTGCGACTGTATCTCTTGGTGGACGACTTGTATCCAATGTGCTGCAACAGGTGCAGCCATGGCCTCCTTCTATGATGCTAGCTCATCTGAATCTGCTGTAACTCTGACGTTCATTTGCTCTGGTTTCTGCAGGATCCGAAAATGGCCGCGTTCACCAGGCTTGTAGCGCACCCTAAGAGGATACTTGTGACCTGGTGGTGGAGCGTTAGCGGGTGGCAGGCGCAGTGCTACTGGCATAACTACTGCTGCTGGTGGTGCGGCATCTTCTTCCTCTGCTTCTGCCGATGACGCCGCTGTATCTGCTACATCAGACATGGGAGAATAGACTGGTTCTCCCACTGTCACAGTGGAGGAAGGATCAGGAGAGATTGGGTCAGGAAGGATATCTGCTCCCACTACCTCGTCAGCTGCTGGTTCTACTGTCTCTTCACAGACAATGTTGGTGCCGATGACGTTGCTCTCGTTGAAGACGATATCCTAGGAGATGATGACGTGGCCTATATCCATCTTGTTGAGGCGATAGGCCTTGCTTGCCACGTCATAGCCAATCATCAGCATCTGCGCACTCTTTGCGTCCCCCTTCTGCTGCTTCTTATTTGGTACGTGCATGTGTACCAAGCTGCAAAACACGCGAAGATGACCTACGCTCGGCTTCTTGCCGAACCACGCCTTGTACGACGTCATCTGCTCCAACGCCTTAGTTGGAATGCGGTTCTTGATGTACACCGCAGTGCTCACCGCTTCGGCCCAGAAGTCGTAGGTCAGCCAAGCCGCGTGAAGCATGGAGCGCGCCGACTCAACGATAGTGCGATTGGCACGTTCTACTACACCGTTCTGCTACGACGAGTATGGCGCGGAGCGTTGCGCCTGGATGCGAGCTACTGCAAAGTAGTCCTGGAACTCTTTGCTCAGGTACTCTCCACCGCACTCGCTGCGGTGCCTTCATGCCTTCATCTTCTTGCCAGTCTGGTTCTCGACCATTACCTTGAACTCCTCGAATCTGTCAAACCACTGGTCTTTGGAAGCAAGGAAGTACACAGCAGTGTAACAACTGGAATCATCAATGAAGGTCAGAAAATACCTAGAGCCTCTAAAGCTCTGGGTCTGCATCAGGCCACACAAGTCTGTGTGGACCAGCTCGTGTACCTCCTTTGTACGCTCCCCTACTCCAGAGAACGCCTCACGATGCTGCTTCCCTTCCAAACAGCCAATGCACAACTGCTGCTCAGAGTTGGAGATGGTGGGCAAGTCGTACCATCTGCTTCACTTGAAGCTGCTGCAAGGTACGCATGCCGACGTGGCCATAGGTTGCATGCCAGATCTCGCCATCTATTGTTTGCACCACTGCTACAAGACTCTGCTCACGTGGGATCTTGGTAACCCCCAACAGGCGGTACATGTCGCCTTCCTTCACTGACCTGGCCAACTCCTCTCCTGTTTCCTTGTTGAGGATGTAGCCATAGTCGTCGTCAAAGATGACTCACAGTCCTGTGTTGGTGAGAGAGGACACTGTGAGAAGATTGAACGCAGCATTAGGTATGTACAGCACGCCATGGAATACTCCCACTTCAATGCCACGTGAGGTCTCTAACCACATCTCCACAATCCGAACCTCCTCGGCATACACCACCCGATCATCACCCAGAGCGATAGGACGGGGAGGGATGGACAGCAACCACTTCTTGTGATGTGTCAGGCTCTTGGTACACCCAGAGTCCTTGTAACATGCGAGATTCGCCTTCTACACTTGTGACATGTCAGATTTCGCCATGAAGAGACGGTCGCGCATTTCCTTCGCCACATTCATATTGCCAAAGTGGCGCACACCAGCCTGGTTTTGCTACTGACGCTGCTGCTGCTGTGGAGATTATTGCTTTTGCTGCTGCTCCTGCTGCTCCTTCTGGTCCCTCTTGAACTTGAAACACTTTTTCTTGTAGTGTCCTTCTTTCTGGCAATAGTGGCACTTACCCTTCTTCTTGCCTCTCTGCTGCCTGGTTGCTGCTGCTGCTGCTGGTTGCGTGAGCCCATGGCCATGAAAGTTGCTTCACTGCTGCTGCTCCCGCCATTGCGCTTTGCTGCATTGCGATGCAGTTCTACCTACACCAGGTACGTGCAGATGAAGTCCAGGTCGAGAGTCGGCTGGCACTCCAACGCCTCTCGCACCGTGTCATAGCTCGTTGGGAGTCCCCTCAGTAAGAGGAGGACGAAGCGCGTGTCTTCGACAAGGTTACCGGCTACTTTCAGCTGCTTCGCCAGCTCCTTTGCCCTGTCCAAGTACGCCTCCATCCCTTCGCCACCCTGCATTTTCAACATCATCATCTTCTCCTCCAAAAGCATGAGGAATGCAGGATCCTTGCTTACATACTTCTTGCATGTGTCCCACCCCTCTTTTGCAGTAGCCTTGTTACTCACGTACTAGAGATGCGGGTTGGAGATGGTGTTGACAAGTAGCCCGTAGGCCTGCCTGTCCTTCTTCTTCAACCCCTAATATGCTGCCGCTGCAGTTGTGGATGAACTTGCATCTGCTGCACCTTTCTGCGGCGTCTTCCCCGCCACGACCTCCGCTGCGGTGGTTCTCTTTTGCCTGTGGAGGAAGAGCGCGCTCGTCGCCGCTCACTACCTCCCACAAGTCCCTCTCTTCCAAAAGGAGGCGGATACGAGTCTTTCAAAACGTAAAGTTGGCGCTTCCCTCCAGCCTCTCCAAGGGCTTGGCTGCAGTGACCACGCCTGCTGCTGCCACTTTGAGCTTTGGTGATGCTCAACGCTGCCCTTGGGTGGCGGCGCTACCCCTGCTTCTGCTACTGCTTTTGCCAGAAATCTGTGTGATAGAAAATGGACTCTAGATGCCAGTAGACTGCGAATTTGAAAAACCTGAGCCTACCACTAGAAAATTCAGCTCAAAACCTTTCATATCATCCAATGAAACAGGGTCATCAATAGGTGATTTTGAAAGATATTATCTCTTGAATACATGATATGCTTCTGCTCCTACTCCAACTCAGACCAGCAAGATTGTAAACGGTTTTTCTCCCAAATAAATCCATGGAATGCAAATATTTATGTGCCAATAGAAAGCTTATGAAAAATCCTACAATTCGCATAGAGAGGAGTGTAGCCCTGGCCGACCTCGTTTTCAGCATAATTCTCAATCCAACTATTGGATCTTCGCGATCTTGTGCTCGTTGGAAAGCTTGTCTCACGAACTTTATAATCCAGTGGTTTATCCTCAAAGTTGGTCAAGTTTTAACCCTAATCCGTCACTTTCAAAGTGACAGCATGTGCTGGCTGAAACAGGCAGAACTTGGCTCTGATACCAAATGTTGGATCTGGAGGAGAGAGGGAGTCTTGGAGCAGCGAGCGTGTGGGACTGAAAGGGCATCACTTGTGCTGAAGAATGGTTGCTAAATCACTCAAAATGATGGAGTACATGTAGAGCTAGAGCTTGGTCAAGTCAGCCCTCTCACAAGCCACACCACTTAGCCATGCAGGCTAAGGCTCACACACTAGAGTCCACAATCTCACACAAGGGAGGAAATCAGCCTAATAATCAGGCTGACCAGTCACACACGACCTAGAGAGCTAGAGAATGCTCTCACGGCACACTCATAGTGTTCATATCTCCCACAAACCCATGGAGAATCGCCATGTGTCCATGGCTAGCACATAAGGATCTCACCTCACCTAAAAAGTAAGGAGAGGTACCTTTATCCTAGTCAGCACACTCTGACAAGGCAATCCTAAGACCAAGGACCTTTTTGGATATTTCTCTCATCAGGTCTTGACCCTGGACCTCTTGCCTTTTTCTTTTCTCAAGCTAAGGCATGGAGCCATCACTCATGGCAACCCAGACATCGACGGTCCATGACCCCGGAAACTTCGAAAATTCATATCTCCCAATCCGACCGTTGGATCGGCCTAAAACTTGAACCGTAGATAATTTACCACCTGATCTTTCTAATGAAGAAGTCGGATTGACGGTCGGAGCATGAATCTGGTATTTTCCTGGAACTTGCTTCTGTGGACCTGAAACTGAGCCGGATGGCTCCTTCCCAACACTGGTGCTGCTCTCGTAGAGACTGTTGCTTTGGCTGCTGCTGCTACGCCCTTTGGTCCCTCTTGAACTTGAAGCTCTCTTTCTTGTATTGCTCTTCTTTTCGGTAGTAGTGGCAGGTGTCCTTTTTCTTGCCATTCTGCTATCTAGACTACTACTTCTGCTAGTTGCGTCAGCTCTTGGCCACAGAAGCTGCTTCACTGTTGCCACCGCTATTACGCGTTATTGCATTGCAAAGCAATTCCACCTGCACTAGGTCTGTGTAGATGAAGTCGAGGTCGAAAGTTGGCTGGTACTCCAACGTCTCTTGCAGCGTGTCGTAGCTGGTTGGGACTCCCCTTGGCAAGAGGAGGATGAAGCGTGTCTCTTCCACATGATTATCGGCCGCTTTCAGCTGTTGTGCCAGCTCCTTTGCCCTGTCCAGGTACGCCTTCATCCTTTCACCACACTGTACTTTCAATGCCATCATCTTCTCCTCCAAAAGCATGAGGAATATAGGATCTTTACTCTCATACTTTTTCCACATCGTGTTCCACCCCTCCTTTATAGTAGCCTTGTCACTCACATACTAAAGATGCAGTTTGGACATGGTTTTGATAAGCAACGTGCACGCCTGCCTGTCCTTTGTCTTCCACTCCTCATACGCCACTAGTGTAGCTGCGTATGAACCTGCACCGACTGGCCCTTTTGTGGCATCACCACCGCCACCACCTGTGCTCTGGTCATGCTTGTTGCTTGCGGATCTTCAGCTGACTCGTCGCCACTCACCACTTCCTACGAGACCCTCTCCTCCAAAAAGAGGCAGGTACGGATCTTCCAAAATGTGATGTTGGCGCGTCCTTCCAGCCTCTCCAAAGACTGATCTGCTGTCACAACGGCTGCTGCTGCCATTTTGAGCCTTGGAGATGCTCAGCGCTGCCCTAGGATGGCGGTGCTATCCCTACTTCTGCTGCTGCTTCTGCAAGAAAATTGTCTAAAAGAAAATGGACTGTAGATGACAGCAGACTTAAAATTTTGAAAAAAAGAGTGCACCACTGGAAAATGCAGCTCAAAACCTTTCGGATCGACCCATACAACAGGGTCATCAACCGTGGATTTTGAAAGATATGCCCTCTTGAAAACTGGATATGCTTGTGCTTCTACTCCAACTCAGATAAACCAGCTTGCAAACGGCATTCCTCCCAAACCAATCAATGGAGTGCAAATATTTTTGCACCAATAGAAAGCATAAGAAAAATCATACAATTCCCATGTACCACTTTTTAAATTTGACAAAGAAACAAAAGAGCTATGATCATTACAAGGCGACAGTCTTACTCATAGAGAAGAGTGTAGCCCTTGCCGACCTCATTTTGAGCATTACTCTCAATCCGACCGTTGGATCTTTGGGTTCTTGGGCTCGTTGGAAAGCTTGTCTTGCAAAATTCAAGATCTTATGGTTGATTATTAAACTTGCACAAGGTTTGGCCTTAACCCGTCATTCTCAAATTGACATCCTTTGCTGGTGGAAACTGGCAGAACTTCGCTCTGATAGCAAATGTTGGATCTGGAGGAGAGAGGGAGTACTGGAGCAGCGAGCATGTGGGACTCAAAGGGCATTAGTTGTGCTGAACAATGGTTATAGAATCACTCCTAATGATGGAGTACATATAGAGCTAGAGGCTGGGGAAGTCAGCCCTCTCACAAGCCACGCCACTTAGCCATGGAGGCAAAGGCTCACACACTAGAGTCCACAATCTCACACAAGAGAGGGAATAAGCCTAGCAATCAGGCTGACCAGTCATACACAACATACAAAGCTAGATAATACTCTCATGGCTCACTCTTAGTGGTCAAATAACCCAAAATCCCATGGAGTATCGCCATGTGTCCATGGATAGCACACAAGGATCTCACCTCGTCAAAAAAGAAAGGAGAGATACGTGTATCCTATTCAGCACACTCTGACAAGACAATCCTCATAGCAAGGACCCTTTTGGATGTTTATCCCATCAGGTCTTGAGCCTGGACCTCAGGCTAAGGCATGGAGGCGTCATCCATGGTCACCTAGACATCGGCAGTCCATAACCCTGGAAACTTTGAAAATTCATATCTCCCGATTCGACTGTTGGATCGGCTTGAAACTTGGAAAGTACACAATTTGCGACTGATTTTTCAAATGTTGAAATGAGATTGACGCTCGGAGCAGGCATGTGGTAGTTTCCTAGAACTTGCTCCTGTGGACCTGAAACTGAGCCGGATGGCCTCTTTCGCAAAAGGCAAAACACAACATGGTTTGCAGCCTCCATATCATAGATGAAAAGACGTAGCAGCAGATTCCATAGAGTACAAGTACAAGCCTTGCATCATGGACAAGGCGAATTGCAAGACGTTTGAAGACAGACTGTGGCGGGCCAAGAACCTACTTGAGGTCGTGCATAGTGATGTGTATGAACCGATCAATGCAAAAACTGAGGACGGCTGAGGACCATTCATCGTTAGTTATTTTTTATGAGATTACATAAGGTTCTTATAGCCTGTGATATAAGCTTTCCAACGTATCGAAGAATGTCCAAAACGGAGAAGTAGAGTACCTGTTACGGTCGTTGAAGTAACCTTTGGTGGAGCCATCTACCGTGCATTGCATGCTAAGCAATGGGAGGTGCTTGGACGATGACCCTTCTGAGCCCCTTGCCTCACCCAACATTAAAGAGAGGGTCATGTTGGTCAAGGAGATCCCTCTGGTTTCTTCATACATGCCCCTAGTACAATAAGATCTCGTGGGAGATGAACTATGATCACCACGGTAGAATTATCCCATTACCGATGTCAAAGGCCCAGATTCCAACTGCAGACCACACAAACATCTGATGGGGCTAACTTTTGAATTCTCAACCAAGTCGAGCAACTGAAAGCTCAAAACCGCATGGCAAAATCCAAGTAGTCTAAATATGCAAGTAGGTCATACATACAAGTCTTTACTAGTTGAACCAGGAAAACAACAAACATCATCCATGTTAGGGCACTTTTTAACAATGTCCGTTGTGTACCTTCCTTGCAGGATGCCTCATGCTCACTCTCATGTATCCGCTCCTGCTCCTTCATGCCGTTCATAGCTTGTCAACCCAAGCCCTGCAAGGCTAATGACATGTTGATCTTGGGATTGCACATTGGTCAAGCAATCTACGAGCATGTGCTTCGTGCTGCAATACTCATGCACAACCTATCCCTTGTCCACCATGTCACGCGGGCATTGGTAGTGCACGTCGATGTTCTTTGTCCTCCTTTGCTGCATCGGGTTGTTGGTGAGCAGGATGTGGCCAATGTTGTCCTCCTAGGCCATTAGAGGCTCCTTTTGCAGCACGTCCTGCTCCCCTAACAATCTACAGATCCACACTCTTTCCTTGATCGCCTTAGCCAGAGCGATGAACTCTGCCTCTGTTGTGGAGGTTGCAACACAGTCTTGCTTCCTACTATACCATGAGACCACTACTCATGCGAGGAAGAACACATAGCTAGAAGTGGAATTCCTTATATCCACATCGACAACATAGTTCGCGTCAATATAGCAGACAAGCCGCAAGGAGTCTGACCTCCCCATTCCATTGTACTTCACACGCACGTGCCGTGTTGCCTGCAAGTACCAGAGGATACACTTCACGACTCTCCAGTATAGTGGATCAGGGTTGGCCAAATACTTGCTCACCTGACCCATCGCGTAGGCCGAATCTGGCCGAGTCACAACCATGGTATACATCAGGCTGCCCACTACAGATTGGTAGGGTACCTCTGCCGCGTCCTCCTCCTCTTTACTTTGCAATGCCATTGCCTCACTCAACTCACAGCTTGTGGAGATCAGACTGCCCACTGGTTTGTAGTCCTGCATGTCACACCGCTTCAGGACATCAGCCACGTACTTGGCCTGCCCCATCTCAAGGGTGCGTGCCATTTGGTTCACGTGAGGCTCAAACGAAGGTAGTACTCCATGTCTCCATGTCCGTCATCTTAAAACTGCTACTTAGCTGATCCCTGAGCTATTGCAACGTCGCCAGATCATGTGAACACAGGATCATATCATCTACATAGAGTGCAAGAATCTGATGGAGTCCCTTACTCCACCACACGTACACTCTTTACTCTGATTCACAGTGTTTGAATACCAGCTCCACCATGTAGCCGTCCATCTGCTAGTACCAGTACCGCGACGCCTCTTTTAGTCCTTACAAGGCCTTCCGCAACTTGCACACTTTGTCCTCCGACGCCTCCATCCCATCCGGTTCCTCAAGGTAGATCTCCTTCTCGATGATGCTGTTCAGGAAGACCATCTTGACATCCATTTGGTGGATCTCCATATCCTTTACGCATGCTATCGCGAGGATCATCAAAATACCTATGAACTTGGCAACGGGCGCAAGAATTCATCATAGTGTTCGCTTTTGTGCTGTGCGTACCCTTTCGCCACCAGCCATACTTTGTATTTCTCCACTTTGCTTTCCTCAGTAAATTTCACTTTGAACATCCACTTAGAGGTGATCACCTTCGCTCCTTTAGGCCGATCCACCTGCTCCCAAGTGTCGTTCTCAACAAGGGACTCAAGTTCAGATTTTATTGCTTGGTCCCCACTCCTGCCTGTCTGGCTGTACAAGCGCCTCATGCACACTTTTTGGCTCCATTCCGGCTGCCATCATGAATCGCATCATACCGACCCTGCGGCTTGTGCGTGCGTCATACCGCTTTACAGCATTCCGCTACCTTCGGCTGCAGCACGGTGACCTTGGTAACGCTGGTTGTTGGTCTTGATGTTGTCTGATGGGACGTTGTCATCGGTCGTGGACTCAACCACGTTCGCTGCTACGTCGTACGCTCCAGGGACACCTACATATACAGCGTTATCCTACTGTACTCCGGTACCGTCGTTTTCCAAAGACCCGTCATCGACCTCTGCAATCGTCGGCTCCTCCTCACATTCAAGGACTTCGAACCACTCCTCATCCATGTTGTTGTTGCTACTGTAGTAGCTCAGCTACTCATCAAACGTGATGTCACGGCTGGTGATCACGACCTGCATCCATGGATCAAAGAGGCGGTGTGCCTTGAATGTACTCTTGTATCGGACGAATGCGCACACTTTTGTTATCGAGTCCAGTTTGGAGTCTTTTATTTTCACAACTTGCACCAACGCGTGCATCTTGTGTTAGAAAAGTGGTTTCAATGTGGCCTGACCGCGTCCTGAGGTTCATAGCTCTATTGGGCAGCAGTCTTAGACAAAGCGTATACTTTCTGGTCACCACACACTATGTGAGCAGAGTTGTGACGGAATTCAGAAACACCCAAAGTTCGAAGAGCTGTAGATCCCTATTAAGTGAATTACTTGACATGGACCACATTAGTAAATTATACGACAAGTCCTAAGCTTTCCAACGCACCAAACCGCATGCAATGTGGACTGCCGTAGCGCCCGATATGCCATTCGGAGTGTAGTAACGAGTCTTTGTTCTTGACAGAGTACTAGCGTGAGTGACGGGCGCCCAAAACGCCCTAGACCCCAATGAAGCATCAGACTACCATTTTGAAGTGCACATGGCTCCAATGAACCATGGGATATTCCTGCTAGCATCTCCCAAGGGGTGCCTTGGCCATGGTGTGCATGGTGGGAGTCAAACTGGTCACCACGGGATCAATGTTTCGGCTGGTACCAAGTCTGTCATCCAAACCGGACGGCCAGCACCACCTCCTAACTTTGACGGATCATAACTCCCTCAAATCTTAGCTGATTGCTGCGATTCAAATGGTAGCTGGTCCAGCTTGTCCCCTCGTTACTTAAACATCCATCCATGCATGCGAACATGTACTGTACCATGATCTGGAGCCATTTTCCTGAAAATGGCAACTCTAGGGTATGGCACAGGGCAATATCTAACAATCTCTCCCTTGCTCCTGCCATGCCGGATGCCTCCCTGCTCACTCCTGCTCATATTCCATAGCGCGCTCTAGTCCATCATAGCCCGTACGTCCAAGACCTACTATACTGAGGACATGCGGATTTCTGGGCTGTACCTTGGTCAAGCAATCTGCAAGCATGTGTGCCGTACTACAATGTTATAGCACAACCTGTCTATTTTGGACCATGTAGCACGCATAGTGGTAGCGCACGTCAATGTGCTTTGTCTTTCTTTGCTACATTGGGTTGTTGGTCAGCAAGATTGAGCCGGTGTTGTCTTCTTGGACCACCATAGGCTCTCGTTGCGCACGTCGAACTCCCCTAATAGTCTGCAGAGCCAAACCAGCTCATTGACCGCTTCAGCCAGCGCGATGTGCTTTGCTTCCACTATGGAGGTGGCGATGCAGTCCTATTTTCTGTGTACCACGAGACCGCTACACCTACGAGCAAGAACACGTGGCTGGCGGTGGACTTCCGGTTGTCCACAACGTCGGCATAGTCTGCATTGGTGTAGCAGACCAGACGCAAGGGGCCGGTCCTCCCCTTGTTGTTCAACCTCAGGCACGTGTGCCGCGTCACTTGCAGGTAGTGGAGGATGTGCTTGAACGCCTGGCAGTGTAATAGCCCTGGATTGGCTACATACCTGCTCACTTGACCCACCACATAGGCCAGGTCCGGTTGAGTAACCGCCATGGCGTACATGAGGTTGCCCACCGCAGACTAGTACGGCACACCGGCTATGACCTCCTGCTCTTCTTTTGTTTGCGGCCACATTACCGCGCTCAGGTTACAGGTTATGGAGACCAAACCACCAACCGGTTTGGAGTCCTCCATGTCGTATCGCTTCAGCACTTCGGCCACATACTTGGCATGTCCCAGCTAAAGTGTACGCGCCTTCCGATTCCGTGTTATACTCACCCTAAGGTAGTACTCGAACTCCCCCATGTCGGATATTTGAAATCTGCTGTTTAGCTGCTCCTTCAGCTGCTATACAGCCTGCAAGACAGACAAAGACAAAATCAGGTCGTCCACGTAGAGTGCAACGATCTGATGGAGCTGGTTGTTGTGCCATACGCAGACAATGTGATACTATTTAGAGCACTTGAAGCCGAGCTACGCCATGTAGCCATCCATCTGCTGGTACTGGCACCTTGGCGATTGTATTAGCCCGAACAAGGACTTACGTAGTTTGCACACTTTGCCCTCAGGCGCATCCACTCCCGTCCGTACCTCCATGAAGATCTCCTTGTTGAGAATGCCGTTCAAGAACACAGTTTTCACGTCCATTTCGTGCAACTCCATGTCCTTGGCAGCTGCCACTGCGAGGATCGCCTGGATGCTCGTGAACTTGGCAACGGGAGCGAATATCTCGTCATAGTGCTCGCCCTTGCGTTTCACAAATTCCTTCAGCACCAGTCGCACCTTGTACTTCTCCACTTTACTCTCCTTAGTGTACTTCGCTTTGATGACCCACTTGGAGCCAATGACCTTGGTGTCTTTCGGCCGGTCCACGAGCTCCCAAGTATCATTCTCGGCGATGGTCGCCAGCTTTGACTTGATAGCTGTGTCCCACTACTCCATTTCAGGTCGTGCAAGCGCCTCTTGTACGGTTTTTGGGTGCACTGCGCGTGCCATCATGCACGGTGCCATGCCGATCCAGCTGCCCCTTTTGTGTTGTATTGTTTTGCCGCATTTTGCTGCCTTTGGCTGCATCGTGGTTAATTTAGTGATGCCGTCAATTGGTCTTGTTGCTTCTCCTCGGCAGCCCTGTTTGCGTCCTCGGCCAAAACTACTTCGCCTGCTACATCCTGCACTTGTCTGAAACCTGCATTTTCTCTGTCGCCCTACAGTGTCCCTGCACCGTCACACTCTGAAGACTCTTCGTTAGTGTTTGTGTCTGCCGGCTCCTCCTCATGGCTGAGGAGCTGGAAACACTCCTCTTGTTTCGGAAAGTCCACCATGCCAATGTCACTGCTGCTACTGCTGTAGGTCTATTGCTCGTCGAACTCAACGTCACGGCTATTGAAGAATTCTTCCTTGCTCACGTCGTAGAGCCGGTACGCCTTAAGTGCGCTCTCGTAGCCAAGGAAGAGACACGGCTTGGCGTGTGGATCCTGTTTTCCGTCACGCCGTTGTGCTGCCTGCACCATCATGTGCACCTTGCACCCGAAGACCTTCAGGTGTGCCACACTTGGCTTACGCCTGCTCCATGCCTCCTATGGCATCTTCCAGCCACTCTTCTCCTTCAGCACCGCTATTGATGTCTGGTTGATGGTGTAGCTTGCCATACGGACCACTTCCATCCATAAGCTCCACGACAACCTTGCGTCTGGTTTACTCACTCCGCCACACCATTAGACTATGGTAATTAGGGATTTGTGTGCTCCCACTTGATGCCCTGCTGCTTTAGTAACCCACTGCAGTCAACATACTCTCCGCCATTGTCGCTGTACATCGCTTTGACCTTGTGGCCAGTCTGCCTCTCCACCGCGCTGACGTACTCGTGTAACCGGTCCAACGCCATGCCTTTTCGCTGCATGAAGTACACATACAGTCATTGATGAAGGTGACAAAGTACCGCACACCATCTTTTGATGACGTTTTGAACGGTCCTCACACATCACTATGCACGATCTCGAGCAGGTCCTAGACGCGCCCCACGTTCTTGTTGAACGGATTGCACCTCACCTTGTCCAAAATGCAAGGCTTACACTTTTTGTGAGCTGTTGCATCTGCTGCCCCGTCGACTGCACCAGTGATGTCAAGGCCGCGGACCATGTTGCGCTTTGCCATCTCTTTCACGACTGCGGGCGACGAATGCCCCTGCCGCCAGTGCCAGAGCTGGAGATCACCTCCCTCTCCTTTGGCCAAATTGACTGCGCGTTCTTGCAAATCTGCTGTATCTGCTACTGCGGGGATCACCTTGGTCTCCACGATGTAGAGGCCACCCTTGCGCTTTGCCTCTGGCATGACTTCGCCATCGCCATCCATGCGCACCAGTACGTCTTTCCTTTGGAAGAGCACCTCATACCCCTTATCCTTCAAGTGACACACTTCAAATGTAAGCCAGGCCAGAAATATGTTATACATCACGGATGACACGCAACATCTTCTTACCGTTCACCTCCATCTGCACCTCAATGTCTTCTTGGCCGGCCGCCGGCTTGACTTTGTCATTTACGACCACCATATACTTGGCACACTTGGTGTAGTGGATGAATTCCACCTTCTCGACTTGCATATGCTCCTCGGTACCAGAATCTAGGCACTGCCTGTTGGCCCCTTCGAGGTTGTGGTTTGTGGTGTCCTTGAGGAGCGCCTTCTTGCTCTTCGCATCCTTGCCGCCGGCCCTCGCCTCCTGCGGGCACTCGCAGGCTCAATGGCCCTCCTTGCTACAATTATGATATGCACCTTTCTTGACGCCCTTCTTGCCGCCACCTCTTCTGCCACCTCCCTTGCCGCCACTGCCGCCGCCACGTATTTTGGTCACTAGGGCCGATGAGGACGATGTGGCCTCGTCACCATTGCGACATTGTGCCTTGTTACGGATATACTCGACAACAGCCCCATAGGTGAGATTGTCCTCCACCCATCCACCAAAGACGGTAACGAGGGAGCTCCTACAGTAAGGTAGAGCCACGAGGAGAGCCATCGCATACAGCTTAAAGTCGACCTCTTACCCCACATCGTTGCATTGTGAAGCGAGCAACTTTATCTGCTGCATGGTGGCGAGGATGTCCTTGCCCTCCTCCATTCTCACCGTTAGAAGCCGTTTCATCGCAAAGATCCGTTTTGCAAGCGACGTCGATTGGTGGATGGTACAAGGGTTTTTCCTTGCCTTGGCAACGAGCGTGGTGCCTTGGAAGTAGCACCATTGGTTCTCGGCATTAGATGATAGTAGGAGCATGAGCGCCTCGGTATTTTTCTTTGCAAAGGCCTGCTGTTCCTTGTCTTTCACGTTCTTCTCGTCGAGGACCTCTGTGCCCTTCATCAGGTCAAATAGCCCCTTATGTATGAGTTAGATCTCAAAGTTCCATCTCCACAGTCCAAAGCCAGGGCCACCCACGCACTTCTAGATTAACTTCAACTCTGTTCTCAGTGCCATTATGCGCTTTTGCTACCTGGGTCCTCGGACGTTGACAACGAGGTTGTCCTATACACTCCTCTTGTCTGCCACGGAAGCCGTGAACGTTTGGGTCTGGTCAGGGCTATGGACCCATAACCCTTTGTTGGAAAAGTGGTTCCAACGTGGGCTGACCACGACCCGAGCTTTACAGCTCTTTTGGGAAGCAGTCTTAGAAAAAGTTTGTGCTTTCTGTTCGCCATAAACTATGTGAGCAGAATTCTAACGGAATTCAGCAAGACCCAAAGTTTGAAGAGCTGGAAATCAATCTTAAATGAATTACTAGCCACAGAACACATCAGCAAAGGTATAGTGCAAGTCACAAGCTTTGGAACGCACAACATTGTACACGATTTGGACCAGTGTAGCGCCCGATACGCGATTCAGAGTACATTATGGAGTCTTCGTGCGCTCGAAGAGTCCTAGACTCCAATCAAGCATCAGACCGCCATTTCAAAGCGTACATGGCTCTAATGAACCATGGGATATTGCTGCTAGAATCCCCCAAGGTGCGCCTCGGCCATGGTGTGCATGGTAAGAGTCGAACTGGTCACCGCCAGATCAATTTTCCAGCCGGTACCAAGTATGTTGTCCAAACCCGGACGGCCAGCACCACATCCCAACTTTGACGGACCATAAGTCACTCAATTCTTAGCCGATTGCTGGAATTCAAATTACAGCTGGTCCAATGTATCCTGTAGTTTATGAAACATCCAACGATGCATGCCAACATGCATTGTACAAGGCTCTGGAGCCATCACCCTGAAAACAGCAACTCAGGAGCATGGCACGGGGCAATATCTAACACCTTGCACTTGAACGCCTTCAAGCGTACTACGATTGGTTTGCATCCGTTCTGCACCTCCTGTGGCGTCTTCCAACCACACTTTTCCTTCAACATTTCCGTTGGGATGAGGTTGGTGATGTAGCATGTCATACTCACGGCCTTGGTACACAGACTCTGTGGCAACTTTCCGTCCACGAGCATTGTCCTCGTCATGGTGAGTAGCGTCTGGTTCATACGCTCTGCTACGCCATGAGCTTGAGTTCTGTACGGAGTAGTTGGCTTCCACTAAATCCTTTGCTCTTCAAGCCAACCTTGGCAGTCTACGTACTTGCCGTCATTGTCGCTGCATAGCGCTGTAACCTTGTAGCTAGTCTGCCTCTCCAGTGATGCGACATACTTATTTAGACGGCCCAGTACATCGCTCTTTTGCTTCATGAAACAAACATAGAGTTTTATACTACACTTTAAATGAAGGTGACAAAGTACCGTGTGCTACCAATGCACGGCGTTTTCAACAGTTTGCACATATCAATATACACGCCCTCAAATAGGTTCTTAGCCCACCGCTGTCCGTCTTTAAACGCCTTATGCTTTGTCTTGCCCATGATGCAAGGCTTGCATTTGTACTCTGTAGAATCTGTTGCTACGTTTGCTTCATCCGTGATGTTGGAGCCTTTAACCATGTCATGCTTCGCCATCTCTTGCACGACTGCGGGTGACGGATGCCCCTGCCGCTGATGCTACAGCTGCAGGTCTGCTGTCCTACCTTTTGCAAGCTTGACGATACGTGCTTGTAAGTCTACTATGTCTGCTGCTGGAGGGATGACCGTTGTCTGAACAATGTAGAATCATCTTTTGCGCTTCGTCTTGAGCACAGTTGCACATTTCATGCATAAGAGTATTTCCTACCCCTTGTCTGTCAAGCGGCTTACAATCAAGTTATTACAACCAGGTTGGGGACATGTTGTACGTTTTAGATAATACACTACACCTTTTTTACCACCAAACACAACCTCCACGTCCACATCACCTTGGCCGGCCGCAAGTTCGACCTTGTCATTGGCGACCACCATGGAGTTTAGAGACTCGGTGTAGTTGATGAGCCCCAACTTCTCGACTTGGGTATGCTCCTCCGCACCTGAGTCAAGACACCGCCGGTTGGCACCCTTTTGTTCATGGTTCTTCGTACAATTAAGGAGCCCTTTCATGCCTTTCCCACGCTTGTCGCCAGCATATGCCTCCTCCGGACACTCCTCGGCCCAATGGCCCTCCTTGGCATAGTTATTATATGCACCCCTCTTGGCACCCTTCTTCCCACCGCTCTTATCACCGCCTTGCTTGCCGCTACTACTGCCACCCTGCGTTTTAATGACTGGGACAGTTGAGGATGATGAGGTCTTGCCACCGTTATGACGATGTACCTCATTGCGGATGTACTCAATGTCTGTGTCGTATGTGAGTTTATCCTTGTTCCAACCTCCTAGCACAGTGATGAGAGGACCCAAGCTGTCGGGTAGAGCCATGAGGAGCAACATGGCCTACATCTTTCTCTCAATCTTCCATCCCACATAATTGCATTATGAGAGAAGAGACTCGATATGTTACATGGCAGAAATGACATCCTCACCCTCTCCTCGATCCTCACCGTCAAGAGTCACTTCATTGCAAAGATCTTATTGGCTAGGGATATTGATTGGTGGATGGAGTACAGCTTATTCCACGTGTCAGCTGTGAGGTCATACCCGTGGATGTAGCTCTATTGAGATTCATGCAATGCAAAAAGTAGGGACATCAGCGTTTCCGTGTTCTTCTTTGCAAAGGCCATATTCTACTTGTCCACTGCGCTTGCATCTTGAACCTCCATGTCTTTTATCAGGTACATCAGTCCCTTGTGTTCCAGGTAGATCTCAAAATACCACTTCCACAGACCAAAACATGGACCATCCATGTAGTTTTGGATGGACGAAGACTGTGTCTTCTGTGCCACGATGCAAATCTGCTATGGACAATCTCAACTACAATGGTGAAGTCGTACAGAGTGACACACCAGTGCGTTGCGAAAGGCGTGAAGGTCTTGGCATGCAGATCAGGGCTATGGGCCCATAATCCTTTGTCAGGAATGCTTTCCTGGTGTTTTGTGATCCACCAAAAGTTTCTACAGCTACTTCGTGCAAAGGGACTTCCAAAGCAGATGTGTCCCCTGGGTCGCGAAAACACCAAGAGAGTAAAAGTTTGGCATAATATAGTTTGCGGAAATAGAGAAAGGTTGAGGACCATTATTTAATGACTGCATAATATTCTCATAGCCTCTGGTCTTAGCTTTTCTAACGCATCCAAGCATACCCAAAACGGAGCAGTAGAGCCCCTGCTACGTCCCTCAAAGTAACCCTTGGTGGAGCCAACCACCGTGCATTGCATGCTAGGTAACGGGAGGCGCTTTGACGATGACCCGTCTGAGCGCCTTTCCTTGCCCAAACGTTAAGGAGAGGGTCACCCTGGTCAAGGAGGTCCCTCTGGTCACTTCATTCATGTCCCTAGTGCATTTGGATCTCATTGGAGACGGATTCGGATCACCACGGAGGAATTATCCTGTCACCCATGTTGGAGACCCAGATTCTATCTGCTAATCATCTGAACTTCAGATGGAGCTAACGTTCTGAATTCTCAACCAAATCAAGCAACTAAACGCTCAAAACCGCATGGAAGAATCTAAAGAGTCCAAAAGTGCACTCCAATCAATCATTCAACTACCTTTTAGTCGTGGAACCAGGAAAACGGCAAAGAGTATCAATGGCAGGGGCTTGTATTAGCAAACAAGTCGTTGTCGATTAGGTTTCACACGGTACTTCGTCACCTTTATCGACAATTGCAGCAAAAACCTCCATGTCTAAAGCGGAAAACTGAGGTGTTGGACCAGCTCCAGAATAGCATATTGCAGCGGTGGTGGGGCGGACTCGTCGCACGGTCGAAGTGATACGCACCAACAATGACGAAGAATATTTGGACTATGGAGGGTAGCTGAAGGAGTAGGGAATTGAGAGGCAACCAGCCACTCCATACACGCCTCAATCTATTGGCATGACAGAGAGTTCAAATCAGGCACTTCTTATAATGGCGCGGATGATGCTTGTGGATGCTAAACTGCCACGGAGCCTGTGGATCAAGGCCATGAGCACGGTGTACGACATAACCAACGTCACTCCAACTGTAGTGTAGAAGGAGAAGGGCGGCTAGAAGATACTGTAGGATGTGTGGAAGGCACACTTAAAGGCGTTTGCGTGTAAGGTGCATACGTTGGTGCAGGCCACATGAAGAAAAGAGTGCAAACTGGACCTCCATGCAAGGACGTGCATGTTCATCGGGTATAAGATTTTGCTAAAGGCATACTGCCTCTATGATCTACGGATACAAGACATCATCACCAGCTACGATGTCACATTTGATGAGCAAGAAAGCTACTACAATACAAAAAATACCATCAACACAGTGTACACAACAATACGGGAGGAGTGGTTCAAATTCCTTGAGCGTGAGGAGGAGCCGGCAACAAAGATCGTTCACGGGTCTTCAAAGAACAATGATGTTCGAGGACAAGAGGAAAATGCAGCAAATGCAGGTACTGATGGAGAGCAGGACGCAGTAGCCGGCGTGGTGAAATCCACCGTCGAGGACAGCGATGCAGCAAGGCAGTAGCAGGACCAGCGGCCAACATCGTCAAGGTCTTCCCATGCAAACCAAAGGCAGCAGAATGTGGCAAAGTGGTATGATGCAAGCACGGGTCACTCAGTCGGGATGGCGCGGTGCATGATTGCAACTGCAATGGTGCCGGCGACCATGCAAAAGGCAATTGCATTCCTTGACTGGGAGTAGGGGGACAAAGTAATAAAATCTGAAGTGTTGGATCTGGAAGAGAGAGGGACTCGTGGAGCAGCGAGCATGTGGAACTGAAAGGGCATCAGTTGTGTTGAACAATGGTTGTTGAATTACTCAAAATGATAGAGTACATATACAGCTAGAGCTGGGGCAAGTCAGCCCTCTCACAAGCCACACCACTTAGCCATGGAGGCCAAGGCTTACACACTAGAGTCCACTATCTCACACAAAAGAGGAAATCAGCCTAGCAATTAGGCTGACCAGTCACACACGACCTAGAGAGCTAGAGATTGCTCTCATGGCTCTGTCTAGTGGTCACATAACCCACAATCCCATGGAGAATTGCCATGTGTCCGTGGCTAACACACAAGGATTTCACCTCACATTAAACGCAAGGATAGGTACTTTTATCTTGGTCAACACACTCTGACAAGGCAATCCTAAGACCAAGGACCTTTTTGGAAATTTCTCCGATGTGGTCTTGAGCCTGGACCTCTTGTCTTTTACTTTTCTCAGGCTGAGGCATAGAAACATCACCCATGGTCACCCAGACATTGGGGGTCCATGACCTTAGTGTCAACCTGCCTGAGGCAACGGTCTTGAAAGCGGGTTCCGACACAATGGTTCCCGCTGACCGCTCTTGGTATCACAACCAAAAGGTAATATCACCCTTAGAGTCATGGTTCCACACTGAGCAGTTCATGGGAATCACTTGTTTGCACTGTGTCCTTAGCACCTAGTCACTTTCGCACGAGGAGCTTACTCCTGGGGCTTAGACCAACCAATGCTTCTTTAGTGTCTGCCTCTCGTGGACAACTTTGTGAGGAGTCTCAAAGGTAAGAACTGTACTCAATGACAGGCAACTGACAGGTTCTTATACTCTTAGAGCCAGCCTCTAGCCTAGGTGCGCAGTGGCTCCTTGGATGAGCCACTTTGGGGGCAATCTGGATTACGTCATCCCACCTCCTTACATGGCATTCCCTGTGACCGCCAAGTGGTGCCAGCCACTGGGAAGGACCTTGGAATGTTCTAAGATGCCTCTTAGAACCTTCCTATCCCCCTTTCGGTCACAAAGAAAAGTAGTCACTGGACTTGACCCAGTGACCTCTCGCTCCAGAGATTAACACTGGAACGTGTAAGCCACAAGGAGTTGTCCTAGGTAGTGTTTGCTAACTATACTATCCAGTTTAGACCAAGGGGACTTGTTCCAAAGGAGCAGTGCATGCCTTGTCTATTGAGACCAGACTTAGGGGACTTACTCCAAGGGAGCAGTGCATGCCTAGTCTGTCCTGTGCCTGTCCAAATGTTAGCGATGGACAAGGAGCATATCAGGTCAATAAACTCTCCCTTGTACCTCTGTCCATTAGCTGTGAGATCTTTCTTCTCTTCAGCAGTCGTGGCCTTAGTCTTCGTCCGCTACGTTGACCATACCGATGCCTCGAGTACCTGCAAAGTGCAATTCGTTGTCCACCGCCTTTGTCATGCAATCTGCGAGCATCTTCCTGGTCTCCACTTATTCCAGGTCCACGATCTCCTTTGCCACCAGGAAGCATGAGTAGTGGTACCTGATGTCGATGTGCTTGGTCCGCCGAGAGATGACGTCATCCTGTGCTATTTTCATGGCACTCTTGTCAATACGGACCTCTGTTGCCACCGTTTGTGGTACCTTCATCTTGGCAAGGAAACTGCGTAGCCATTGTGTCTCCTTCCCTGCTTCGGACAAAGCGATGTACAATGCCTCAGCGGTAGAGAGGGAGACACAGTCTTGCTTTCTGTTTGCCCAAGACATCGTACCACCGTTCAAGAGGCACACAAGGCCCGAGGTGGACTTTCTGTAATCGATTCTTCCTCCCCAGTCAGCGTCTGTGTAGCACACCAGCCATAGCGGATCAGATACTTCTTGGCCTCCAAAGAGGAGTCCCATGTGTCGGGTCTTTTGTAGATAGCGCAGGATGCGTTTGATTGCTCGCCAGTGCTGTGGCCCTGGATTAGCCACAAACCTGCTCACTTGTCCCATAGTATAGAAAATGTCAGGGCGTGTTCCTACCATGGCATACATCAGGCTACCAACAGGAGACTGGTAGGGAATGTTCTCTATCTCACGTCGTTCTGCTTCCGTACTGGGGCTCATGGAGGAGGAGAGCTTGATGTCTGTTGTCATGGGTGTGCTGATGGACTTGCAGTCCTCCATGTTGTAGCTCTTGAGGACCTCCATGATGTACTTGGTCTGGTTCAGCTCCATGGTGCCTACTGCTCGATTGCGGTGGACGGCTATCCCGAGGTAAAACTCGAGCGGACCCATGTCCTTCATCTTGAACTCGTTAATGAGATCTGTCTTCAGCTTGTTGCACAGCTCGACTGATGACGAGAAAGTGAACGTGCAACAAGCATCAAACCTTGCTCATCCTCCCGCACATAGTCACTAGGGTCATTCTGGCAGTGCGTGAAGGTGAGTCCAGGCATGAAGTGTTGGGAATGGAGCCATTCGGCTCAGTTTCAGGTCCACAAGAGCAAGTTCCACGAAACTACTAGATGCCTACTCCGATCGTCAATTAGACTACATCATTGGAAAGATCAGGAGGCAAATTATCTACCGTCCAAGTTTTAGGCTGATCCAATAGTGGGATTTGGAGATATGAATTTTCGAAGTTTCCAGGGTTATGGACCGCCGATGTCTAGGTAGCCATGGGTGATGGCTCCATGCCTTAGCCTGAGAAAAGAAAAAGGCAAGAGGTCCAGGTTCAAGACCTGATGGGAGAAATATCCAAAAAAGGTCCTTGGTCTTTGGATTGCCTTGTCAGAGTGTGCTAACTTGGATAAAGGTACCTCTCCTTACATTTTAGGTGAGGTGAGATTATTGTGTGCTATCCATGGACACATGGCGATTCTCCATGGGTTTGTGGGTGATGTGACCACTAAGAGTATGCCATGAGAGCATTCTCTAGCTCTCTAGGTCGTGTGTGACTGGTCAGCCTGATTGTTAGGCTGATTTCCTCCCTTGTGTGAGATTGTGGACTCTAGTGTCTGAGCCTTAGCCTCCATGGCTAAGTGGTGTGGCTTGTGAGAGGGCTGACTTGCCCAAGCTCTAGCTCTATATGTACTCCATCATTTTGAGTGATTTAACAACCATTCTTCAGCACAATTAATGCCCTTTCAGTCCCGCATGCTCGCTGCTCCAAGACTCCCTCTCTCCTCCAGATCCAACATTTGGTATCAGAGCCAGGTTCTACGAGTTTCAGCCAGCACAAGCCATTACTTTGAAAGTGACGGGTTAGGGTCAAACCTTGACCAAAATTGACAATCAAGTACTTAATCTTCAAGTTTGTAAGACAAGCTTTCCAACGAGCTCAATATTACGAAGATCCTACAGTTGGATTGAGAGTTATGCTCAAAACAAGAACGACCAAGGCTACACTCTTCTCAATGAGCAAGACTATCGCCTTGTGATGACCATAACTCTCTCGTTTCTTTGTCAAATTTAAAACGTGGCACATGCACATTGTAGTATTTTTCTTAAGCTTTCCATTGGTGTACAAATATTTGCATTCCATTGATTCGTCGGGAGAAACACCATTTACAAGGTGGCTAGTCTGACTTGGAGTAGGAGCAGAAGTATACCCTGTTTACAAGAGGCCATATCTTTCAAAATCCCCAGTTTATGACCCTATTTTATGGGTTGATCTGAACGGTTTTGAGCTGAATTTTCCAGTGGTGGGCTGAGTTCTTTTAAATTCCTGGTGTGCTGGCATCTTCAGTCCATTTTCTGTCAGACAGATTTCTGGCAGAAGTACCAACAGAAGCAGGGGTAGCGCCGCCACCCAAGGGCAGCGTTGAGCATCACCAAAGCTCAAAATGGCAGCAGCAGGCGTGGTCACTACAGCCAACCCGTTGTAGAGGCTGGAGGGACGCGCCAACTTCATGTTTTGAAAGATCCGTACCCGCCTCCTTTTCGAGGAGGGGGACTTGTGGAAGGTGGTGAGCGGAGACGAGTGCGCTCCACCTCCACAGGCAAAAGGCATCACGGCAGCACAGGTGGTGACGGGGATGATGCCGCAAAAGCATGCAGCTAATGCAGGTTCATGTGCAGCTGCACCAGTAACGTATGAGGAGTGGAAGAAGAAGGATAGGCAGGCCTACAGGTTGCTTGTCAACACCATCTGCAACCCACATCTTCAGTACGTGAGTGACAAGGCTACTACAAAGGATGGATGGGACACGTTGTGCAAGAAGTATGAGAGCAAGGATCCTGCATTCCTCATGCTTTTGGAGGAGAAGATGATGGCACTGAAAATACAGGGTGGTGAAGGGATGGCGGCATACTTGTACAGGGCAAAGGAGTTGGCGAAGCAGCTGAGAGCGGCTGGCAACCCTGTGGAAGAGACGCATTTCATCCTCCTCTTGCTGAGGGGACTCCCAACGAGCTACAACACGGTGCGAGAGATACTGGAGTACCAGCCCACTCTCGACCTCGACTTCATCTGCACACAACTGGTGCAAGTGGAATTACGTTGCAATGCAGGAAAGCGCAATGGCGGCGACAGTAGTGAAGTAGCTATTGTAGCCACGAGCTCACGCAACCAGCAGTAGAGAGAGACTACAAAAAGGAGTGTTTCAAGCTCAAGAGGGACTAGAAGGAGCAGCAGTAGCAGCAAAAGTAGCAATCTCCAAAGAAGCAGCAGCAACAGTCACAACAGCGTCAGCAAGAGCAGCAGCAACAAAACCAGGCTGGTGTGCGCCACTTTGGCAACATGAATGTGGCCAATGAGGTGCGCGACCGTCTCTTCATGGCAAAGTCTGACATGTCGTAGGTGGAGAAGGCGGATCTCGTATGGTACAAGGACTCGGGATATACCAAGAGCCTGACACATCAAGAGGAGTGGTTTACCGGCTGCTATCCATCCCTCCCCGTCCTATCGCTCTGGGTGATGCTCGGGTGGTGTATGCTGAAGGGATTGGGATTGTGGAGATGTGGTTTGAGATCACGCATGGCATTGAAGTGGGAGTGTTCCATGGCGTGCTGTACGTACCTAATGTTGCGTTCAATCTTCTCTCTGTGTCCTCTCTCACCAACTCAGGACTGCGAGTCATCTTTGACGACGACTATGGCTACATCCTCAACAAGGAAACCGGAGAGGAGTTGGCCAGGTCGGTGAAGGAGGGCGACATGTACCGCCTGTTGGGGGCGACCAAGATTACACGTGAGCAGAGTCTTGCAGCAGTGGTCCAGGCAACTGATGGTGAGATCTGGCATGCACGCTATGGCCACATTGGCATGCATACCTTGTAGCAGCTTAAAGTAAAACAGATGGTACACGACTTGCCTACCATCTCCAATTTTGTGCAGCAGTTTTGCATTGGCTGTTTGGAGGGGAAGAAGCACCGCGAGGCATTCTCTGGAGCAAGAGAACGCGCAAAGGAGGTGCTTGAGCTGGTCCACACAGACTTGTGTGGCCCAATGCAGACCCAGAGCTTTGGAGGCTCAAGGTATTTCCTTACCTTCATTGATGATTTCAGCTGTTACACTGCTGTTTACTTCCTTGCTTCCAAGGACCAGTGCTTTGATAGGTTCAAGGAGTTGAAAGCAATAGTGGAGAACCAGATTGGCAAGAAGATCAAGGCGATGCGCAGCGACCGTGATGGAGTATCTGAGCAAGGATTTCGAGGACTACCTCGCAGCTCCTGGCATCAAGGCGCAGCGCACTGCGCCATACTGGCCGTAGCAGAATGGTATAGCAGAACGCGGCAATCGCACTATCGTTGAGTCGGCGCGCTCCATGCTTCACGCCGCTCTGCTGACCTACGACTTCTGGGCCGAAGTCGTGAGCACTTCGGTATACATCAAGAACCACAGTTTAACTATGGTGTAAGAGCAGATGATGCCGTATGAGGCGTGAAGCCGAGCATGGGTCATCTTTGCGTGGTTGGCAGCTTGGCACACATGCACATACCAAAGGAGAAGCGGCAGAAGTGGGACGCGAAGAGCACGCAGATACTGATGATTGGCTATGACGTGGCAAGTTGGGCCTATCGCCTATACGAGAGGGATACAGGCCACGTCATCATCTCCAGGGATGTCGTCTTCAACAAGAGCAACGTCATCGGTACCAAAATTGTCTGTGAAGAGGCAACAGAACCAGCAGCTGATGAGGTAGTGGGAGCAGATATCCTTCCTGGCCCAGTCTCTCCTGATCCTTCCTCCACTGTGATACTGGGAGAACCAGTCTATTCTCCCATGTCTGATGCAGCAGATATAGTGGCCTCATCAGCAGAAGCAAAGGAAGAAGATGCCGTACCACCAGCAGCAGCAATTGTGCCAGCAGCACCACGCCAGCCGCCCACAAACGCTCCAGCACCAGGTCACAAGTATCCTCTTAGGATGCGCTACAAGCCTGGTGAGCGCGGCCATTTTTGGATGCTGCAGAAACCAGAGCAGATGAACATCGCAGTTGCAGCAGATTCAGTTGAGCCAGCGTCATACAAGGAGGCCATGGCTGCACCTGATGCAGTAGATTGGGCGCAAGCCGTCCAGTAAGAGATAAAATTGTAGCTGGACAACGACACGTGGGAGCTGACTAGGCGTCCACATGGACACAAGGTGATCAAGTGCAAGTGGGTGTTCAAGAAGAAGCGGGGAGAAGATGCCAACCTGGAAAAGTAAAAGGCGAGGCTGGTCGCCAAGGGCTACTCGTAGCAGGAAGGCATCGACTACACGGAAACCTTTGCTCCTGTTGCAAAGTTTGCCTCTGTACGCACGCTCATTTCTTATGCAGCAGATGAGGACTTCGAGATTCACCACATGGATGTCAAGACGCGATTCTTGAACCATGAATTGGAGGAGATGTACATGGAGCAACTAGAGGGGTTTGTCATGGATGGCCAGGAGCAGTTGATTTACAAGCTGCAAAAGTCGCTGTACGGCCTCAAGCAAGCGTCGCGTGCTTGGAACCAGAAGTTGGATGCGATGCTACAGTGCATGGGGTTTGAGCGCACCGATCACGCGTAACCACAAATCACGCTCTCTCTCGCTGCAGCAGAGCTGTTACATGAAGGATGTCTTCTAGCGGTTCGGCATGCCAGAGGCTAAACACATCGTTACGACGCTGGAGACGCAGTAGTATGTCGTGAGTTTCAATGGAGAAGCGGATGCTATTGGAAATGGAGGAGAGAGGGAGCCTTGGAGCAGCGAGCATGTGTGATTGGAAGGGCATCACTTGTGCTGAAGAATGGTTGTTCAATCACTCAAAATGATGGAGTACATATAGAGCTAGAGCTTGGGCAAGTCAGCCCTCTCACAAGCCACACCACTTAGCCATGGAGGCTAAGGCTCACACACTAGAATCCATAATCTCACACAAGGGAGGAAATCAGCCTAGCAATCAGGCTGACCACTCACACACAACCTAGAGAGCTAGAGAATGCTCTCATGGCACACTCCTAGTGGTCACATAACCCACAAACCCATGGAGAATCGCCATGTGTCCATGGCTAGCACACAAGGATCTCACCTCACCTAAAAAGTAAGGAGAGGTACCTTTATCCTAGTCAGCACACTCTGACAAGGCAATCCTAAGACCAAGGACCTTTTTGGATATTTCTTCCATCAGGTCTTGACCCTGGACCTCTTGCCTTTTTCTTTTCTCAGGCTAAGGCATGGAGCCATCACCCATGGCCACCCAGACATCGACGGTCCATGACCCCCGAAACTTCGAAAGTTGATATCTCCCAATCCGACCGTTGGATCGGCCTGAAACTTGGACCGTAGATAATTTGCCACCTGATCTTTCCAATGGTGAAGTCGGATTGGCGATCGGAGCAGGCATCTGGTACTTTCCTGGAACTTGCTCTTGTGGACCTGAAATTGAGCCGGATGGCTCCGTTTCCAACAATCTCCCACTTTGCCGCAGTCAGAGTGGGCTGAGTCCACATGCCTTCATGCAGAACTGCTGCTTCTCACGGGTCACTGGCTTGGTGCAGAAATCAGCAACCTGCTTGCTCGTTGGAGTAAACTCCAGCTTGATAGCACCCTCCTACACCATGTGCCTGATGAAGTGATATGCGATGTCAATGTGCTTGGTGCGAGCATGGTGCTCGGGATTCTTGGCGAGTGCAATAGCGCTCTGGTTGTCGACGCGCATAGGAACAGGAACTGCTGCACTCGCACTCATCTCCGCCATGAGACGCTGAAGCCAAACTGCTTCCTTGGCTCCAAAGCTGAGAGAGACGTACTCAGCTTCTGTGCTTGAGGTGGCCACGACCACCTGCCGCTTGCTGCACCAGCTGATGGCACCTCCATTCATGAGAAACACATGTCCAGAGATGGATTTGCGAGTCTTAGGGTTTGAAGCCCAATCTGCCTCTGTGTAGCCGATGATGCTGTTGTCGTTGCCGTTGTAGGTGATGCCGATGTTGGCGGTTCCAGCAAGGTAGCGGAAGATCCGCTTCACTGCCTTTTGGTGCTCAGGGCCGGGGTTAGCCATGTGCTGGGTCACAGCGCTCACAGCCTGTGTGAGGTCTGGCCTGGTTGCCACCATCAGGTACATGAGACTGTCGACGGCGCTCTGGTACTTCTGCCGCTCAGCTGCATCTGCTTCTCCAATGAAGCTCACGAGGTACTGCCGCGTCTCTAGCGGCGTGCCGATGGGTTTGGCCTCTGCCATGCCGAACCGCTGTAGGACGTCCTTGATGTAGCAACTCTGCTGCAGCGAGAGAGAGCGTGATTTNCGGTCACGCGTGATCTGGATACTGAGGAAGTATGACGCCTCCCCGAGATCAGACATCTGGAAGCGCTCCTGCATGGCCTCCTTGAACTCCTGCAGTGCAGACATGCTGTTGGAAAGGAGGAGCATGTCATCCACATAGACAATGATGATGAGGATCTCATGCTGATGCTGCCAGCAATACACGCTGTAGTCACACTCGCTGCGCTCAAACCCCATGCACTGCAGTGCCGCATCCAACTTCTGGTTCCAAGCACGCGACGCTTGCTTGAGGCCGTACAGCGACTTCTGCAGCTTGCAAACCAGGTGCTCCTGGCCATCCATGACGAACCCCTCCGGCTGCTCCATGTAGATCTCCTCCTCCAAGTCACCATTCAAGAATGCCGTCTTGACATCCATGTGGTGAACCTCTAAGTCCCCAGCTGCTGCATAAGAGAGGAGCGTACGCACAGAGGCAAACTTTGTAACAGGGGCAAAGGTTTCTGTGTAGTCAATGCCCTCCTGCTGCGAGTAGCCCTTGGCGACCAGCCTTGCCTTGTACTTTTCCAGATTGCCATCTGCTCCCCGCTTCTTCTTGAACACCCACTTGCACTTGATCACCTTGCGTCCAGGTGGACGCTCAGTCAGCTCCCACGTGCCATTGTCCAGCTGCGACTGAATCTCCTGCTCCACGGCTTGCGCCCAATCTGCTGCAACTGGTGCAGCCATGGCCTCCTTGTATGCCGTTGGCTCATCTGAATCTGCTGCAACTGCGACGTTCATCTGTTCTGGTTTCTGCAGCATCCAGAAATGGCCGCGCTCACCAGGCTTGTAACGCACCCTGAGAGGGTACCTGCGACCTGGTGCTGGAGCGTTAGCGGGCGGCTGGCGCGGTGCTGCTGGCACAACTGCTGCTGCTGGTGGTGCTGCATCTCCCTCCTCTGCTTCTGCCGATGAGGCTGCTGTATCTGCTGCATCAGACATGGAAGAGTACAGTGATTCTCCCACTATCACAATAGAGGAAGGATCGCGAGAGACTGGGTCAGGAAGGATTTCTGCTCCCTCTGCCTCGTCAGCTGCTGGTTCTGCTGCCTCTTCACAGACAATGTTGGTGCCGATGACGTTGCTCTCGTTGAAGACGACATCCCTGGAGATAATGACATGGCCTGTATCCCTCTCATAGAGGCGATAAGCCTTGCTTGCCACGTCGTAGCCAATCATCAGCATCTGCGCACTCTTTGCGTCGCATTTCTGCCGCTTCTCCTTGGGCACGTGCATGTGTGCCAGGCTGCCAAATGCTTGGAGATGACCCACGCTCGGCTTCTTGCCGAACCACGCCTCGTACGGTGTCATCTGCTCCAGCGCCTTGGTGGGACTGCGATTCTTGATGTAGACCGCAGTGCTCACGGCTTCGGCCCAGAAGTCGTAGGTCAGCCGCGCCGCGTGCAGCATGGAGCGCGCCGACTCAACGATGGTGCGGTTGGCGCGTTCTGCTACACTATTCTGCTGCGGCGAGTACGGCGCGGTACGCTGCGCCTTGATGCCAGCTGCTGCGAGGTAGTCCTGGAACTCCTTGCTCAGGTACTCTCCACCGCGATCGCTGCGCAGCGCCTTGATCTTCTTGCCAGTCTGGTTCTCCACCATGGCCTTGAACTCCTTGAACCTGTCAAAGCACTGGTCCTTGGAAGGAAGGAAGTACACAGCAGTGTAACGGCTGAAATCATCAATGAAGGTCAGGAAATACCTAGAACCTCCAAAGTTCTGGGTTTGCATCGGTCCACACAGGTCCGAGTGGACCAGCTCCAACACCTCCTTCGCACGCCCCCCTGCTCCAGAGAACGCCTCCCGGTGCTGCTTCCCCTCCAAAAATCCGATGCACAACTGCTGTTCAAAGTTAGAGATGGTGGGCAGGTCACGCACCATCTGCTTTGCTTGAAGCTGCTGCAAGGCGCGCATGCCGATGTGGCCGTAGCGCGCATGCCAGATCTGACCATCTGTCGCCTGCACCACTGCTGCAAGACTCTGCTCACGCGGCATCTTGGTTGCCCCCAGCAGGCGGTACATGTCGCCCTCCTTCACCGACCTGGCCAGCTCCTCTCCTGTATCCTTGTTGAGGATGTAGCCATAGTCATCATCGAAGACGACGCGCAGTCCTGTGTTTGTAAGAGAGGAGACTGAGAGGAGGTTGAATGCAGCATTAGGTACGTACAGCACGCCATGGAACACTCCCACTTCAATGCCACGCGGGGTCTCCAACCACATCTCCACAATCCCAATCCCTTCAGCATACACCACCCGATCATCACCCAAAGCGATAGGACGGGGAGGGATGGACAGCAACTGCGTAAACCACTCCCTGTGGTGCATCAGACTCTTGGTACACCCAGAGTCTTTGTACCACGCCAGATCCGCCTTCTCCTCCTGCAACATGTCAGACTTCGCCATGAAGAGGCGGTCGTGCACCTCCTTGGCCACGTTCATGTTGCCAAAATGGCGCACGCTGGTCTGGTTCTGCTGCTGCTGCTACTGGTGCTGCTGACGTTGCTGTGACTGCTGCTGCTGTTGCTGTGGAGATTGCTGCTTTTGCTGCTGCTGCTGCTCCTTCTGGTCCCTCTTGAAGCACTCTTTCTTGTAGTGCCCCTCTTTCTGGCAATAATGGCACTTGCCCTTCTTCTTGCCTCTCTGCTGCCAGGACTGCTGCTGCTTCTGGTTGCGTGAGCCCATCGCCATGAAAGCTGCTTCACTGCTGCTATTGCCGCCATTGCGTTTTGCGGCATTGCGACGTAGTTCCACCTGCACCAGGTGTGTGCAGATAAAGTCGAGGTCCAGAGTTGGCTGGCACTCCAGCGTCTCTCGCACCGTGTCGTAGCTGGTTGGGAGTACCCTCAGCTAGAGGAGGATGAAGTGCGTCTCTTCCACAGGGTTGCCGGCTGCTCTCAGCTGCTTCGCCAGCTCCTTTGCCCTGTCCAGGTACGCCTCCATCCCTTCACCACCCTGCATTTTTAGCGCCATCATGTTTTCCTCCAAAAGCATGAGGAATGCAGGATCCTTGCTCTCATACTTCTTGCACAATGTGTCCCA
This sequence comes from Penium margaritaceum, assembly GCA_023375785.1. Lineage (NCBI taxonomy): Eukaryota > Viridiplantae > Streptophyta > Zygnematophyceae > Desmidiales > Peniaceae > Penium > Penium margaritaceum. Next base: position 41,536 of record SZWC01000336.1, on the reverse strand, counting down.
TCCCTCCTTTGCAGTAGCCTTGTCACTCACGTACTGAAGATGCGGGTTGGAGATGGTGTTGACAAGCAACCTATAGGCCTGCCTGTCCTTCTTCCACTCCTCATACGTCGCTGGTACAGCTGCAGAAGAACCCGCATCAGCTGCACCCTTTTGCGGCGTCTTCCCCGCCACCACCTGCGCTGCGGTGATGCCTTTTGCCTGTGGAACTGGAGCCGGCTCGTCGCCGCTCACCACCTCCCACAAGCCCCTCTCCTCCAAAAGGAGGCGGGTACGGATCTTCCAAAACGTGAAGTTGGCGCGTCCCTCCAGCCTCTCCAAAGGCTGGGCTGCTGTCACAACGCCAGCTGCTGCCATTTTGAGCCTTGGTGATGCTCAGCGTTGCCCTTGGATGGCGGCGCTACCCCTGCTTCTGCTGCTGCTTCTGCCAGAAATCTGTCTGACAGAAAATGGACTGTAGATGCCAGCAGACTGGGAATTTTAAAAAACTGAGCCCACCACTGGAAAATTCAGCTCAAAACCTTTCAGATCGACCCATAAAACAGGGTCATCAACAGNGAACTGGAGCCGGCTCGTCGCCGCTCACCACCTCCCACAAGCCCCTCTCCTCCAAAAGGAGGCGGGTACGGATCTTCCAAAACGTGAAGTTGGCGCGTCCCTCCAGCCTCTCCAAAGGCTGGGCTGCTGTCACAACGCCAGCTGCTGCCATTTTGAGCCTTGGTGATGCTGAGCGCTGCCCTTGGATGGCGGCGCTACCCCTGCTTCTGCTGCTGCTTCTGCCAGAAACCTGTCTGACAGAAAATGGACTGTAGATGCCAGCAGACTGGGAATGTTAAAAAACTGAGCCCACCACTGGAAAATTCAGCTCAAAACCTTTCGGATCAACCCATAAAACAGGGTCATCAACAGGGGATTTCAAAAGATATGCCCTCTTGAAAACAGGGTATGCTTCTGCTCCTACTCCAACTCAGGCCAGCCAGCTTGTAAACGGCGTTTCTCCCAAACGAATCAATGGAATGCAAATAGTTTTGTACCAATGGAAAGCTTAGGAAAAATACTACAATTCGCACGTGCCACTTTTTAAACTTGACAAAGAAACGAGAGAGTTATGGTCATCACAAGGCGACAGTCTTACTCATAGAGAAGAGTGTAGCCCTGGCCGACCTCGTTTTGAGCATAACTCTCAATCTGACCGTTGGATCTTCGCGGTTTTGAGCGCGTTGGAAACCTTGTCTTGTGAACTTCAAGATCCAGTGGTCGATTGTCAAATTTGGTGAAGGTTTCATCCCAACCCGTCACTCTCAAAGTGACGGCCTGTGCTGGCTAAAAGTGGCAGAACTTGGCTCTGATACCAAATGTTGGAAATGGAGGAGAGAGGGAGCCTTGGAGCAGCGAGCATGTGTGATTGGAAGGGCATCACTTGTGCTGAAGAATGGTTGTTCAATCACTCAAAATGATGGAGTACATATAGAGCTAGAGCTTGGGCAAGGCAGCCCTCTCACAAGCCACACCACTTAGCCATGGAGGCTAAGGCTCACACACTAGAATCCATAATCTCTCACAAGGGAGGAAATCAGCCTAGCAATCAGGCTGACCACTCACACACGACCTAGAGAGCTAGAGAATGCTCTCATGGCACACTCCTAGTGGTCACATAACCCACAAACCCATGGAGAATCGCCATGTGTCCATGGCTAGCACACAAGGATCTCACCTCACCTAAAAAGTAAGGAGAGGTACCTTTATCCTAGTCAGCACACTCTGACAAGGCAATCCTAAGACCAAGGACCTTTTTGGATATTTCTCCCATCAGGTCTTGACCCTGGACCTCTTGCCTTTTTCTTTTCTTAGGCTAAGGCATGGAGCCATCACCCATGCCCACCCAGACATCGACAGTCCATGACCCCCGAAACTTCGAAAATTCATATCTCCCAATCCGACCGTTGGATTGGCCTCAAACTTGGACCGTAGACATTTTGCCACCTGATCTTTCTAATGGTGAAGTCCGATTGGCGATCGGACTAGGCATCTGGTACTTTCCTGGAACTTGCTCCTGTGGACCTAAAATTGAGCCAGATGGCTCCTTTCCCAACAGACTCAACGGTCAGTCTGACCGAGGGCCGTTAGGTCAAGGTACTTCGGTCTCGGACCTGAACCGTTATTGAGAAAGTGGGAATAACTCTTGTCGGAGTCGATGTTTTCCGACAGACCCCTTGAATCCGACAAGACTTAGTGGCAATACCTTTCCCAATCTCCTGGGAGCTGACCATTGCAGCGTTCAAGAAGACCCTTCCACATGGCATGCAGATCATTCGGAAGAGCTGCCACCAGGTAGTGTAGATCTCTGGTCATGAAGCGTCGCAGCCAGGCACGGAGACCGTAGTCAAGGCTGTCCTGTTTTCTGGTCATCTCAGCTGGAGAGCAGTACTAGCCGAGATACTTGAGTCTTCCAAGGAGGGCATTTGTAGCTGCAAATCCTCCAATGAGCTCTGGGTAGAGAAGATTATAGATTTGTTTTTGCCACTCCTGGATGTTTCTTTCTTCTTTGTAGATAATTTTGGCATCTTGTCCTTGTCCCACAGCAGCAGGAATAGGGGCAGTTGTTGGAGACCCTTCTTCCACTGGTTCCTCTACCTCTTCCTCTTCTTCTGGTGCTACCAGATCAATTTTTAGGTAGGGTCTAGAAGTGAGGTCTTCAAGCAGAGGTGGAGTAACAGGATTGTCTCGGCAGGAGAGAGTTATCCACCGCCGTTTCCATGCTTCTTGCTACAGGCTGAACCAGAGTTCTGGTCCATTGCGTGTATTGGTACGTAGATGATGGAAGGACATATCCACGAGGTTGATGTCCCCAGATCAGAAGAAAGGTTGCATGATAGAGATGTGGAGGATGCTGGGACGTACGTTGATGCTCGTAGGCGCCGAAAATAAAGTCGGAGACACGGTACTCATTGATGAAGATAGTGCTCGTCACGCTCAGCACAGTGTGTGACCAACTGAAGATGTTGCTTCCATCCTCCTTAAGAGTGGGGCAGCGGTGCCAAGGGTTGGCCATGCAGGATGAGGTAGAGGGGCAGAGACAGTTGGAGTAGCAGGCTATGACTGACTGATGATGAAGAGTTGAAGAGTGAATGGCGATCAGGTGGGCACAAGAGTGAAACTTCGTGCGCTGACGGAGGTTTTGATGTGTTAAGCGGAAGGGGCGAGAGCAGTCAGCAGAGGAACAAGGAATGGTTGAATGGACGCGGGGATGGGACCACATGTGAGAAGGAGGTTTTCGGCGCGGGCGCGGGTCGTCGCGGAACGATCGATCCGACCGGGCCGATCCTTGTGCCGAGCTGAGAGTGATGCTAAGGAGGTAATCAATGAATGAGTGGGTGCAGGGGCAAAACCACGTATGCTGGCGAAGTTTCGGCGTGGGCGCAGGTCGTCGCGACTCGAGCGATGCGACCAGGCGGATCCGTGTGGCGGGCAGAGGATAGTACGAACGGAGGAGGAGCGATTGATGATGGAGTGGGCGTTGGGGCAAAACCTCGTGCGCGGTTGAAATAGGGGAGTAGGATGCGGCAAGGAGAAGACAGATGCCATCGCACCGCGGCAATAGAGGCTGAGACGTGAGGTAGTCGAGGTAGACAGGTTGATGTGAGAGAGTGCCAGTGAGATGAGTGATGGTCAGCGTAGTGAGGGAGCTGAGCAAAGGAGAGAGAGTGACGAAGCGAAGAGTTGAAAGAGACTGGCGAAGACAGGGAATGCGAGGAGCGAGCAGAGCGAAGACACGGCGGCGAAGCCGCGGAACCAAAAGGAAAGGATGAGTAGAACTATTCTGGTTGACTCGAAGGAATGAACATCCTCGGTATAAAAGGACAGAACAAGACAAATGAGTAGAGCAACAGCTTCTTTCCGCTAGCCGGACGTGGGTGACAGATGTCACATTATTAGGGGATGACTTGACATGTTGGACTCAATGGCCAGTCTGACCGAGGGCCGTTAGGTCAAGGTGGTTCGGTCTCGGACCTGAACCGTCATTGAGAAAGTGGGAATAACTCTTGTGAGAGTCGATGATTTCCGAGAGAATGTTCCGCACACATCAGAGTGAATGAGATCCAAGATTGCTGCCGCACGTTGCCCATTACGCTCAAAGGGCTTTCTCTTTGCCTTGCCTTGGAGGCATGGCTCACACAGCTTCTTGCACTTTCCCTCATCCTTGACATTACATCCTTCCATCCCATGAACCACTTCGTGCTGCTGCATAGCTTGCAGTGTGCTGATGGCCACATGGCCAAACCGCCTGTGCCACAGCTCAGCATCTGTGTTGGTGGAGTTGGCCGCCATGGTGACGGCTTGTGGTGCAACATCAGGCTTTGGAGACTTGGGCTCTTCAACCGCCGCATATGCCTCATTTGTACTTTCAAGGGGTTTGGTCTGAGCACGTAGAGCCCATAAACTCTTGGTACCTGTGCAAAAAGATTCTCCTTGGTATAGGAGATCTTGATGTCCTTGTTCTTGACAATCACGGCCTCCTCCTCCGTGAAGATGATCGTCATGTTGTGGTTCGTGATTTTGGACACTGACAAGAGCTTTGCCGCAAAAGACGGCATGTAGACGACGTTTTCCAGCTTCAAGTCGTTTTCAGCACTGTTCACGTTGATGCTGATCAACTTATCTCCCTCGTCTTGCGCATGGACAAGGCTGCCGTTTGCACACCTTAAACGACGTTCAGTGTCCCTAATGGAGATGAATCGATTATTCTCCCTTAAAGAGTGGTGGTGCGTGCCAGAGTCGAGCACGTAGGCTCCACGCTTGAGCATTGCCGCTCCCTTGGTTGTCGGCAAGCTCTTAGCCATCATGTTCATCAACTCCTTACCCTTTCCTTTGTCCTCATATCTACCACCATGATCTCCGTTTGCCTTCTTTGGAGCCCTGTATTCCCGTTCCCAATGCCCAGGCTTGCCATAAGCATTGCACTTCCCAAGACGCTTTATACCCTTTTCACCGCCACCATTGCCTTTTCCTCCACCGCCACCGCTTCTGCTGCTGCTCTGACTAGAAGCGGAGTTTTTGCCACGACCACCGTACTGTGCAGCATAGGCTCAAATGTTAGCCTCACTACCGCTGCGACAAATGGCCTCGTTGCCCACGTACTCGGACACTGCCTCATACGTCAAATCCTCCTCCTTCCAACCGCCAAAGACGATGATCAGAGGACCCCAGCTTTCAGATAGCGCCATGAGGAGGATCATGGCCTGCATGTTGGTGTCGATTTCCCAGTTCATTAAGGTTACTTGCTGCAACAGTCCTTCAAACTGCAACAGGAAGTCCGGAATCAACTCTCCCTCACTCACCCTCATCAAAATCAGGTTTTGAAGCATGAAGAGGTGATTTACGAGATTCATTGATTGGTGTACACGTGCAAGTTTTGCATAAGCATTTGATGCATGTATAATACCTTGGGGGTGGATGTGCTATGACTCATGCACTCATGTCACAAGAATCGCAAGCGCCATGTCGTTTTTGACACTCCACGCTTCATATCCAGCATCTGTTTTTGGAGGTTCAACCTCTTCTCCAAGGAACATCTTCAAGTAGCCACGCACCCTCATGATAATATCAAATTGCCATCTCCACAAGGGAAAACCAAAACCCTGTGAACTTTGACATCCCACCATTGACCTACTTGAGACTGAGCGTCATGGGAGTCGTCATACTACTTCTCTGTTTCTCTGCTTTGTTCAGGTTGATGTATGATGATTTAGGCTATTGTCTGCTACTGGTTTAGAAGGTGCAGATCCGTTTCTTACCCTTTAGCTATTGATTACCTAAAAATAGAGAAGAATGCACACTAGCAAACCCAGGGTCGTGCCTCTAAGGGCAGAGCTTATCCTGGTTAGGGCCCAAGGATCGTACCTCAAAGGGCAGAGCTTATCCTTGGTCCTTGTTCGCTAAGTGCCAGCATCCGCTCTTGGAGGTGATGGAGCAGATGGAGCAGATGGAGCAGATGGAGCTGATGCACGCTACGAGACAGAGATGGCGAGAGAGTGCGCCGAAGCGTTCCTTACAACTAGTCAATGTGGGCCCATAACCCTTTGTCAACCTGCCAGAGGCGACGGTCTAGAAAACGAGTTCCGACACAATGGTTCCCGCCGACCGCTCTTGGTATTGCAACCAAGAGGTGATATCACCCTCAGAGCCAAGGTACCACACTGAGCAGTTCATAGGAATCACTTCCTTGCACTGTGTCCTTAGCACCTGGTCACTTTCGCGCAAGGAGCTAACTCCTGGGGCTTAGACCAACCAATGCTTTAGTGTCTGCCTCTGCTCGACAACTCTGTGAGGAGTCTCAAAGGTAAGAACTTTACTCAACGACACACAACTGACAGGTTCTTATAGTCCTAGAGCCAGCCTCTATCCTAGGCGTCCAGTGGCTCCTTGGATGAGCCACTTTGGGGTCGATCCGGATTGCGTCATCCCCCCTGCCTACATGGCACTCCCTGTGACCGCCAAGTGGCGCCAGCCACCAGGAAGGACCTTGGAATGTTCTAAGATGCCTCTTAGAACCTTCCTGTCCCCCTTTTGGTCACTAAACAAATTAGTGACTAGGCTGGGATTTGATCGAGTGACCTCTTGCTCCAGAGACTAACTCTGGAACGTCTAAGCCATAAGGAGGTGTCCTAGGTAGTGTTTCTTGGCTATAGTTTCCAGTTTAGACCAAGGGAACTTGCTCCAAAGGAGTAATGTATGCCTTGTTTATTGGGGATAGACTTAGGGGACTTACTCCAAGGGAGCAGTGCATGCCTAGTCTGTCCTGTGCCTGTCAAAATGTCAGCGATGGACAAGGAGCATATCAGGTCAACACCTAGAAACGTCAAAAATTCATATATCCCTGTCCGACCATTGGATCAGCCTGAAACTTGGACCGTAGATAAATTGCCACCTGATCTTTCCAGTGGAGAAGTCAGATTGACGATCGTAGGAAGCATCTGTTAGTTTCTTGTCACTTGTTCCCGTAGAACTACAACTGAGCCAGATGGCCCTTTCCCAATAATCTCCCAGTTTGCCGCAATCAGAGTGGGTTGAGTGCGCATGCATTCATGCAGACTGCTGCTTCTCACGGGTCACTGGCTTGGTACAGAAATCAATGACCTTCTTGCTGGTTGGAGTAAACTCCAACTTGATAGAACCCTCTTGCACCATGTATTTGATGTAATGATAGGCGATCTTGATGTGTTTGGTGCGAGCATGGTGCTCGGAATTCTTGGCGAGTGTGATTGCGCTCTGATTGTCAACGTATATGGGAACTGGAATAGCTACACTCCCACTAATCTCCGCCATGCGATGTTGAACCAAACTATTTCCTTGGCTCCTAAACTGATAGAGACATACTTAGCTTACTTGAGGTGGCCACGACCACCTGTCGCTTGCTACACCAGTTGATGGCACCGCCATTCATGAGGAACACAGGTCCAGAGTGGACTTGTGGTACTAAGGGTTTAAAGCCAAATCTGCGTCCGTATGGCAGATGATGTTGTTGTCGTTACTGTTGTAGATGATGCCGATGTTGACGGTTCCAGCAAGGTAGCGGAATATCTGCTTCAGTGCCTTCTAGTACTCAGGTCCCGGATTAGGCATGTGGTGGCTCACTGCACTCACAGCGAGGTCCGGCCTGGTTGCAACCATCAGGTACATGAGACTGCCGACGGCGCTCTTGTACGTCTGCCGATCAGCTGCATCCGCTTCTCCACTAAAGCTCACAAGGTACTGCATATCCAGCAGTATGCCAATGGGTTTGGCCTCTGCCGTGCCAGACCGTTGCAAGACCTCCTTGACATAGCGACTCTGCTGCAGCGAGAGAGAGCGTGATTTGCGGTCAAGCGTGATCCGGATGCCGAGGAAGTATGATGTCTTCCCGATATCTGACATCTGGAAGTGCTCCTGCATGACCTCCTTGAACTCCTGCAGTGTGGACATGTGATTAGAAAGGAGGAGCATGTCATCCACATGGACAATGATCATGACGATCTCATACCCATGCTGCCAGCACTAGAAGCTTTAGTCACACTTGGTGCGCTCAAACCCCATGCACTGTAGCGCCACATCCAACTTCTGGTTCCAAGCATGGGACGCTTGCTTGAGGCCGTACAATGACTTCTCCAGCTTGCAAACTAGGTACTCCTTGCCATCCATGATGAACCCCTCCGGCTGCTACATGTAGATTTCCTCCTCCAATTTACCATTCAAGAATGCCATCTTGACATCCATGTGGTGAATCTTGAAGTCCTTAGCTGCTGCATACGAGAGCGTGTCTACAGAGGCAAACTTTGCAATAGGGGTAAAGGTTTTTGTGTAGTTGATGCCCTCCTGCAGAGAGTAACCCTTGGTGACCAGCCTTGCCTTGTACTTTTCCTAGTTGTCATCTGTTCCCTACTTCTTGAACACCCATTTGCTCTTGATCATTGTGTCCAGGTGGACGCTCAGTCAGCTAAAAGGTGCCATTGTCTAGCTATGATTATATCTCTTGTTGCAGAGCTTGCGCCCAATCTACTGCATTTGGTGCAACCATGACCTCTTTGTATGACATCGGCTCATCTAAGTCTGCTCCAACTGCAATGTTCATCTGTTCTAGTTTTTGCAGCATCCAAAAATGACCGCGTGCACCAGGCTTGTAGTGCACTCTGAGAGGATACCTTCGACCTGGTACTGGAGCATTTGCATGCGGTTTCGTGCGGTCCTTCCTTTGCTTATGCGGATGCCTCTTCGTAGATGATCTTGGTGCCAATGACATTACTTTCGTTGAAGATGACATCCCTAGAGATGATGATGTGGCCTGTATCCCTGTCGTAGAGGCGATAGGCCTCACTCGCCACGTCATAGCCAATCATCAGTATTTGAGTGCTCTTTGCGTCCCACTTCTGCCGCTTCTCCTTCGGCACGTGCATGTCTGCCAAGCTGCCAAATGCGTGAAGATGACCCACGCTCGGCTTCTTGCCAAACCACGCCTTGTACGACGTCATCTTCTCTAGGGCCTTAATTGGACTGTAGTTCTTCATGTGGACCGCAGTGGTCACGGCTTCGGTCCAAAAGTTGTTAGTCAGCCGAGCCGCGTGCAGCATTGAGCATGAACTCCACAATGGTATACTTAGCACGTTCTGCTACACTGTTTTGCTGCGTTGAGTATGGCGCAGTACGATGCGCCTTGATGCAGGCTACTACGATGTAGTCCTGGAAGTCCCTATGGAGGTACTCTCCACCACGGTCACTGCGCAACACCTTAATCTTCTTGTCGGTCTGGTTTTCCACCATTACCTTGATCTCCTTAAACCTGTGAAAGCACTAGTCCGTGGAACAAAGGGAGTACACAGTAGTGTAACGGCTGAAATCGTCAATGAAGGTCAAAAAACAACCTAGAGCCTCCAAAACTCTTGGTCTGCATCAGGCCATACAAGCCTGTATAGACCAGCTCTAGTACCTCCTTTGCGCGTTCCCCTACTCGAAAAAATGCATCGCGATGCTGCTTCTCCTCCAAATAACGGATGCATAACTACTGCTCAAATTAAGAGATGGTGGGTAGGTCACAAACCATCCGCTTTATTTGAAGCTGCTGCAAAGCGCTCATGCCAATGTGGCCATAGAGCACATGCCAGATCATGCCATGAGTCACCTGTACTACTACTACAAGACTCTGCGCATGCAGGATTTTGGTTACCCCCAACAGGCGGTACATGTCGCCTTCCTTCACTGACCTGGCCAGCTCCTCTCCCGTTTCTTTGTCGAGGATGTAGCCATAGTCGTTGTCACAGATGACTCCCAGTCCTTGTTGGATCTGGAGGAGAGAGGGAGCCTTGGAGCAGCGAGCATGTGTGATTGGAAGGGCATGACTTGTGCTGAAGAATGGTTGTTCAATCACTCAAAATGATGGAGTACATATAGAGCTAGAGCTTGGGCAAGTCAGCCCTCTCACAAGCCACACCACTTAGCCATGGAGGCTAAGGCTCACACACTAGAATCCATAATCTCACACAAGGGAGGAAATCAGCCTAGCAATCAGGCTGACCACTCACACACGACCTAGAGAGCTAGAGAATGCTCTCATGGCACACTCCTAGTGGTCACATAACCCACAAACCCATGGAGAATCGCCATGTGTCCATGGCTAGCACACAAGGATCTCACCTCACCTAAAAAGTAAGGAGAGGTACCTTTATCCTAGTCAGCACACTCTGACAAGGCAATCCTAAGACCAAGGACCTTTTTGGATATTTCTCCCATCAGGTCTTGACCCTGGACCTCTTGCCTTTTTCTTTTCTCAGGCTAAGGCATGGAGCCATCACCCATGCCCACCCAGACATCGACGGTCCATGACCCCCGAAACTTCGAAAATT
>SZWC01000336.1:15247-26712 GCA_023375785.1 Penium margaritaceum | reverse complement strand
GCTGCGGTGATGCCTTTTGCCTGTGGAACTGGAGCCGGCTCGTCGCCGCTCACCACCTCCCACAAGCCCCTCTCCTCCAAAAGGAGGCGGGTACGGATCTTCCAAAACGTGAAGTTGGCGCGTCCCTCCAGCCTCTCCAAAGGCTGGGCTGCTGTCACAACGCCAGCTGCTGCCATTTTGAGCCTTGGTGATGCTCAGCGCTGCCCTTGGATGGCGGCGCTACCCCTGCTTCTGCTGCTGCTTCTGCCAGAAATCTGTCTGACAGAAAATGGACTGTAGATGCCAGCAGACTGGGAATTTTAAAAAACTGATCCCACCACTGGAAAATTCAGCTCAAAACCTTTCGGATCGACCCATAAAACAGGATCATCAACAGGGGATTTCAAAAGATATGCCCTCTTGAAAACAGGGTATGCTTCTGCTCCTACTCCAACTCAGGCCAGCCAGTTTGTAAACGGCGTTTCTCCCAAACGAATCAATGGAATGCAAATAGTTTTGCACCAATGGAAAGCTTAGGAAAAATACTACAATTCGCATGTGCCTTTTTTAAAATTTGACAAAGAAACGAGAGAGTTATGGTCATCACAAGGCGACAGTCTTACTCATAGAGAAAAGTGTAGCCCTGGCCGACCTCGTTTTGAACATAACTCTCAATCCGACCGTTGGATCTTCGCGATCTTGGGCTCGTTTAAACGCTTGGCTTCTGAACTTGAAGATCCAGTGGTCGATCTTCAAATTTGGTGAAGGTTTAACCCCAACCCGTCACTCTCAAAGTGACGGCCTGTGCTAGCTAAAAGTGGCAGAACTTGGCTCTGATACCAAATGTTGGATCTGGAGGAGAGAGGGAGCCTTGGAGCAGCGAGCATGTGTGATTGGAAGGGCATGACTTGTGCTGAAGAATGGTTGTTCAATCACTCAAAATGATAGAGTACATATAGAGCTAGAGCTTGAGCAAGTCAGCCCTCTCACAAGCCACACCACTTAGCCATGGAGGCTAAGGCTCACACACTAGAATCCATCATCTCACACAAGGGAGGAAATCAGCCTAGCAATCAGGCTGACCACTCACACACGACCTAGAGAGCTAGAGAATTCTCTCATGGCACACTCCTAGTGGTCACATAACCCACAAACCCATGGAGAATCGCCATGTGTCCATGGCTAGCACACAAGGATCTCACCTCACCTAAAAAGTAAGGAGAGGTACCTTTATCCTAGTCAGCACACTCTGACAAGGCAATCCTAAGACCAAGGACCTTTTTGGATATTTCTCCCATCAGGTCTTGACCCTGGACCTCTTGCCTTTTTCTTTTCTCAGGCTAAGGCATGGAGCCATCACCCATGCCCACCCAGACATCGACGGTCCATGACCCCCGAAACTTTGAAAATTCATATCTCCCAATCCGACCGTTGGATTGGCCTCAAACTTGGACCGTAGACATTTTGCCACATGATCTTTCTAATGGTGAAGTCGGATTGGCAATCGGAGCAGGCATCTGGTACTTTCCAGGAACTTGCTCCTGTGGACCTGAAATTGAGCCGGATGGCTCCCTTTCCAACAGTCCTCTATTGGTGAGGGACACTGAGAGAAGGTTGAATGCAACATCAGGTACATACAGCATGCCATGGAAGAATCCAACGTCAATGTCACATGGGGTCTCCAACCACATCTCCACAATCCTAATCCCCTCGGCATACACCACCCGATCATCATCCAAAGCAATAGGTCACAGGGGGGATTCAGAGCACCTGTGTAAACCACTCCTTGTGGTGCGTCAAACTCTTGGTGCACCGTGAGTCCATGTACTACACAAGAGCCGCCTTCTCCATCTATGACATGTCCGACTTCGCCATGAAGAGGCGGTCGCAAACCTCCTTGGCCATGTTCATGTAGCCAAAGTAGCCCACGCCGGTGTGGTTCTGCTGTTGGTGCTGCTGACGCTGTTGTAATACTGGTGCTACTACTCTTGTGGAGGCTGCTACTTCCGCTACTATTGTGAGGATTGCTCCTGCTTCTTCTGGTCCCTCTTGAGCTTGAAAGACTCTTTTTTGTAGTGTCCCTCCTTGCGATAGTGGTTTTGCCTTTCTCATTGCCTCTCTCCTACCCAAACTGCTCCTACTACTGGTTGCGTGAACCCATTGCCATAAAAGGTGCTTCAATACTGCTGCTGCCATTGTACTTTGCTACATTACGACACAGTTTCACCTGCACCAAGTGTGTGTAGATGAAGAGGTGAGATTTGACTGGCACTCCAACATCTCTTGCACCGTGTCATAGCTTGTTGGGAGTCCACTCAGCAAGAGGAGAATGAAGTACGTCTTTTCCACAGGGTTGCCAGCCTCTTTCAGCTTCTTTGCCAACTTCTTAGCCCTGTCCAAGGATACCTCCATACCTTCACCACCCTACATTATCAATGCCATCATCTTCTCTTCCAAAAGTATGAGGAATGCAGGGTACGTCCTCTCATGCTTCTTGCACAACGCGTCCCACTCCCCTTTTGCAGTAGCCTTGTCACTCACATACTGAAGATGCGGGTTGGTGATGGTGTTGACAACAGCCTGTAGGCCTCCCTGTCCTTCTTCTTCCACTCCTCATATACTGCTGCTGCAGTTGTAGATGAACTTGCATCTGCTGTACCTTCCGCGCCATCTTACCCGCCACCACTTGCACTTCAGTGATACCTTTTCTTGTGGAGGCGGAGCGTGCTCGTCGCCCCTTACCATCTCCCAAAAGCCACTCTCCTCCAAAAGGCGGCGAGTATGGATCTTCCAAAACGTGAATTTGGCATGCCCTTCCAGCCTCTCTAGAACCTGGGCTGCTGTCACAACAGCTGCTACTGTCACGTTGGTGATGCTCAGTACTGCCCTTGTATGGTGATACTATCACTGCTTCTGCTACTACTTATGCCGAAACCTGTCTGACACAAAATGGAATATAGATGCCAGCGGACTTGGAATCTTGAAAACCTGAGCCCAAAACTGGAAATTTCAGCTCATAAGCTTTGATATCGACCCATAAAACAGCGCCATCAATAGGGGATTTTGAAGATGTGTCCTCTTTAAAACAGGGTATGCTTTTGCTCCTACTCGAACTCAATCAGCCAGCTTGTAAACGGTATTTGTCCCAAACGAATCAATGGAATGCAAATATTTTTACAATAATCCAAAGCTTAGGAAAAATACTACAATTTGCATGTACCACATTTTAAACCCTACAAAGAAACCTGAGAGTTATGGTATTTTCAAGGCGACAGTCGTACTCATAGAGAAGAGTGCAGACCTTGTCTACCTCGTTTTGAGCATAACTCTCAATCTGACTGGGTCTTCACAATATTGGACTCGTTAGGAAGCTTCTCTTGCGAACTTGAAGATCATGTAGTTGATTGTAAAATTTGGTCAAGGTTTTACTCTAACCCGTCACTCTCAAAGTGACAGCCTGTGCTGGCTTAAACTGGCAAAACTTGGCTCTGATACCAAATATTGGATCTAGAGGAGAGAGGGAGCCTTGGACCAGCGAGCATGTGGGAGTGAAAGGGCATCGGTTGTGCTGAAGACTGGTTTGAAATCATTAAAAATAATAGAGTAAATATAGAGCTAGAGGTTGGGCAAGTCAGCCCTCTTACAAGCCACACCACTTTGGTATGGAGGCCAAGGCTCACAGACTAAAGTTCACAATCTCACATAAGAGAGGAAAGCGGCCTAGCAATCAGGCTGACCAGTCACAAAAATCCTAGAGAGCTAGAGAGTTCTCCCATGGAGAATCGCCATGTGTCCATGGCTAGCACAAAAGGATATCACCTCACCTAAAAGGTAAGGAGAGGTACTTTTATCCTAGTCAGCACACTCTAACAAGGCAATCCTAAGACCAAGGATTCACCACCAGCGGTGCATCTGCAACTCAAATGGGTGAATCTTAGGGAATCAGGATCCCGGAGTCGCACACCAAATGAGAAACAGTCGATGTCCCACTTACAGCAGAAGATGGAGATTGCACGGATAGGGTACATGGCTCTTGCACCCGAAATGCAGCAAGGAATGAACCAGTTGCCGGACCACACAGGGGCAGTGCAAGTAGGCATGCCGACGAAGTCCTCAGTGTCAGGCATGTAGCAGCCACAGATGCACCTACCATAGTTCTCAGGGACCAGAGAGTTGGGGATGCCGGTATCCTCCCCGACCCCGGAATCCGCGCCCCCACTGATGAATCTGCTACAGGCCCATCAAACACAACTTGCTATGGAAAAGGTACCCGGGACATCAGCGGAACCACCACAGATGATTGGAGGATCACAGTCGCAGAATCACCCGCCATGGAAATATGCAAGAACTGCACAGACAGGAATGGCGCGACCACCTTCCATGTCGGGTCCGGCTCAGCAGCAGATGAATCAGCCTTAACCATACCTGAGAATCCCACAGGTGGGAAGGACAACACCACACGCCGCGACGAGCGCACCATAGCAGCAGCTAAACCTGTTGCAGGCACTTTTCGGAGTAATGCAGACAGAAACCAGAATACCTCCCACGATGCTAGGGATGCAACAGCCGATGCACCAACCGCAACTGCTTGTGACAATGGTGCAGGCAGGAACAACACTGCAGCATCCTGCGATGGCACCACCGATGACCCAGTCTCTCGGGGACATGTCTCAAGGGGGAACCGCGGTTCAGCTTCTGGGTACCAACCACTGATGTATCAGCAACAACCACTTGGAAACATGGCCCAAGTGAGACCTATGATGCAATCCTCCGTAGCAGCCTTACAACCATGGATGACCCAGTACCAGCAACTCCACCCGAAGCAGCTTGTCGGAGTCATGCCAATAGGGATGATCCTTCGGCCATCACCACCACTGTCACAGGCTCAGCCAACGGCATAAGGCCACCACTTCTGCTGCCGCAGCAGATAGCAAGAGTACAGCAGGCCAGTAGGACAACGATAGTCCACTCCCTCCTAGTTGCATCAGTCCAAGCCACCACCACCGGATTGATGCCTGCCTTCAGCTCCACTAGAGTTACCCCTTCCGTCCAGACCTACTGGATGCCACAGCGGACGGCACCGCTAGTGCCAAGGATACAAGTTCCGCTCCTTGGGATGGAATTCTTCTCCACACCCTATACCACCTCACTGCCAGTCCACTCTTCCTGGTATATGGCCCAGCCACTCACGCAGTAAGGCCGTTACATGCGCGCGGGACAGCCCCTGATGCAGATTCATCACGCTGGATATGCCGCGATCCAACCTACAACCCCCCTCCCTCTGCATTATGCGAATGCATTGACGACTAATCATAGCACTATGCCTCAGCTGTAGTATATCCGCTGTGAATCTGCGAACCTCTCACGGCTAGATTCTTTCAAGGGCGTCCCGGAGGGGGACCCCTAGATCTGGCTCAAGCAAATTACCCTCTACGCCAGTATTGGCCAGATCCCACTCGATCTTTGTCTCGCCACCGTGGAACTGTTAGCTACTGAGCTAACCACCTTTGGGAGAGAAGCCGCAAAACCAAAAAGCTCACAAAGGTTTTTACCCCTTTTTCTTTTACAGGTATGTGTCGTGCACTCCAAACGTAATCAGGCATACACTTCACCTTCAAGAGTACTAATGCCTTAGCATTACATCTCAAGAAGAACTCAAGTTGTCAATAGGCAAGAGATTATAGCTGTCTGTCAAGTCCTAGAACTCAAAAGCACATTCATGAGAAGTTGCTTGATCCTGCCACATCACTAAGAGACTTATGCTGTGGGCTTGACACATAAGCATCCTTGTGCCAAGGTGACTGATCAGCCGTGTTGCCTCCTAGAAGCTACAGACTTTCTTTCTTGGAAGCTTCCATAATAACCAAGATGTACATGCAGCCAGAATCGAACTCATGACCTCTCACTTGGCCAAATTAGCAAAATGGCCATGTCAATCACTCACATACATGATGTACTCACAGGTAATATCTCACATGAGACCAAGCATAGTTGAATCACCCTTCAACAAATCCAGGGGTCATACCTCCACAAGGGGCAGAATATTCCTGATTCGTCATACAAGATTGAACAAGGGACAAACATATTCAACAAATCTCTCCCTTGTACCTTTTGTCAGTTTCCATCATCATTCTTCATCACTTGCGTTGACCATGCCGATACCTTGCCTGCCCACCTGGTGGAGATCCTTGTCCAATTGTTTTGTCAGCATGTGAGTCCGGTTCAGCTTGGTGCTGACATACTCCAGCTCCACTGTCTGCTTGCAGACCAAGTCCCAAGCATAATGGTAGTGGATCTCGATGTGCTTTGTGTGCCTGGACAGAACTGGGTTCTTGGACATGTCAATCGCACTCATATTATTAATCTTGAGAATTGTTGCCGTTGCCTATGGTGCCTTCATCTCAGAGAGCAAGCTGCGAAGCCACTGCACCTCTTTACACACCTCAGCCAATGCAATGTACTCAGCTTTAGCTGTTGACAGAGAGACACACTCTTGCTTGCGACTCGCCCAACTGATAGCACCTCCATTTAGTATACACACAAAGCTGGAGGTGGATTTTCTGTCGTCGATATTGCCTTCCCAGTCAGCGTCTGTATACCACATGAGAGTGAGTGACGCGGATCCAGTGATGCCTCCAAACTGGAGTCCCACATGTCGCGTCCCCTTAAGGTAGCGCATGATGCGCTTCACAGCCTGCCACTGCAGTGGACCAGGATTGGCCACAAACCGGCTCACCTGCCCAACAGCATGGGCTATATCTGGCCGTGTGACGACCATGGCATACATCAGACTGCCCACCGGAGAATGATATGGGATGCCCAGCATGTCAGTTTTTGCCGCTTCGTTGTACGGGCACATGGAGGTGGAGAGTTTGCACTCTGAGCTCATGGGTGTACTGGCAGGCTTGTATTCTGCCATGTCGTATCGTTTGAGGATGGAGTCGATGTAATTTGTCTGGTTCCGGCTGATGGTACCTGCGGCTCTATCACGCTTGATGGCAATCCCAAGGTAGAAGTTAAGAGGACCCATGTCCTTCATCTTGAACCTGCTACTCAGCTGCCCCTTGAGATCCTCTAGTAGCTGCGTTGAAGAAGAGCACAGAATCAGGTCATCGACGTACAAGGCAACCAACATAGTTTCTTGCTCGCTTTCATGCACGTACATGCTAGGGTTGTTGTCGCACTGCATAAAGGACTCCTTCTCCATGAATGTATCCATCTCTTGGTACCAAAGTCTTGGCACTTGTTTTAGCCCATAGAGCGTCTTCACCCACCTATACACCTTGCCCTCGGGCGCATCAGCCCCCTCTGGAACCTCCATCAGCACCTCCTTGTCAAATTTGCTGTAAAGGAAGGTTGTCTTGATATCCATCTGGTGGACCTCCATGTTCTTGGCACAACGAGAGTAAAGGACTCATTGAATTCTGCGCCAGGCTGTTGAGAGAACCCCTTTGCTACCACCCGTGTCTTGTACTTGTCTATCTTAGCATCCTATTTCCTTTTTACTTTCAGTACCCACTTGGACCCCACAACATGAGCGTCGGCAGGTCTTTCCACAAGCACCCATGTCCCATTCTCCTTGATGGAGCTGAGTTCACTGCAAATTGCTTCATCCCACTCAGCTTTGTCAGGCTGCTTGAGTGCCTCTGCGATAGACGTTAGCTCCTCTTGAACCAGGAATGAATAGTTGAAGCCTGTCCATTCACCCATATTTGTATCGTAATACTGCCGAGGAACGTTCAGACGTGAACTGCTCCTTGGACCTGCTGCCTGTTGCTGTTGATGTAGAGAGTGGAGGTTTCTTTTGTCGTCGATGGAGGGAGAGGTATCCTCCTCGTGGTCTGGAGGATCGGATACTTTGGACTCGGAGGTTGATTCCTCCGAGCCATCTTCATCAGCTTCTCTCCCTGTTGTAGTACCCAGACCATGCCATTGTGCATATGTCTCCCTCCTCAAGAAGAGTGAGCCACTCTCCCTGTTTTGGAGTTTTCTCAAGTTCAAGAAGCTCTCCCTAACTCACTGAACGTTCGTGGAAATCAAGGTCCTTGCTGCAGATGACCTTCTTAGCTCCTAGGTCCCACATTCTATAAGCTCTACGGACGGTGTCATAGCCGATGAAAATACACTTTCGTGCTATTGCATCGAGCTTTCCAGGACCCTCACCCGCCTGGACCTTGGCAAAGCCGGTACAACTGAACACCTTGAGATGGGAGGCGTCCGACTTCCTGCCCGACCATGCTTCTTGAGGTGTCTTCAGCTGCTGTGTCTGCTTCTTCTTGCCTCTCCTTCGTAGAGGTGTTGCAGGTGTGAGGTTCACAAGATACGTAGCCGTGCCTACTACTTCAGCCCATAACCTAGGATGCAGCTTGGCGTCAAAGAGCATGCACCTTGTCATGCCAAGGAGGGTCTGATTCATCCTCTCTGCTACACCGTTACTTTGAGGTGAGTAGGGAGTAGCTTTCTAGTATTCAATATCCTTTGACTTGAGGCACTCCTTGCAGGCTTTGTTCTCTCCCCATTGTCTGTCCCAAATGCCTTCACCTTCGATCACCTTCGTTTCCCTTGTATCCAGAGGAGGAGGTATTGCGAAAGGTACCACTGCTTCATGAGGCAAAGGCAACCATGTTTGCTTCACTACTGCTGCGACGGATGGCTTCATTTTGCACGTACTCCGAGACGCTGGTGTAGGATCCTTGCTCTTTGGTCCACCCTCCAATCACTGTGATCATGGGACCCAAGCTCTCTGACAGCGTCATCAGAAAAGTCATGGCCTGCATATCAAATTTCAGGTCCTACCCCATGCCGATTGCTGGTTGCAAGAGTCTCAAACTTTTGCATAAAGGCAGAGACATCCTCCCCTTCACCAAGTCTCATACTAATGAGGTTCTATAGAATGAAGAGATGGTTGGAAAGTGAGGACTGAAACACCTTGCCCAGTTTGGCGTATGCCGCGGCTGCCATTATACAACCGCTGATCTGTGAGAGGACTGAGGGTTGTGTGGAGGACACGAGAACGACAAGAGCCTTCTTGTTGAGCTTGACCCATGCCACAAGGTAAGCACCCTCCTCCTTTGGTGCTGGGATACTTCCGTTGAAATATCCTAGCAAGTCTCTATCATCCAAGATGATATCAAACTGCCACTTCCAGAGCGCAAACCCCTCTCAATCAAACTTGAGGAGGGAGAATGATTCCCTGGTTCCCCTGTCCCTGCCATCCATACACCTACAACTGCTACAGTTACTACACCTGTTGTTGATACCGATGCACTTGTCATTTAGGCTATTGTAGGCTGTTGGTGAGAAGAGGCAACTACTGACCCTGTTGATATTACCAGATGTAGGCTGATGTAGGCTGATGTAGGTTGATGTCAGCTCCCAAGGCACAAAGGTGCAGATGTATTGCATTCCCATCCGGCTGATGATTGACCTGCAAACAGAGAGGTTGGGTGGGAGCGAAGGCGCTCTCACTGCTTGTGACTTTGGCGGTTGCGTGCGGGAAACTTCTCTAACCAGAGGAGTGGACTCATAACCCTTTATTAGCTACTGAGCTAACCACCTCCGGCAGAGAAGCCGCGAAACCGAAAAGCTCACAAAGATTTTTACACCTTCTTCCTTTGCACGTATGTGTCGTGCACCCCAAACTTAATTAGGCATACAATTCACCTTCAAGAGTACTAACGCCTTAGCATTACATCTCAAAAAGAGCTCAAGTCGTCAATATGCAAGAGAGCATCAAGCAAGGATTAATTAATCAGCATGCAAGACAAGTCCTTTTATAGCTGTTTGTCCAGTCCTAGAACTCAAAAGCACATTCCTGAGAAGTGGCTTCACCCTGCCACATCACCAAGAGACTTGTGATGTGGCCTTGACACATAAACATCCTTGTGCCAAGGTGACTGATCAGCCGTGTTGCTTCCCAGAAGCTACGGACTTTCTTTCTTGGAAACTTCCATAACCAAGATGTGCATGGAGCCAGGATCGAACTCATGACCTCTCACTTGGCCAAATCAACAAAATGGCCAAGTTAACCACTCACCTACATGGTGTACTCATAAGTCATATCTCACATGAGACAGAGCATAGTAGAGTCACCCTAAAACAAATCTAGGGGTCATACCTCCACAAGGGGAAGAGCATTCCTGATCCGTCGTACACGACTAAACAAGGGGCAAACATATTCAACAGGAACTCCATCTTCAAGGGGCTATAGCAGACTGGTACAATGCGCGCGTACCTTTTCCATCCTTTGAAAACTCTGGCAATTCCCTCATTGAGCGCTTCAACCATTTGACAAAGAAGGAAGCTCCAAGGAACATGAAGAAGGAAGTCATGCACAAGGATGATGATATCCGTACATTCCTAGACCAGTTCATCACTTGGGTTTCAGTGGCCAAAAACCCTCAAGGGGAAGGCCTTCCGCTGTGGATCCTCTTGCACAATCTCATCCGCGCACTCCCAGATGGATCAACAGCCTCATGATCGCTGACCGATACCATTCCCTCTAGGACGCACTGTAAGATTCCACGACTATATCCACCCATCACTGGTCTACGCGATAGCACCAGGACGGAGACGTCCATGCACCTTCCTCCTTGCACACTTAGCCTTAGCAACAAAAGCCAAGGGCATGCTACACCTGCTCGAGCCTAGAAAATATCGCCCGCGACTACCCTCGCCAGTGACAAGCGGTTCCGTGCCTGGACCCTGTCCAACAAGATCCTATGGTCCAACAATGGCACCAGTACTACAAGTAGTCATTGCCAGGTCAGCAGCAGCAACAGCAACCACGCCCACACCCAAGAAGCCAGTCCCACTCGGGACAAGGAACTGGCCAAGGTATCCTGCCAAACCCACCGCCAATTACAAACTCCGCAGATGGCGCGCTCAATGTCAAGTTAGTGTTATTTCTGGTATGTCCCTTGTCCAGTCAGCGGCAGATTTAGGCAGGCATGCACTGCTCTATGGAGCAAGTCCCTCGTAGGAGGAACCGGGTATGGACTGCGCTTGTAGCGCAAGTCCCCCAGGTCCGCTCCTTGGATTAAATGAGTAAGCGGATTAATTCTAGGATTGCGGGTTCAAGTCCCGCCTATGACGCTAGGTCGTGCACCTANTGCTCTATGGAGCAAGTCCCTCGTAGGAGGAACCGGGTATGGACTGCGCTTGTAGCGCAAGTCCCCCAGGTCCGCTCCTTGGATTAAATGAGTAAGCGGATTAATTCTAGGATTGCGGGTTCAAGTCCCGCCTATGACGCTAGGTCGTGCACCTAAAGGGGGCTAAAGGTGCACGAGCACCTAGGGTCCTAAAGTGTGCGCGCACCACCCTAGAGATCGTACTAGGGCACCTCGGCCTCAAGCCAATGCACCCAAGCTCGCCACTACTATATGTACTACTCATTTGCTCATTCTAAGTATCTACTTCTTACCCTTGAGACTTGTGTTGAAAACTAAGGCATAAGTTGGCCAACTAAGGGCAGATATAAAAGACTT
>SZWC01000336.1:0-14884 GCA_023375785.1 Penium margaritaceum | reverse complement strand
AGGGGGCTAAAGGTGCACGAGCACCTAGGGTCCTAAAGTGTGCGCGCACCACCCTAGAGATCGTACTAGGGCACCTCGGCCTCAAGCCAATGCACCCAAGCTCGCCACTACTATATGTACTACTCATTTGCTCATTCTAAGTATCTACTTCTTACCCTTGAGACTTGTGTTGAAAACTAAGGCATAAGTTGGCCAACTAAGGGCAGATATAAAAGACTTGGGACAAGGCTAAAGGGGAAAGCGAGAGGCCACGAAAGGGACAAGCTTTGTGAGCTGAACAGTGTGGAAACACGATCCCGAGGGGGATATCTCCTCATAACTGAAATGCTATGAGCGGTCGGCGGATGTCTCTGTACTCCGTTTTCTAAACCGTTTGTCTCAGGCTGGTTGACAAAGGGTTATGGTCCCACACTGATCAGTGACCATTGTAAACCCTCCGCTCACATAAGTGGCAGGTTCATCGGTATCCAAGACTCGCGGTATTGAAGAGTCAGCTCCATCTACTCCATCGTCGGCCTACCTAGGCCTAAGGTGAGTATAAGTGTCAGAGGACAGACACGAGTTCGGCTCGTGGTCAAAACCTCTCTCCACGGACAAGGAACGAGGACATGCTCTGCCCTTGTGGGTATGACCCTCGAGTCCTAACGAGACAAGCTCTACCCTTGTGGGTATGACCTCGTGTCTGTGGGAGCACTTCCTCTACCATAGCTAGGGGCCATCGGCTGGAGGGACATGCAAAGGACTGCACCTTGACAACTCGGTAGCAGACATCGGCCTCGTCAGTGAACATCGGTCTCAACAAAACAGAGGAGAACGTGTAGAGTCAACGAGAGGACCGCTGACCGACTCGGCACCATGCCGGAAAGTCAGGCGCTCACTCTCCCCTCAAGGCCCACCGAGTTGGATGCGGCTAATGCCATAGCAAGGTTCGATGGCGAAGCCTTTGGGACCTGGAAATGGCAGTTTGAGGTGGTAAGGAGGGTGCGAGGGTACCTGAAGATGCTGCAAGGGACGGAGGTGGAACCCGAGGACGAGACAAGCCAAGAGTATGATGCTTTGCAAGAGAGCAACAACATTGCGTTGGCGCTTCTCGTCACTTCAATCTCTCCGTCCCTCCTATCCCACATCGAGGGATGCATAACGGCAGCCGAGGTTTACTCCAAGCTGACGAACGTGTACAAATCGACCTCCCTTGCTAACGTTTGTTCATCCTACAACGCCTCATCGGATTGCGGGTGGGCGAGGGAGAGTCGATCCCCGACTTCCTCAAACAGTTCGAGGGACTGCTTCAAGAAGCCCGTGTACTGTCCTGGCATCTCGACCAATCCATGCAAGCCATGATCCTCCTCATGGCCTTGCTGCCAAGCTGGGGCACAATGATCACCACTCTAGGTGGTTGGGCGGAGTCGGAGCTTACGTATCCACGTGTCTCCGAGTACGTACGCAACGAGGCCATGCGGCGCAGCAACGACATGATCAATAACGCAGCGTACGCGAGTGGCTCAAGCGGCACTAACTCCAACCAAGGTAACAGTGGAAGCAGTGCCGGTGGCGGGAAGAATGCCAAGAAGAAGGGTAAGTGCCATAACTACGGCAAGGCAGGGCACTGGGCTAGGGAGTGCCGAACTCTCAAGAAGGAAGGCGGCGGCGGTGGGAGTAGGAACAGCAACCACAGCAAGAAGGTGGAAAGCTCAACAAGCATGATGGCGAAGAGTGACCCTTTGGCGAAGGGGTCGGCACTACTTCAGCCTGGAGCCTTCGGGCTTGACTCAGGCACCCACTACCACACCTCCAGGGAAGCGTGTGGATTCTCTGCTCTCATACCGTCCACCGCCATGTTCCGGTGTGCCAATAGCGGCATTGAGTACGCAGTGGGTGAGGGAGAGAAAGTTGTGCGAACTCAGCTCAATTGAGTTGAGAAGGAGTTGTGGCTTCAAAACTCCTGTCTGTCTCTTGGATCACCGATTACCAAATGATAGTGATATTCACCCAGAAGGAGGCGGTGATCCTCAAGAACAAGGACGTGACCATCTCCTACGCCACATCAGACCTGATTATCTAGGTGCCAAGAACCGACGGGCTCTATGTGCTACAGACTGAGAGCACTGACGAGGAGCACGCTGCGACGGTAGAGGCAGTAGCGGACGATGCACCACCGGTGAAAGTCAAAGCACCATCCAAGTTGCCTGCTGTGGCAACCAAAGACAGGGGAGCAGCAACTGCTTCGCCGTGGCACAGACGCCTTGGGCATGTGGCTGACAGCACCCTGCACATCATGCAGGATCAAAAACCGGTACGCAGACTGGAAGGGTGCGCGCTGAAGGGTGGGTACAATCAGGGATGTGAGGCTTGCCTACAAGGAAAGACAAAGCGGAAACGCTTCACCAAGAACGGTCCCAAAATGGAGGCCATACTCGACCTGATCCACAGCGCTGTGTGCGGCCCAATGCGCACAGCGTCCAACGGTGGCAGCAAGTACCTCCTCACCTTCATCGACGACTACTCCAGAAAAGTGTTCGTCTATTTCCTTAAAAAATAAAGGAGAGGTGCTGGAAAAGCTGTAGGAGTTTGTCGCCATGGTGGAGCGGCATACTGGAAAGAAGGTCAAGGCCTTGCGTAGCGACAACGGCGGAGAGTACGAGGGGTGCAAGCCGTGGCTCAAAGAATATGGCATTGACCACCAAACGACCACCCCCTACACACCGCAGAGTAACGGCGTGGCCGAGCGCATGATCCGGACCATTCTGGGCATGACGCGAACCATGTTTGACTCAAAACTGTCACCGTGCTTCTGGGCAGAAGCTGCGCGCACCGCCTGCTACCTCATCAACCTCATGCCAACCGCAGTACTGCGTAGCAAGGGGGCGATTACGGAACAGAGCAAGGAGCGGATGACGCCACAGGAGGCATGGTGAGGCAAGAAGCCTGATGCCTCTCACTTGAAAGCATTCGGCTGCACCGCTTGGACCAAGGTCCAAGACGGGCAGGGAGGCGGTAAACTGTATGCACGTGCGCGCAAGTGCGTGATGGTCGGCTATGAAGCCGCGCACAAGGCGTACAGGCTGTGGTAGCAAGCAGCTGGGAGAGTCTTCACCTCCCGAGACGTAGACTTCAAGGAATATTCAAACGGAAAGGAAGAGTTGCTCGACCTCGAGGACTCTCCCAAATAGGGAGAGTGGATTATGCTACTGGAGGCGGGAGATGTACCCCCTCCTAACTAGTGTAGAGTGCCAAAGCTACAGGTAGTGAAAACTGCCAACAGAGGGAGAGCGTCCGCTTAGGCTGAAGCAGAGACGGATTCTGACACGTTGTCGGAGATGTCTGAGGCCTCTTCGGAGGCCAGTGGCTCTACACCTCCTGCTACCTCATCTGGGGAAGCACAGCAGCAGTAGCATGAGCAGCCAGAACCAACACCGCAAAGGCGCAGCACGTGCCAAAGCAAGCCTGTACAGAAGTACAATGCATGAAATGCTGAGTGGACCGGCCTGAGGTGGTCGTGCCTTGCGCAGGGAGAGCCAAGCACCATCGCAGAAGCTCTCTCACGGCCGGATGCCGCAAAGTGGAAGGAGGTGATGGAGAGCAAGGAGAATGGTACGTGGGAGCTGGTGGACAAGCCACCCAATGCTCATGTGGTGGGCGTGAAGTGGGTCTTGCGCGTGAAGCTGAAGCAAGACGGCAGCATCGACAAGTACAAGGCGAGAGTAGTGGCAAAGGGATTCTCACAAAGAGCAGGGTCTGAGTACGACGAGAAATTCTCTCTTGTCGCTGCCTTTATCTTGATCCGATCCTTGCTGGTTGTGGCTGCTGTACGCGACATGGAAATTCACCAAATGGACATCAAGACGGCTTTCCTCTATGGGAAGCTGGACAAGGAGATATTCATGGAGGTGCCCGAGGGGGTCGAAGCCAAACCCGTGCAAATTTATAGGCTGGTCAAAGCGCTCTACGGGCTGAAACAGGCCCCAAGGATCTGGTACAAGGAGATGGATGGCTTCATGGCCACCATTGGCATCGCGCACTACCACAACGATCCAAGTGTGTATGTGCGTGTGGATGACCAAGGGCTTCTGCTGGTCGCACTATATGTGGATGATCTGATTCTGAGCTCTACCTCCAATAAGGCCCTTGTGGTCCTCAAAGAGCAGCTGAGCAACAGGTTTCAGATAAAGGACATGGAAGCGCTCGAGTACTACCTCGGCATCCCCATCCACCGCAACCAAGCAGCACGCACCATCGAGCTCAACCAGACGAAGTAC
The DNA here is from genome assembly GCA_023375785.1 of Penium margaritaceum. Lineage (NCBI taxonomy): Eukaryota > Viridiplantae > Streptophyta > Zygnematophyceae > Desmidiales > Peniaceae > Penium > Penium margaritaceum. The sequence goes on along the minus strand of SZWC01000336.1, from coordinate 10,628 downwards.
ATCACATAGGTGTTTCGGCGCTACGGCATGGAAGACTCCAAACCCCTCAGTACTCCTCTCCCCACTGACACCAAACTCACTTCTTCTCACTCCCCAAACGGAAAAAAGCGTCGTGAGATGCAAAACGTCCCCTACCAGTCTGCGAAAAGGAGCATTATGTATGCCATGGTTGGCACACGACCTGACATCGTGTTTCCTGTGGGGCTGACCAGTCGGTATGTGGCTAATCCTAGGCCACTCCACTGGCAGGCCATGAAGCGGATTCTCCGCTACCTTAATAGGACACAACACTGGGAGTTCTGCTACGGCGGCCTCTAAGGAACAGATCCTCTACGTCTCAAATGCTCCACCGATACAGACTGGGGAGGCAATCTTGACAATAGGACGTCCACGTCAGGATTCGTGTGCATCCTGAACGGCGGAGCTATCTCTTGGGCGAGCAAGAAGCAGGACTACATCTCGATCTCCACTACTGAAGCTGAGTACGTTGCACTCTCAGAAGCGTGCAAAGAGACATAATGGCTGCGTAGTCTGTTTGCTAAGATGCAAGCCCCGTAGAAAGATGCAACTGTAGTGCACATGGACAACAAGAGCACAATTGACATCGCGTACAATAATGTGCTCTCCAAGCGGATTTAACACATTGACATCCGCTACCACTACACACGCAACTTGGTCACCAAGAACGTGGTGGATCTGCAGTACTTCGAGACAAAGTAGATGCTTGTAGACTTCCTCACAAAGCCGCTTAATGGTGACAAGCACATGATTGGTGCACAGGGCATCCGACTGGTAAGCGTTGTAGACTGTTGGATCTGGAGGAGAGAGGGAGCATTGGAGCAGCGAGCATATGGGATTGAAAGGGCATCACTTGTGCTAAAGAATGGTTGTTCAATCACTCAAAATGATGGAGTACATATAGAGCTAGAGCTTGGGCAACTCTGTTGGAAAAGGAGCCATCCGGCTCAATTTCAGGTCCACAGGAGCAAGTTCCAGGAAAGTACCAGATGCCTGCTCTGATCGCCAATCCGACTTCACCATTGGAAAGATCATGTGGCAAAATGTCTACGGTCCAAGTTTGAGGCCGATCCAACGGTCGGATTGGGAGATATGAATTTTCGAAGTTTCGGGGGTCATGGACCGTCGATGTCTGGGTGGGCATGGGTGATGGCTCCATGCCTTAGCCTGAGAAAAGAAAAAGGCAAGAGGTCCAGGATCAAGACCTGATGGGAGAAATATCCAAAAAGGTCCTTGGTCTTAGGATTGCCTTGTCAGAGTGTGCTGACTAGGATATAGGTACCTCTCCTTACTTTTTAGGTGAGGTGAGATCCTTGTGTGCTAGCCATGGACACATGGCGATTCTCCATGGGTTTGTGGGTTATGTGACCACTAGGAGTATGCCATGAGAGCATTCTCTAGCTCTCTAGGTCGTGTGTGAGTGGTCAGCCTGATTGCTAGGCTGATTTCCTCCCTTCTGTGAGATCATGGATTCTAGTGTGTGAGCCTTAGCCTCCATGGCTAAGTGGTGTGGCTTGTGAGAGGGCTGAGCAAGTTAGCCCTCTCACAAGCCACACCACTTAGCCATGGAGGCTAAGGCTCACACACTAGAGACCACAATCTCACACAAGGGAGGAAATCAGCCTAACAATCAGGCTGACCAGTCATACACGACCTTGAGAGCTAGAGAATGCTCTCATGGCACACTCCTGTTGGGAAAAGAGCCATCCAGCTCAATTTCAGGTCCACAGGAGCAAGTTCCAGCAAAACTTCCAAATGCGTGCTCCGATCGTCGATCCGTCTTCACCATTCTCTAGGTGGCAAATTGTCTACAGTCCAAGTTTCAGGCCCATCCAACAGTCGGATTGGGAGATATGAAATTTTGAAGTTTCGGGGGTCATGGACCGCAGATGTCTGGGTGGCCATGGGTGATGGCTCCATGTCTTAGTCTGAGAAAAGAAAAAGGCAAGAGGCCAAGGGTCATGACCTGATGGGAGAAATATCCAAAAAGGTCCTTGGTCTTAGGATTGCCTTGTCAGAGTGTGCTGACTAGGATAAAGGTACCTCTCCTTACGTTTTAGGTGAGGTGAGATCCTTGTGTGCTAGCCATGGACACGTGGCAATTCTCCATGGATTTTTGGGTGATGTGACCACTAGGAGTGTGCCACGTGTCAGGCTCCTGGTACATCTTGAGTCCTTGTACCATGCGAGATCCGCCTTCTACACCTGCGATATGTCAGACTTTGGCATGAAGAGACGGTTGTGCATCTCCTTGGCCACATTCATGTTGCCAAAGTGGCACACACCAGCCTGGTTTTGCTGCTGCTCCTGTAACTGACGCTGTTGTGACTGCTGCTGCTGCTACTCTGGAGACTGTTGCTTTTGCTGCTGCTGCTGCTGCTCCTTCTGGTCCCTCTTGAGCTTGACACACTCCTTTTTGTAGTGCTCCTCTTTCTGGCAGTAGTGGCATTTGCCTCTCTTTTTGCCTCGGTACTGCCCAAACTGCTGCTGCTACTGGTTGCGTGAGCTCGTGGCTACAAAAGATGCTTCACTGCTGCCGCCACCATTGCGCTTTGCTGCATTGCGACGCAATTCCACTTGCACCAGGTGTGTGCAGATGAAGTCATGGTCGAGTGTGGGCTGGCACTCCAGCGTCTCTCGCACCGTGTCCTAGCTGGATGGGAGTCCCCGTAGCAAGAGGAGGATGAAGCGCGTCTCTTCCACAGGGTTGCCAGCCGCTCTCAACTGCTTCGCCAGCTCCTTTGCCCTGTCCAGGTACGCCTCCATCCCTTCACCACCCTACATTTTCAACGCCATCATCTTCTCCTCCAAAAGCATGAGGAATGCAGGATCCTTGCTCTCATACTTGCACAACGTGTCCCATCGCTCCTTTGCAGTAGCCTTGTCACTCACGTACTGAAGATGCGGGTTGGAGATGGTATTGACAAGCAACCTGTAGGCCTGCTTGTCCTTCTTCTTCCACTCCTCATACATCGCTAGGGCAGCTGCACATGAATTTGCATCGGCTGGACCCTTCTGCGGCGTGACCCCCGCCACCACCTGTACTACAGTGATGCGTTTTGCGTAAGGAGGTGGAGCGCACTCGTCGCTGCTCACCAACTCCCACAAGCCCCTCTCCTCCAAAAGGAGGCGGGTATGGATCTTCCAAAACATGAAGTTGGCGCATCTCTCTTGCCTCTCCAAGGGCTGGGCTGCAGTGACCACGCCTGCTGCTGCCATTTTGAGGCTTGGTGATGCTGAACGCTGCCTTTGGGTGGCGGATCTATCCCTGCTTTTGCTGCTGCTTCTGCCAGAAATCTGTCTCTTAGAAAATGGTCTGTAGATGCCAGCACACTAAGAATTTGCAAAATCTGAGCCCACCACTGGAAAATTCAGCTCCAAACCTTTCAGAATGACCCGTAAACAGGGTCATCAACAGGGGATTTTAAAAGATATCCCCTCTTGAAAACAGGGTATGCTTCTGCTCCTACTCCAACTCAGACCAGCCAGCTTGTAAACGGCGTTTCTCCCGAACGAATAAATGGAATGCAAATATTTTTGCTCCAATGGAAAGCTTAGAAAAAATAATACAATTGTCATGTGACACTTTTTAAATGTGACAAAGAAACAAGAGAGTTATGGTCATCACAAGGCGATAGAATTACTCATAGAGAAGAGTATAACCTTGGCCAACTTCGTTTTGAGCATAACTCTCAATCCGACCGTTGGATCTTCGCGATCTTGGGCTCGTTGGAAAGCTTGTCTTACGAAACGTAAACCTGTGGTTGATTGTCACATTTGGTCAAGTTTTGACACAAACCCGTCACTTTCAAAGTGACGACTTGTGCTAGCTGAAACTGGTAGAACTTAGCTCTGATACCAAATGTTGGATCTGGAGGAGAGAGGGAGCCTTGGAGCAGTGAGTATATGGGACTGAAAGGGCATCACTTGTGCTAAAGAATGGTTGTTCAAGCATTCAAAATGATGGAGTACGTACAGAGCTAGAGCTTGGGCATGTCAGCCCTCTCACAAGCCACACCACTTAGCCATGGAGGCTAAGGCTCACACATTACAGTCCACAATCTCACACAAGCAAGGAAATCAGCCTAACAATCAGGCTGACCAGTCACAAATGCTCTCATGGCACACTCCTAGTGGTCACATCACCCACAAGCCTATGGGAAATTGCCATGTGTCCATGGCTAGCACACAAGGATCTCACCTCACCTAAAAAGTAAGGAGAGGTACCTTTATCATAGCCAGTGCACTCTGACAAGGCAATCCTAAGACCAAGGACCTTTTTCGATATTTCTCCCATCAGGTCTTGACCCTGGACCTCTTGTATTCTTCTTTTCTCAGGCTAAGGCATGGAGCCATGACCCATGGCCACCCAGACTGTTGGAAAGGGAGCCATCCGGCTCAATTTCAGGTCCACAGGAGCAAGTTCCTGGAAAGTACCAGATGCCTGCTCCAATCGCCAATCTGACTTCACCATTGGAAAGATCATGTGGCAAAATGTCTACGGTCCAAGTTTGAGGCCGATCCAACAGTCGGATTGGGAGATATGAATTTTCGAAATTTCGGGGGTCATGGACCGTCGATGTCTGGGTGGGCATGGGTGATGGCTCCTTGCCTTAGCCTGAGAAAAGAAAAGGCAAGAGGTCCAGGGTCAAGACCTGATGGGAGAAATATCCAAAAAGGTCCTTGGTCTTAGGATTGCCTTGTCAGAGTGTGCTGACTAGGATAAAGGTACCTCTCCTTACTTTTTAGGTGAGGTGAGATCCTTGTGTGCTAGCCATGGACACATGGCAATTCTCCATGGGTTTGTGGGTTATGTGACCACTAGGAATGTGCCATGAGAGCATTCTCTAGCTCTCTAGGTCGTGTGTGAGTGGTCAGCCTGATTGTTAGGCTGATTTCCTCCCTTGTGTGAGATTATGGATTCTAGTGTGTGAGCCTTAGCCTCCATGGCTAAGTGGTGTGGCTTGTGAGAGGGCTGACTTGCCCAAGCTCTAGCTCTATATGTACTCCATCATTTTGAGTGATTGAACAACCATTCTTCAGCACAAGTGATGCCCTTCCAATCACACATGCTCGCTGCTCCAAGGCTCCCTCTCTCCTCCAGTTCCAACACAGACATCGGCGGTCCATGACCCCGGAAACTGTGAAAATTAAGATCTTCCAATCCGACCGTTGGATCGGCCTCAAACTTGGACCGTGGATAATTGGCCACCTGATCTTTCTAGTGGTGAAGTCGGATTGACGATCGGAGCAGGCATCTGGTAGTTTCCTGGAACTTACTCTTGTGGACCTGAAACTGAGCCGGATGGCTCCTTTCCCAACACAGACGAGGGCTGAAGAGGCGGCCTGACACATGGAGGCCGACATCAGAGGACTTTGGGCCACTGCAAGAGTCTAGTCGCAGATGGACATAGGTGCAAGGGAGAGTTTTGTTATTTCTGGTGTGCCCCTTGTCCAGTCAGCGGCAGATATAGGCGGGTATGCACTGCTTTACGGAGGAAGTACCCCGCAGGACGAACCGGGTATTCACTACGCTTGTAGCGCAAGTCCCCTAGGTCCGCTCCTTGGATAAAATGAGCAAGCAGATTAATTCCAGGATCGCGTGTTCAAGTCCTGCATAGGGCGCTTGGTCGCACGCCTAAAGGGAGCTAAAGGTGCGCAAGCACCTAGGGGCCTAAAGTGTGCGCGCACCACCCTAGAGATAGCTCTAGGACGCCTCGGCCTCAAGCCAAGGCACCCAAGCTCGCCATTTTTATATGTACTACTCATTTGCTCATTCTAAGTATCTACTTCTTACCCTTGAGACTTGTGCTGAAAACTAAAGCATAAAAGACTTTTATATCTACCCTTGGCTGGCCAATGCCAACCAAGGGCAAATATAAAAGACTTGGGACAAGCTAAAAGGGGAAACCAAGAGGCCATGGAAGGGACAAGCTTTGTGAGTTGAACAGTGTGGAAACACGATCTTGAGGGGGATATCTTCTCATAGCTGAAATGCTATGAGCGGTCGGCGGATGCCTCTGTACTCCGTTTTCTATACCGTTTGCCTCACGCGGGTAGACAGTTGGGAATTCACATGACCGACAACGCAACCAGAGAGGTGCCTCCCTCCGCTAAGGAGGTGGAACTCATTACGCGTGCTCATCAAATCGGACTCCGTGGATGGGATATGTAGGAGGCAGTGCAGGTACAGAATGATTTGTGGCGACGGGCGGAAGCTGTTGAAATACAGCTCCAAGACGATATCACGTCCGTTCCATATACGCTGGTGACAAGCCCTGTCGGACGGACTCCTCGCTTACTGAGGGCCCAACAAACGCAGTATCCTTACGTAATTCCCATTCTACTGCAAATGATATAGCGGACCCCACAAACATAGTGGAGAAGATCTTCACCACCCCCATCGCATCTGTGAACTTCTTCGATCTCGTCCGCATCCATCCTGAGATTGCTTCGCGACTCAAAGAGGAGTTCACCAAGGCGAATCATAGCGTCAAGGCTGTCGGCATCTCCCTCGACTGTACCACACCGTTGTACGGCACCCAGAACACCCGTCAAGTTGCAACAGAAGTACCAATAGCCTTGAGCACACAGGAAATGGACAAGGGATGGACACCGCAGCCTCAAGAACCACCCCGCTGGGACGATTACCATTACAAGGCTGCTTGTTGTGTGGTCTGGATCTGAGGGCGGTAGTTTCTCCCCATCATCAGCACTACAGCAACTCACACTATGGTCGTACTCTCCGTCCTCTTTGTGGTCGGATGGGCGGACCGCATCCTTCGCACACGCCAGTTGTTCACCAGTGCAGTGGGTGCAATGGACTACGGGGATAGAGAAGTGCAGGGGCTCCCCTTGCAAGTGAGGTCCTTCCACAAACCTATGGACGTGCATGTCATGAAGGCGCGGAGTTATAGCATTCTCCTGGAAATGGACTGCCTTCTTCCACGAGAGTTCAATCTCCTGTTCTCCCTTGGCATCATGCAGCTCACATCAAGAACATGCACCAAGGAATATGCCCTCATCATAGTCGGGGACCGCGCGGCGGTGCCCGTCACCGGCTGAGAGCCAATCTGCCTCTCAGATGCCACACAAGAAGATTCACACATCCGTTCCCAACATGACCCAGTCCCTATCAAAGACACACTCCACACGGAGTACGTACCTATTGTAGTATGGTGTGAAATTACCGTGGATCCAGTAGAGCCAGGCGTGCGGAACAACCTCCTTGGGCTATGGCAGTGGGGAAAGCAGGTCTTCTGTAAACCACAACTGCTCTCGTCCCTTGACCTAGTAGCACCATTCACAACAGCAGCAATAGGAGCAGCATCCTCCACTATCCTCTTCATGTCATTAGCAACTCTTCCACAGGACCATTCCAAACGTCGTCAGCACCAACTGCTTCATTCCCCTTTGACCACATCTCATTTGAAAGAAATGTAGCAGACGTCGGTGCTCAACAGGCATCATGACACAAACTACGGATCACTTCTACAAAAATCAGTAGAATCTTGGCCGCCTTCTCCTTGGACTAACCTTCTTCATTGGACTCATCCCCAACATAAGTCCAGACCCTATCCTCCTCTACTTCTGCACCAGTGTCGGTTGCATCATCCTCTATGCCGAACTTGCACTTCTACGCGAACCAAAACCGCCCACTGATCTCCATAACCACCTCCCTCAGGCACATGTCAACAGCACCCAAAGGCAACGTTCTCCAACTCAAAACCACCTGGGACAGCCCTCACCTCCTTCCTCCTGTTCAGTACTGCACATCAACTCTATCCCCTTCATCTCAACATACCAACCAACAGGCCTGCCTGCAATTACTTCAACCCATCCCCGCAAGCATTCCTCCTCCTCGCAGATAACAAGCAAATCTAGATGACTACGACGAAGACTTCTGACTAATCTCTATGAATTTGCAAAACACAAACACTCGACAACTCCTCTCACCTAGCCACAGCCACCATCAACTTCACCATTCCCCTAAACTTCTCCAGATGTCACCTATACCGCAGACACAGCACTAATCACAGATCTTTCCACACTGACACAAACATCACCATTCACTCACGAAGAAGTAGTCAAATTCATGAAATCTGTCTATGGCATCACGCTCACTAATCCGGATCATGCACCAAGAAAGACGTCCTCACCTTCAGCACCTTCAGAAACAGCCAACACCATCAAATCTGGTGGGTCCTTGTCATTGTTGGATCTGGAGGAGAGAGGGAGCCTTGGAGCAGCGAGCATGTGGGACTGAAAGGGCATCACTTGTGCTGAAGAATGGTTGTTTAATCACTCAAAATGATGGAGTACATATAGAGCTAGAGCTTGGGCAAGTCAGCCCTCTCACAAGCCACACCACTTAGCCATGGAGGCTAAGGCTCACACACTAGAATCCATAATCTCACACAAGGGAGGAAATCAGCCTAGCAATCAGGCTGACCACTCACACACGACCTAGAGAGCTAGAGAATGCTCTCATGGCACACTCCTAGTGGTCACATAACCCACAAACCCATGGAGAATCGCCATGTGTCCATGGCTAGCACACAAGGATCTCACCTCACCTAAAAAGTANAAGGAGAGGTACCTTTATCCTAGTCAGCACACTCTGACAAGGCAATCCTAAGACCAAGGACCTTTTTGGATATTTCTCCCATCAGGTCTTGACCCTGGAACTTTTGCCTTTTTCTTTTCTCAGGCTAAGGCATGGAGCCATCACCCATGCCCACCCAGACATCGACGGTCCATGACCCCTGAAACTTCGAAAATTGATATCTCCCAATCCGACCGTTGGATCGGGCTGAAACTTGGACCGTAGACAATTTGCCACTTGATCTTTCCAATGGTGAAGTCAGATCGACGATCGGAGTAGGCATCTGGTAGCTTCCTGGAACTTGCTCTTGTGGACCCGAAACTGAGCCGGATGGCTCCTTTCCCAACAGTCATCCCTCTTCTCCATGAAAGACCTCAACACCGTTATAACCACAGCCCATGTGTCACTGACCCCGAGTAAATCCGTGGATCAACTCAGTCACGAGCTCCTCCCTGTCATCACTCCACTCTTCACAACCAAACCCTCACTCCTCGCATCGGCCCCATTCGACTACTTTCTGCTGCCTCCGTCTCTTCGCGACTCATTCTCTACAACAGCCTCTCAATCCTTCTCTGTATCTTTAACCGGGTCAGCTCCATCTTCATCCCAGGAGAAGAAGCATGCACATCAATGCTACTCCAGATGGTCAAGATTCCTCCTCAACCAACGACGCTTCAAAATGTCAGGATGGCACGCTCTGACATCCGCGCCAACTTCAGAGCGTCTGCGTCTTGTGCCATTGACGGGGGGTGTCAGAAATAAGCAACAATGTGCACAAGACACTCCCGGGTACAGGATGTTCAAGGATTGTGCGAGAAGACCTCTTGTGACTCACAGACCAGATCGACCACAACAAAATAAGAAAATACAAAGTGGCGGTCTCACATCCTGCATGCTACCCGATGAACGGTCCAACCAAGTAAACGGCCAGTCACCCGCCGGCGGGACCAACCGTCCATCGAACGGATTCCCCGCTCGAACAACGCGGGTAATCCTCTGTTGGAAAGGGAGCCATCCGGCTCAATTTCAGGTCCACAGGAGCAAGTTCCTGGAAAGTACCAAATTCCTGCTCTGATCGCCAATCTGACTTCACCATTGGAAAGATCATGTGGCAAAATGTCTACGGTCCAAGTTTGAGGCCAATCCAACGGTCGGATTGGGAGATATGAATTTTCGAAGTTTCGGGAGTCATGGACCGTCGATGTCTGGGTGGGCATGGGTGATGGCTCCATGCCTTAGCCTGAGAAAAGAAAAAGGCAAGAGGTCCAGGGTCAGGACCTGATGGGAGAAATATCCAAAAAGGTCCTTGGTCTTAGGATTGCCTTGTCAGAGTGTGCTGACTAGGATAAAGGTACCTCTCCTTACTTTTTAGGTGAGGTGAGATCCTTGTGTGCTAGCCATGGACACATGGCGATTCTCCATGGGTTTGTGGGTTATGTGNGTCGTGTGTGAGTGGTCAGCCTGATTGCTAGGCTGATTTCCTCCCTTGTGTGAGATTATGGATTCTAGTGTGTGAGCCTTAGCCTCCATGGCTAAGTGGTGTGGCTTGTGAGAGGGCTGACTTGCCCAAGCTCTAGCTCTATATGTACTCCATCATTTTGAGTGATTAAACAACCATTCTTCAGCACAAGTGATGCCCTTCCAATCACACATGCTCGCTGCTCCAAGGCTCCCTCTCTCCTCCAGATCCAAGATTTGGTATCAGAGCCAAGTTCTGCCACTTTTTGCCAGCATAGGCCGTCACTTTGAGAGTGACGGGTTGGGGTGAAACCTTCACTAAATTTGACGATCGACCACCGGATCTTCAATTTCAGAAGACAAGCTTTCCAACGAGCCCAAGATCGCGAAGCTCCAACGGTCGGATTGAGAGTTATGCTCCAAACGAGGTCGGCCAGGGCTACACTCTTCTCTATGAGTAAGACTGTCGCCTTGTGATGACCATAACTCTCTCGTTTCTTTGTCAAATTTAAAAAGTGGCACATGCGAATTGTAGTATTTTTCCTAA
>SZWC01000335.1:433957-462263 GCA_023375785.1 Penium margaritaceum | reverse complement strand
GGGGGAGAGACTTCACAGTTTTCCACCAAACGGTGCAGTGGTGTTGCGTCACTGAGCAGCACGTTCATTTTGTAAACAGAAACTGCCGCAACTAACGGTAGGTGCAGCCACTGAGGAAATTTGTGAATGCAAGAAAGCTTGAATGAGCTGCCCTCTGTGCTTGCACCGAACGCAAGTTGGCCAGTGTTTTCAACTGCAAGGCACCATGCAGATGGGGGAGGGGGAGGGTGGAGTCATGATGATGCCCCCCGAAGGAGCTCTTGGTTTGTTCTCACCAGCTGAAGTGGTCGGACATCCAACAGGGACTCATGCTTGTGGAGAACTGCTCTCTTCGCCCCCCTCCGCCCCACTCCGCCTCTCTTTCCCCCTCCCCATGCCCTTTCCCTCGCCTCTGCTGCATCCTCTTCCCTCCCCTGCCCTGCACAAAGTCTTATCAGGAGAATGTGCCCATTTTTGCTTCTCTGCTTTCGTCTCATTTCTGGTCTGGTTGGCACTTGTCTTGCACTCCATGCATTGCAGGTTGGTAGACACGGTTGTCGCAACAGATGAAGACGTCCATGTTCGTGTAGACTGGTGGACAAGGTGAGGATCAAGTTGTCAGCGCAATTGGCACACAGGAGGAGTCCTGTTCGGCCCGTGCATGTAAACTAATTGTCAAGCCTAACCACCAAACACTGTCTTGAGAGGGGCAGTAAGCACAGACTACCTTGTGCTTACATGTGCCATATTTGTACCAAGAAGGCACACTTCTAGGCCAAGTGGAGTCCAGGCTAGTATGTCAGACTTGTGGGATAAGCATATTTGAGCAATGAAGTAGCAATGCAGTCCATCAATGGCTATATGACACAGCACAGAGCAGAAAAAAATTCCTTTGATGTGCACTCATTGGAAACATTTTGTGACGATGGGACATCTAGACATGTGAGCGTTGTGATTTGTCACATTCTTTTCGACCTGTACAGTTTATTCTGACCACTTCGCAATGTCCATATGTTGTGATTTGTGACATTTTCGTTAAGTCTATTGTGACCACTCGGCCGCGTCCATGCTCGTGCAAATCCCTGAGGCGGGCCCTGGTGACATCTTTGGGGCAACGGGCGGCGGACTACCAGCTCGGAGTTGGCCGACTACCGTTCCAGAGCCCCGGACACTGTCGGGACTCCCTGTTGTTTTTCTGAAGCCTGTAGGAGTCTTTTCGGCGGACTGGCCATGAGCCCGATTTGCATGTTTTTGCATTGCGTGTCCACCATCTAATGATGGAAGCATGCATGTGACCGGTCGTAGCGTACATCATGTGATCCTGCATGACTAGGTTCAGACGGCGTAGCATTCTGACATGAGTGCGCAGAGTTATGGCCAAAACAGTGGTTTTGGGCCGGTTTTAGGACAGCTCTTGGACAGTCGCGTGCGACACCTGCTGTGCGTCGTGGCAGGTATTTAGGCCATGGACCTGTCATTTGTAATCTCTCTCTGCAAATGCTATTGAAGCATTCAAACAGTTTGCCTTGTGTCCCCTGGCTAAACTCTTGCCGTTGCGTGCATGACTTGTGACTGTCGTCACCGTCTGATCAGGCACTGACGCCTGGTCAACAGGAGTGTTGCTAGGAAGCTCCTTTACATCTTCTCATGGTATGAGAACAGTGAGACAATTCTCACCGAGCTGCGCAGCAGAGACGCAGCAGAGCAGCAGTAGTGAGAGTCACCGCTGCAGTAGATCCACTGGGGCCCCGTCGAAGACAGCCGGTCGCCGTCGACGCAGCCGACACCCATCAGGTGAGACCGTAGCAGCGGCGTTGCAACCGTGACAGCAGCATAGCAGCAGAGCAGTAGCAGTAGAAGCGGCAACAGCAGCGCCGTACCAGCAGCTACAACAGAGCGTGGCGGCTGCAGCGAGTGCAGCCGCCGTCCGCAGTTGCAGTGCCGGCCGCGGCAGCAGCAGGGAGCGGCGGCAGCGGCGACAGCTGCAGAGCAGCAGCAGCGGCAGCAATAGCAGAACAGTAGCAGCAGTGGCAGCCGCGGCGGCAGCAGCATAGCAGCAGCAGCTACAGCAACAGCAACAGCAACACAACCGCAGTAGCAGCAGCGCGCGGCGGCGGCAGGGAGGAGCCGCAACGCGCAGCAGCAGCAGCGGCATTGCGCAGCCACTGCTGCCACGGCTGCGTACGCAGCCACAAAGCTGCTGCTGCAGCTGACAGCACAGCTGTAGCAGCAGCTCAGCGGAAGTTGTTGCGCAGCCTCCGCGCAGTTTCCGCACAGCCGCTCCGCGGCTGCACGCTCGCACCGAACCGCGAGAGGAAGAAAAAAAGAAAAAAAGGGAGGGAGTCGAGCCGACGTCAGCATTTTTGCTTCCTGACGTCATCAGGTCGTGATGACGTCAGCAACGACTTGCCGACGTCAGCACCATACTCGGCCAAAATAATGGCCTGAAAAGAAAAAATGGCCAGCGTCTCCAATCCTCGAGAAACGCTGACGCTTTTGCAATCCGACAAACCTGACCTGTCGACCCATACTGAGAGGCGACATGAACTCGTCCGACAAAGAGAAGGCGACAGATGATCCCTCCTCCTCTTCTGGGGTCGTGAGCCCACGCTCGCAGGCCATTGAGGATCTGCGGAGCCAGCAGGTTGAGATGCGTCGCCTACAGCGGGAGCAGGCGGATGCCATCCGTACGCTGACTGAGATTCTGCGTTCCCAGTCCGGAGTCCCACGGCAGGTTTCCGAGGGAGCTGCCGGCGTCGCGATCTCTACACAGCTGTCGGCTCAGGCACCCGTTACAGGAGCTTGACCTGCCCCACCACCTTCTGACCTCCTGGATGATGAGCCATTCATGCCAGGCATGACAAACGACTCCCCGCATCATGAGATTCGAGTTCTTTAGGAGCGCCTCCGTCAGCTGCAGACGGGCACCAGATCTCCTCGGATTCCTACGGTGCGATCGTCACCTAACTATCCCGGTGACTATCCCCTTCTAGGAGTCTGCCCCATCCCTCGTCCCCCTCGGCCTGCGGTTGCTCTCCCCACTGAGCGGCAATCCAAGGACTTTAAGACACCACCTCCACGTTACATCACTGAGGATGGCTTCGTCTGCAAGGAGATCCTCTTTCAGGTTTGGGCTACTTTAGAGGGTGTGTGGCCCTACTACCTCAGCCCATATCAGCCTACAGACCCAGCACAGGTACTGACAACAGCCAGAGCGATGCGGGGACTCCTCTATGCCATGCCATGCGAGACCGTCGTCGACTTCTGCCCCTTCCTTGGCGAGCCCGGCACAGGCACCGGCACTGATCCATGTGGAGGTTGGGATCTGGCCTTATCCCTGCTGGCCGCAGAGACGCATGCCACCCGTGCAGCACACATTCGTGACTTCCACTGTCTCCGCCAGGGGCCTGCAGAGCCTGCAACCGATTACTGGTGACGCGCCATACGCATCTACACTCGCCTTGGGACCTCCGGAGGTACATAGCTGTGGGCCCTCCGTACGATGATGCTCGGAGTTCGCCTTGAGTATATTGGCATCTTCACACAGTACAACGACGCTGTCCTCGAGCCCTTTTCAGCCACTCTGTAGCTTCTCCCTTGGGCGCATCAGCTCTTCCTCCAGGTGATATCAGCCCGAGAGGCAGCAGTGGCTCATCAGGAGACTTGCCTTGCTGTAGCAATCGTCGCATCACAACCATCATCCCTCTTGCAGTCTCGCTCTTCATCCTCTATCACGTCCTCGTCTTCCTCGTCCTCTTTGGCTGAGCCCACACCCACTCAGACATAGGGTGTTAGAGCGGCAGCTCAGGGGAAGAAGAAGAAGAAGGGGAAGCGTAGATCAGGTCAGTAGCAGTCACAACAGCAGTCGTCCTCCAGTGGTAGTAGTGGACGTTGTGTTCACTGCTACAACTGTGGAGGCGACCATCGCTACACCGAGTGCCAGCAGCCGCTCGACTGGGGGCGCATTACTCGTGCGCTCCAGGCTGCACACGCCCTCTGTTCCAGGTCCAACACGTCATCCTCGCCATCCTCCGGACGCGTGGTGGCCAGGACTGCACCTGTTCTCGCTTCCCCACCAGCGAGTAGCAGCGATCCGGATCCACGCGACCGCACCATCGATGAGCACCGACACCTTCTGGCGATCCGCTTTCAAGGAGGTGCAAGTGTGTTGTCATCGTCGGGTGGTCCACAGATTATCTGTCCGTCCGTTCCTGTGACTCGTGAAGAGGCGTGTGGGGGAGCACAATCCGCATGTGATGATGATGGGCCTGACTGCACCGATTGGGTTCATGAGTCTCATCTTTGTGTCATGCGTCATTCCTCCCCACTGACGGCTTAACATCCCTCTAATGCCGAGTGTTCCATTGCCCGTTGTACAGTGATGTCCACCAGTCGTGACTCTGGTGGCACTTGGATCATCGATTCTGGTGCCACTCATCACATGACGTGTCGTCATAGTGATTTTGTTGTTCTCGATCCTGTCACGTCTGTCCGTTATGTCCATACAGGCTCTGGTCAGTCCTTGCTAGTCCATGGTGTTGGGGTTCTATGTCTCGACGGTCCGTCTGGCCCCTTGTATCCTTCTGACGTGTTGTTTGTGCCCGATCTTGAGCTCAGCCTGCTTTCTGTGCGTGCCTGTACACTGATGGGTCTCTCTGTGGAGCATACCGCAGACTCATCGACTGTGACTAATACTGACACTCGCAGTTTTGTCCTTCGTGCCTCTGTCGTAGATGATTTGTATCGCGTCTCTCGTACCTCCTCCCCTTGCTCCCCTTCCTCCTCCGCTCGGGTTTTTGTCATTGGTGTTCTGTCTCCGGAACACCAGCGGTTGCTTCATCGCTGTCTGTGTCACGTGGACTCCGATACTGTGTCGAAGCTCATTCGGACACAGCCAGCTCTCGGTCTTGACGCGACTTCTTTCAAGAAGCCAACCAAGACCGACTGTCCCTTTTGCGCTCAGGGGAAGATGCACCGATACACCTACTCTTATACTCGTTCCCGAGCGCTACGGCCTCTCGAGTTGGTTCACTCGGACCTTCTCGGTCCTCTTCCGGTCGAGTCCCTATCTGATCGGGGCCGGTATGTTCTGACATTGACTGATGAATTTACCAGGATGCGGTGGGTCTACAGCCTGTGTAAGAAGAGCGACACTGCCTTACGGTTCGCCTCTGGCTAGTGATGGCTGAGCGTCAGTCACGTCACACTCTGCATACTTTCTGCTCGGATCGCGGCGGTGAGTTCCTTGGCGAGATGGATGGATTCTTTGTTGAGCACGGGATTTCTCACTAGGTCTCCGCTCCTGCTACCCCTCAGCAGAACGGTGTTTCCGAGCGTTGGAACCGCACCATGGAAGATGCGGTTTGCGCTATGCGATCTGAGTGCGGTCTCCCTGAGTCCTTCGCTTTTGAGGGCTTCGCCTACATGACGTGGGTCTGGAACCGCTTCCCGCACGGTCCGCTTCTAGACCATATAACACCGTATGAGCTCTCGTTTGACCATCGTACTGACCTTCGTCTTGCTTGTGTCTAGGGATCGCTGACCTCCGTGTGGTACACCGAGGACCAGCAGGGGTCCCAGGTGTCACCTCGGGGCCGCTTGTGTGCCCTCATTGGCATGTCCCCGCTGTCGAAGGCTTGGCGCTTCTGGGACCCTACTCGTCGTCGCCTCATTCAGTCTTGGGATCCGCTCTTTTTTTAGTCACTCACCTACCGTGACCTGACTTCTATCACGGCACTCTCCGCCACGCATGTTCCTACCTGTGAGGGTTCTCGGCGGATGGGGGAGATGTCTACGCCAGCGAGCACCTCTCATCAGGCTAATGTGTCCATTGGAGCCCCCTTCACCTTTAGGTCTCCGGCCCTTGATGACTTGGCGATCATCGCTGTCGGTCTAGAGACCTCGCCCGTACAATCCGTTTCACACCCCAAAGGTGTCCTTGCTTTAGCTCCCACGCCTACTTTTGCGCTAGTATCTGTGTCAGCCGGCACTCCTCTTTTTGTGTCTGGTCTTGTCTCGCCTACTCCCGTACTTGCGTCTGCTGGCACTCCTACCTCTTTTCAGGTCCAGTCTTGCCTGCTCCTGTTGTCATATCCAGCCCCGTGTCCCCCACACACGCGTCTCCTCGCACGGCATCACCCGCTGCATTACCTCAGCCCCCACCAGTTGTGATCATGCCTATCCCTGAGCCTGAGGTGCGTCCCTCGAGCCCAGGTTACTCCTGTGAGCCTGGTGGTTGTCTTCAACCACTGGATTCCGGAGCTCAGCAAGCGTTGGGCCCCGCACCCAAGCGCCCCTCTCGCAACATCGCGAGTGGTGACCTCGGCACAAAGGCCCTAGGCTTGAGTGTCCACAACGAGCTCACAGAGGTACATCCTGCGTGCCCCATCGGGCACGATCTCGTCACTCGCGAGTTCCATATCACTTGTGATGCAGCAGCTGATCTTGTGGTTGTCACGCCTAGCACCGAGGCGTGTGCCCTTTCCACGCAAAGCTCTCCCTCTTTGGCACCCGACCCGGGCACCCTAAGAGAAGCTCTCTCATCACAGGATGTTGACACTTAGCGCGCTGCCTGCGAGGATGAGCTTCGCGCTATCCGAGAACGTAGAGTCTACGAGCTCGTCGACCTTCCGCCTGGGAGGAAGGCTATTCAGGTTAAGTGGGTCTTCCGCAAGAAAGTGAAGCCAGATGGCTCACTGGAACGCTACAAGGCCCGCTTGGTCGTCAAGGGGTACTCTCAGGTTAAGGACGTTGATTACACCGACACTTTTCCCCTTGTCGGTCGCATGACCTCAGCTCAAGCTCTGTTCGGTGTAGAGGCTCAACATGACTGGGAACTCCACCAGATGGATGTGAACAATGCGTTCCCCCATGGCTCTCTGGATGAGGAGATTTACGTGGCTCAGCCATCAGGCTTTGAGGACGGTGACAAGGTTTGGCGCTTGCGCAAGTCCTTGTACGGCCTCAAGTAGTCTCCGTGGTGTTGGAACCGGGAGATCACCGGCACATTGACTCGTGCGGGATATGTACAGAGCGAGGCAGATCCCTCTCTCTTCATCCTACCGACACTCGAGCGGTTCACCGCCATCCTGGTCTATGTGGATGACCTTCTGATCATGTCTCTGTCCCTGGAGGCCGTGAAGGAGGCCAAGGCTGTCCTTCAGATTGCCTAGAGGATGAAGGACCTCGGTCCTGCATCGGTATTTCTTGGTATAGAGATCGTGCGAGATCGCAGACGTCGGATACTGTTGCTACATCAGGCCCGATATGCACGAGTCGTTAAGAGCGTTTCAGCGATCTCCTTGGTGCAGTGCCCACCGCTTCCACACCTCTTCCACCCGATGGGCAGGATGCCCTAAACGTGGATGATCCCACACAGCTGGGGGAGATAGTGGACGTGACCTTGTTCTTCCGTCTCATCGGATCTCTGATGTACCTGGCCACTACCACACGTCCTGCATCGCTTTCGTTGTCAACCTCCTCGCTCAGTTCTCGCAGGCTCCTTGTGCTAGAGCCCTTCACGCGGCTGTGCGAGTGGTGCGGTACGTGGTCTCCACACTGTACCTCGGACTCTGCTTTCGTCGGCAGTGTTTGATGTTATTGACGGCTACACTGACAGCGACTGGGCTTGGATCCCAGATGGATGAAGTCGTACTGGCTACGTGTTCCTGCTCGGTGGTACCGCTCTGTCTTGGCGTAGCGCGAAGCAGGGTTGGATCACACGTAGCTCGTCGGAGGCAGAGTACGTTGTTTTGGGCGCATGAGCTGCTGAGGAGGTATGGCTGCAGCACATGTTTCTTGAGCTTGGTTAGTCAGTACCCGCTATTGTGCTTCGTAGCGATAACTAGAGTGCTCTCGCCATTGTGGAGAACTCCATTGTCTTTCACGCTTGCACGAAGCACATTGCGGTTGAGCATCACTTCGTGCATGATCTGGTGGAGGGACACGTGATCTCCGTCATGTGGATTGGCACTTACATGCAGCGTGCTGATTTTTTTACGAAGGCACTAGCTCGCGGAAAGTTCCTGGTGGCCATTCGTTCTGTTAGGCTTCGCCCCATGCTTGAAGGTGGTTGAGTGTGGGATGTGTATGTGTGTCTCATCTGTTTCACTCTCACTATTGTACTTGTCCCAGTGCTGCACGTGTATGGACGTGCGTACCATCGGGTCATGGGGGAGTGTTGTGATTTGTGACGTTCTTGTACAGTCTACTGTGACCACTCGGCCATGTCCATACTCGTGTAGATCCCTGAGGCAGGCCCTGGTGACATCGGAGGGAGGACGGGCGACGAACTACCAGCTTGGAGCTGGCCGACTACCGTTCCAGAGCCCCGGACACCGCCGGGACTCCCTGTTGTTTTTTCTGCAGCTTGCAGGAGTCTTTTTGGAGGACTGGCCATGAGCCCGATTTACATGCTCTTGCATTGCGTGTCCAGCATCTAATGATGGATGCATGCATGTGACAAGTCGTAGCGTTTGTCTTGTGATCCTGCACGTCTAGGTTCAGACGGCGTAGCATTCTGACATGTGTGCGCAAAGTTATGGCCAAAACAATGGTTTTGGGCCGGTTTTAGGACAGCTCTTGGACCGCCACGTGCGACAGCCGCTGTGCGCCGCGGTAGGTATTTAGGCCATGGACCTGTCATTTGTTATCTCTCTCTGCAAATGTTATTGAATCATTCAGACACTTTGCCTTGTGTCCCCTAGCCAAACTCTTGCCGTTGTGTGCACGACTTGTGACTGTCATCACCGTCTGATCAGGCACTGACGCCTGGTCAATGGGAGTGTTGCTAGGAAGCTTCTTTGCATCTTCTCACCATACTCGTACAGATCCCTGATGCGGACCTTGGTGGTATCGATGCGTCATCTAGTGGAGGACTACTAGCTTGGAGCTGACCGGCGACCATTCTAGAGCTCTGAATGCTACCCGGGACCTCCTACAATCTTTTTGCAACACATAGGAGTTAATCAGTGGACTGGTCATGGGCCCGATTTGCATGTTTTTTCATTGTGTGTCCATTATTTGATGCCGGATGCATGCATGTGACCAGTCATAGCGTCCGGCTTTTCATCTTGCACGTTTAAGTTTAGACGACATAGCGTTCTGACATGTCTGCGCAATGTTACGGCTAAAACAATGGTTTTCGGCTGGTTTTAGGACAAATCTTGCACTACCGCGTGCGACACCCGCCGTGCGCCGTGGCAGCTACTTATGCCATGGACCTGTTGTTATGATTTGTGACGTTCTTGTACAGTCTACTTTGACCACTCGGCCGTGTCCATACTCGTGCAGATCCCTGAGGCGGGCCTTGGTGACACCGGTGCGACGACTGGCGGCGGACTACCAGCTTGGGGCTGGCCGACTACCGTTCCAGAGCCCCCGACATTGCTGGGACTTCATGCTCTTCTTTCTGCAGCTTGTAGGAGGTTTTCGGCGAACTGGCCATGAGCCCGATTTGCATGTTTTTACATTACGTGTGTGCACCGTCTGATGATGGATGCATGCATGTGACCATTCGTAGCGTCCGTCTTGTGATCCTCACATCTAGGTTCAGACGGCGTAGCATTCTGACATGTGTGCATAGAGTTATGGCCAAAACAATGGTTTTGGGGCGGTTTTAGTACAGCTCTTGGACCGCTGCGTGCAACACCCGATGTGCGCCGCGGCAGGTACTTATGCCATGGACCTGTCATTTGTCATCTCTCTGCAAATGCTATTGAGCATTCACACACTTTGCCTTGTGTCCCCTTGCCAAACTCTTGCCGTTGCGTGCACGACTTGTGACTGTTGTCACCGTCTGAACACGCACTGAGGCCTGGTCAACGGGAGTGTTTCCAGGAAGCTTCCTTGCATCTTCTCATGGTATCAGAGTAGTGAGACAGTTCTCACTGAGCAACGCAACAGAGACGCAACGGAGCAGTAACACTGAGAGTCACCACTGTAGCAGATCCACTGGGGCCTGTCGAAGACAACCGGTCGTCGTCGACGCAGCCCACACCCATCACGTGAGACCGTAGTAGCGGCGTTGCCACCGTGCCAGCAGCAGCATAGCAGCAGACCAGCAGCAGCAGCAGCAGCGGCAACTGTAGTGTCGTAGCAACAACCACAGCAGTGCGTGGCAGCTGTAATGAGTGCAGCCGTCGTCCGCAGCCGTAGCGGCGGCCGCGGCAACAACAGTGGAGCGCAACAGCAACGGCAGTAGCAGAGCAGCAGTAGCGGCGGCAACAGCGGTGGAGCAGTAGCAACGGCAACCGCGGCAGCAGCAGCAGAGCGGCAGCAGCTGTAACAACAATAGCGCAGAAGCGGCAGTAACAACAGCGCGCGGCGGCGGCAGCGCGCAGCAGCCGCAGCGCGCAGCAGCAGCAATGCGCCGCCGGTGCTGCTACTGCTGCGGACACAGCCACGCAACTGGTGCTACAGCTGACAGCACAGCTGCAGCAGCAGCTGAGCGCAAGCTACTACGCAGCTTCCGCACAGCTTCCGCATAGCAACTGCCAAGCGGTTGCACTCTCGCGCAGAATCGCAAGAGAAAACAAAAAAAGGGGGGGTGAGTTGAGCTGACGTTAGCATTTTTTGCTGACCTCATCAGGTCATGCTGACGTCAGCAACCACCTGCTGAAGTCAGCACCATACTTGGCCAAATTTTTGGCCGCACAGCCAAACGTTGCCAGTATCTCATCTCCTCGAGAAACGCTGACGCTTTTGAAAATCCGACAAACCTGACCTCTCGACCTATACTGAGAGACGACATGAACTCATCTGACAACAAGGGGGAGGGGACAGGTCATCCCTCCTCCTCCTCTTCTGGGGTCCTGAGCCCACGCTCGTAGGCCATTGGGGACCTGCGGAGCCAGCAGGATGAGATGGGTCGGCTACATTGTGAGCAGACTGATGTCATCCGCACGCTGACTGAGCTTCTGCGTGCCTAGTCCATGGTCCCACGACAGGTTTCCGAGGGAGCTGCCAACGTCGCGGTCTCTACACAACAATCGGCTCAGACACCCGTGACAGGAGGTAGACTTTACCCACCACCTCCTGACCTCCTGGATGATGATCCATTCATGCCAGGCATCACAGGTGACTCCCCGGATCATGAGATTTGAGTTCTTCAGGAGCGCCTTCGTCAGCTGTAGCCAAGCACCATATCTCCTCGGTTTCCTCTGGTACGATCGTCACCCGACTGTCCCGGTTCCCCATCCCTCATCCTCCTCACCCTGCGGTTGCTCTCCCCACGGAGCGACAACCCAAAGACTTTGAGACACCACCTCCATGGTACATCACTAAGGATGGCTTTGACTGCAAGGAGATCCTCTTTCAGGTTTGGGCTACTTCAGAGGGAGTTTGGCCCTACTACCACAGCCCGTATCAACCTACAGACCTAGCACAGGTATTGACAGCAGCCAGGGCGATGCGCGGACTCCTATATGCCATGCCACGCGAGATCGTCGTCAATTTCTGCCCCTTCCTTGGCGAGGCCGGCATAGGCACCTGTTGGAGAAGCATATTTGAGCAATGAAGTAGCAATGCAGTCCATCAATGGCTATATGACATAGGACAGAGCAGAAGAAAATTCCTTTGATGTGCACTCGTTGGAAACATTTTGTGACGATGGGACATCTAGGCATGTAGGTGTTGTGATTTGTCATGTTCTTGTCGACCTATACAGGTTTTTTCTAACCACTTGGCCATGTCCATATGTTGTGATTTAAGACGTTTTCGTAAAGTCTACTGTGACCACTCGGCCGCGTCCATACTCGTGCAGATCCCTGAGGCGGGCCCTGGTGACATCTTTGGGACGACGGGCGGTGGACTACCAGCTTGGAGCTGGCCGACTACCGTTCCAGAGCCCCGGACACTGTCGGGACTCCTTGCTGTTTTTCTGCAACCTATTGGAGTCTTTTTGGCGGACTGGCCATGAGCCCGATTTGCATGTTTTTGCATTGCGTGTCCACCTTCTAATGATGGATGCATTCATGTGACCAGTTGTAGCGTACGTCATGTGATCCCGCATGTCTAGGTTCAGACGGCGTAGCATTCTGACATGTGTGCGCAAAGTTATGGCCAAAACAATGGTTTTGGGCCGGTTTTAGGACAGCTCTTGGACCGCCGCGTGCGACACCTGCTGTGCGCCGTCGTAGGTATTTAGGCCATGGAACTGTCATTTGTAATCTCTCTCTGCAAATGCTATGGAAGCATTCAAACACTTTGCCTTGTGTCCCCTGGCTAAACTCTTGCCGTTGCGTGCATGACTTGTGACTGTCGTCACCGTCTGATCAGGCACTGACGCCTGGTCAACATGAGTGTTGCTAGGAAGCTTCCTTACATCTTCTCATGGTATGAGAACAGTGAGACAATTCTCACCGAGCTGTGCAGCAGAGACGCAGCAGAGTAGTAGCAGTGAGAGTCACCGTTGCAGCAGATCCACTGGGGCCCTGTTGAAGACAGCCGGTCGCCGTCGACGTAGCCGACACCCATCACGTGAGACCGTGGCAGCGGCGTTGCCACAGTGCCAGCAGCATAGCAGCAGAGTAGCAGCAGCAAGAGCGGCAACAGCAGCCCCGTAGCAGCAGCTATAGTAGAGTGTGGCGGCTGCAGCGAGTGCAGCCGTCGTCCGCAGTTGTAGTGGCGGTCGCGGCAGCAGCAGGGAGCGGCGGCAGCGGCAGCAGCTGCAGAGCAACAGTAGCGGTAGCAATAGCAGCACAGCAGCAGCAGCGGCAGCAGCATAGCAGCAGCAGCTACAGCAAAGGCAACAGAGCAACAGCAGCAGTAGCGAGCAGCAACCGCAACGCGCAGCAGCAGCAGCGGCATTACGCAGCCGCTACTGCCATGGCTGCGTACGCAGCCACGAAGCTGCTGCTGCAGCTGACAGCACAGCTGCAGCAGCATCTCAGCGGAAGCTGTTGTGCAGCCTCCGCGCAATTTCCGCACAAATGCCGCAAAGCGGCTGCACGCTCGCGCCGAAGCGCGAGAGAAAACAAAAAGAAGAAAAAAGGGAGGGAGTCGAGTCGACGTCAACATTTTTGCTTGCTGACGTCATCAGGTCGTGCTGACGTCTGCAACCACTTGCAGCAGGTCAGCAAGTGTTGACGTCATCAGGTTGTGCTGACGTCAGCACCATACTCAGCCAAAGATTTGGCCTGAAAGCAAGAAATGGCCAGCATCTCCAATCCTCGGGAAACGATGACGCTTTTGCAATCCGACAAACCTGGCTTGTCGACCCATACTGAGAGGCGACATGAACTCGTCGGACAAAGAGAAGGAGATGATCCCTCATCTTCCTCTTTTGGGGTCATGAGCCCACGCTCGCAGGCAATTGAGGATCTGCGGAGCGAGCAGGTTGAGATGCGTCGCCTACAGCGGGAGCAGACTGATGCCATCCGTACGTTGACTGAGATTCTGCGTGCCCAGTCCAGAGTCCCACGGCAGGTTTCCGAGGGAGCTGCCGGCGTCGCGATCTCTACACAGCAGTCAGCTCAGGCACCCGTTACAGGAGCTTGACCTTCCCCACCACCTTCTGACCTCGTGGATGATGAGCCATTCATGCCAGGCATGACAAACGACTCCCCGGATCATGAGATTCGAGTTCTTTAGGAGCACCTCCGTCAGCTGCAGACGGGCAGCAGATCTCCTCGGATTCCTACGGTGCGATCGTCACCTGACCATCCCGGTGACTATCCCCTTCTAGGAGTCTTCCCCATCCCTCGTCCCCCTCGGCCTGCGGTTGCTCTCCCCACGGAGCGGCAACCCAAGGACTGTAAGACACCACCTCCACGTTACATCACTGAGGACGGCTTCGTCTGCAAGGAGATCCTCTTTCAGGTTTGGGCTACTTTAGAGGGTGTGTGGCCCTACTACCTCAGTCCATATCAGCCTATAGACCCAGCACAGGTACTGACAAAAGCCAAAGCGATGCGGGGACTCCTCTATGCCATGTCATGCGAGACCGTCGTCGACTTCTGCCCCTTCCTTGGCGAGCCTGGCACAGGCACCGGCACCGATCCACGCGGAGGTTGGGATCTGGCCTTATCCCTGCTGGCCGTAGAGACGCACGCCACCCGTGCAGCACACATTCGTGCCTTCCACTCTCTCTGTCAGGGGCCTGCAGAGCCTGCAGCCGATTACTGGCGACATGCCATGCGCATCTACACGCGCCTTGGGACCTCAAGAGGCACACAGTTGTGGGCGCTCCGTACGATGATTCTTGAAGTTTGCCTTGAGTACACTGACATCTTCACACGGTGCAATGACGCTATCCTCAGGCCCTTTTCAGCCACTCTGTAGGTTCTCCCCTCGGCCCATCAGCTCTTCCTTGAGGTGACTTCAGCTCCCAAGGCAGCCTTGGCCCATCAGGAGACTTCTCTTGCTATAGCAGTCATCACATCACCACCATCTTCCCTCCTGCAGTCTCCTTCTTCATCCTCCATCACTACCTCATCTTCCTCCACCTCTTTGGCCCTGCCCACATCCACTCAGACACAAGGTGTTGCAGCAGCAGCTCAAGGGAAGAAGAAGAAGGGGAAGCGTAGATCAGGTCAGCAGCAGTCACAATAGCAGTCGTCATCCAGTGGTAGCAGTGGACGTTCTGTTCACTGTTACAACTGTGAAGGCGCCCATCGCTACACTGAGTGCCAATAGCCGCTCGACTAGGCGCGGAGTACTCGTGGACTCAAGGGTGCACACGCCCTCCGTTCCACATCCATCACGTCATCCTCGCCTTCCTCCAGACGCGTGATGGCCAAGACTACACCTGTGCCCGCTCCCTCACAGGGGAGTAGCCGTGATCCGGATCCACACGACCGTACCATCGCTGAGCTCCGACACCTTCTGGCGCTCTGCTTTCAGGGAGGTGCGAGTGTGTTGTCACCGTCGGGTGGTCCACAGACTGTTTGCCTGTCCGTTCCTGTGGATCTTGACGACGCGTGTGGGGGAGCACAGTTAGCATGTGATGATGATGGGCCTGACTGCACTGATTGGGTTCATGAGTCTCATCTTTGTGCCCTGCGTCGTTCCTCTCCACTGACGGCTCAGCGTCCCTCTGATGCCGAGTGTTCCATTGCCCGTTGTACAGTGATGTCCACCAGTCATGACTCCAGTGGCACTTGGATCATCGGTTCTGGTGCCACTCATCACATGATGTATCGTCGTAGTGATTTTGTTGTTCTCGGTCCTGTCACGTCTGTTCTTTCCGTCCGTACAGGCTCTGGTCAGTCCTTGCCAGTCCATGGTGTTGGGATTGTATGTTTGGACGGTCTATGTGGCCCCTTGTACCTTTCTGACGTGTTGTTTGTGCCTGATCTTGAGCTCAGCCTGCTTTCTGTGCGTGTCTGCACAGTGATGGGTCTCTCTGTGGAGCATACCGCAGACATAGCGACTGTGACTGCTACTAACACTCACAGCGTTGTCCTTTATACCTTATTCGTAGATGATCTGTATCACGTCTATTGGACCTCCTCCCCTTGCTTTCCTTCCGCCTCCGGTCGGGTCTTTGTCATTGGTGTTCAGTCTCCGGAACAGCAACGGTTGCATCATCGCTGTCTGTGCCACGTGGGCCCTGATACTGTGTCGAAGCTCATTCGGACACAGCCAGCTCTCGGTCTTGATGCGGCTTCTTTCGAGAAGCCACCCAAGACCGACTGTCTCTTTTGCGCTTAGGGGAAGATGCACCAATAAACCTACACTGACTCTCGTTCCGGAGCGCTTCGGCCTCTCGAGCTAGGTCACTCAGACCTTCTCGGTCCTCTTCCGTTAGAGTCCCTATCTGATCGGAGGCGGTATGTTCTGACTCTGACTGACGACTGTACGCGGATGCGATGGGTCTACAGCCTGTGTTAGAGGAGCGACGCCGCCCTTCCGGTTCGACTCTGGCTAGTGATGGCTCAGCGTGAGTCACGTCACATGCTACGTACTTTCTGCCCGGATCGAGGTGGTGAGTTCCTTGGCGAGATGGACGGGTTCTTTGCTGAGCACGCGATTTTTCACCAGGTCTCCGCTCCTGCTACCCCTCAAGAGAACGGTGTTTCCAAGCGTTGGAACCGTACCATAGAGGATGCGGTTCGCGATATGCGGTCTAAGTGCGGTCTCCCTGAGTCCTTTGTCTTTGAGGGTTTCGCCTACATAACTTGGGTCTAGAACCGCATCCCGCACGGTCCGCTTCTGGACCATATTACACCGTATGAGCTCTGGTTTGGCCACCGTGCTGACCTTCATCTCGCTCACGTCTGGGGATCCCTGGCCTCTGTGTGGTACAGCGAGGACCAGGAGGAGTCCAAGGTCTCACCTCGGGGCCGCTTGTGTGCGTTCATAGGCGTTTCCCCGCGGTCCAAGGCCTGGCGCTCTGGAACCCTACTTGTCGTCGCGTCATTGAGTCACGCGACGCGCTCTTTTTTGAGTCTCTCACCTACCGTGACCTGACTTCGATCACGTCACTCTCCTCCACACATGTTCCTACCTGTGAGGGTTCTCGGCGGAAGGGGGAGACTTCTATGCCAGCGAGCACCTCTCACAAGGCTGATGTGTCCGTTCGAGCCCCCTTCACCTCTCGGTCTCCGGCCCTTGATGACCCGGCAATCATCGCCGTTGGTCCAGAGACCTCGCCTGTACCGCATGTCTCATGCCCCATAGGTGCCCCTACTTCTGTTCCCGCGCCTACTTTTGCGCCAGTACTTGCGTCTGCTGGCACTCCTGTTTCTGTGTCTGGTCCAGTCGCGCCTACTACCGTATCTGCTCCTGCTGGCACTCCTGCCTTTGTGTCGGGTCCAGTCTTGCCTGCTCCTGCTATCACACCCAGCTCCGTGTCCCCCACACACGCATCTCCTCGCACGGCATCACCTACCTTGCCTCAATCCCCACCAGCTGTGGTCGTACCTACCCCTGAGCCTGCGGTGCACCCCTCGAGCTCCGGTTACTCCCGTGAGCCCGGTGGCCGTCTTCGACCACTTGATTCTAGAGGTCAGCAAGCGTCGTGCCCCGCACCCAGGCGCCCCTCTCGTAGTATCGCGAGTGGTGACCCCAGCACAAAGGCCCTAGGCCTGAGTGTCCGCACTGAGCTCACAGAGGTACATCCTGCGTGCCCGGTAGGGCATGATCTCGTCACTCGCGAGTTCCACATTGCTTGTGATGCAGCAGCTGATCTTGTGGTCGTCGGACCTAGTAGCGAGGCGTGTGCCCTTGCCACGTAGAGCTCTCCCTCTATGGCGCCCGACCTGGGCACCCTGAGGGAAGATCTCTCATCAGAGGATGCTGACGGTTGGCGTGCTGCCTGCGAGGATGAGCTTCGCGCTATCCGAGAGCATAGAGTCTACGAGCTTGTTGACCTTCCGCTTGGGAGGAAGGCTATTCAGGTCAAGTGGGTCTTTTGCAAGAAAGTGAAGCCGGATGGCTAACTAGAACGCTACAAGGCTCTCTTGGTCATCAAAGGGTACTGGCAGATTGAGGGTGTCAATTACACTGACACTTTTGCCCCTGTCGGCCGCATGACCTCAGCTCGAGCTGTGTTCGGTGTAGCGGCTCATCATGACTAGGAAATGCACTAGATGGACGTGAATCATGTGTTCCTCCCTGGCTCTCTCGATGAGGAGATTTACGTGGCTCAGCCACCAGGCTTTGAGGACGGTGACAAGGTCTGGCGCTTGCACAAGTCCTTGTACGGCCTCAAGCAGTCTCCGCGGTGTTGGAACCGGGACATCACCGGCACATTGACTCGTGCAGGATATGTACAGAGCGAGGCCGATCCCTCTCACTTCATCCTACCGACACCCGACTGGTTAACCACCATCCTGGTCTATGTTGATGACCTTCCGCTCGCGTCTCTGTCCCTGGAGGGCGTGAAGGATGCCAAGGCTGTCCTTCAGACCGCCTACAGGATGAAGTACCTCGGTTTTGCATCAGGTATTTCTTGGTATGGAGATCGTGCAAGATCGCAGGCGTCAGACACTGTTGCTGCATGAAGCCCGATACGCACGAGTCGTGGGGGAACATTTCAGCGACCTCATTGGTGCAGTACCCACCGCTTCCACACCTCTTACACCTGATGGGCAGGATACCCTCAAGGTGGATGATCCCACACAGCTTGGGGAGATAGTGGACGTGACCTTGTACCTCCGTCTCATCGGATCTCTAATGTACCTGGCCACTACCACACTTCCTGAAATCGCTTTTGCTGTCAACCTCCTTGCTCAGTTCTCGTAGGCTCCACATGCCAGAGCCCTTCACGCGGTTGTGCAAGTGCTGCGGTACATGGTCTCCACGCTGTACCTCGGACTCTACTTTCGTCATCAGTGTTCGATGGTCCTTGACGGCTACACCGAGAGCGACTGGGCCAGGAGCCCAGATGGACGCAGCCGTACTGGCTACGTGTTCTCGCTCGGTGGTACCGCTCTGTCTTGGCATAGCGAGAAGCAGGGCTGCATTGTACGTAGCTTTTTGGAGGCAGAGTACGTTGCTTTGGGCGCAGGGGCTGCTGAGGCGGTATGGGTGCAGCACCTATTTCTTCAGCTTGGTCACTCAGTACCCGCCATTCTGCTGGTTGCGACAACCAGAGTGCTCTCGCCATTGCGGAGTTCTTCCCAATGGTGGGAGCACTCTGGTTGTTGCAAAGAAGCACAATGGCGGGTACTCAGAACTCCGATGTCTTTCACGCTCACACGAAGCACATTGGGGTTGAGAATCACTTTGTGTGTGATCTGGTGGAGCGACACGTGATCTCCGTCATGTGGGTTGGCATTGACATGCAGCGTGCTGATTTCTTGACAAAGGCACTAGCTTGCAGAAAGTTCCTGGTGGCCATTTGTTCTGTTGGGCTTCGCCCCATGCCTGAGGGTGATTGATTCTGGGATGTGTATGTGTGTCTCATCTGTTTCACTCTCACTATTGTCCTTGTCCCAGTGCTGCACGTGTATGGACATGCATACCATCGGGTCATGGGGTAGTGTTGTGATTTGTGACGTTCTTGTACAGTCTACTATGACCACTCGGCGGTGTCCATACTCAGGCAGATCCCTGAGAATGCCCTGGTGACACCTGTGCAACGACTTGTGGTGGACTACCAGCTTGGGGCTGGCTGACTACCGTTCCAGAGCCCCGGACACTGCCAAGACTTCCTGCTGTTTTTTCTGCAGCTTGCAGGAATTTTTTGGCGGACTGGCCATGAGCCGTATTTGCATGTTTTTGCATTACGTGTCCACCGTCTGATGATGGATGCATCATGTGACCAGTCGTAGCGTGCGTCTTGTGATTTTGCACGTCTAGGTTCAGACGGCGTAGCATTCTGACATGTGTGCGCAGAGTTATGGCCAAAACGATGGTTTTGGACCGGTTTTAGGACAGCTCTTGGACCGCCGCGTGTGACACCCTCTGTGTGGTGCGGCAGGTGTTAATGCCATGGACCTGTCATTTTTCATCTCTCTTTGCAAATGCTATTGAAGCATTCAGACACTTTGCCTTGTGTCCCCTAGCCAAACTCTTGCCGTTTCGTGCACGACTTGTGACTGCCGTTACCATATGATTAGGCACTGATGCCTGGTCAACGGGAGTGTTGCTAGGAAGCTTCCTTGCATCTTTTCACCTGTCATTTGTCATCTCTCTCTGCAAATGCCATTGAAGTATTCTGACACCTTGCCTTGTGTCTCCTAGTCAGACCCTTGCCGTTGAGTGCACGACTTGTGACTCTCGACACCGTCTGACCAGGCACTGACGCCTAGTCGGCGGCTGTGTCATTGGGAAGCTTCCATGCATCTTCTCAAGGTATCAAAGCGGTGAAAGAGTTCTCACCGAGCTGAGAAGCAAAGACGCAGCAGAGCAGCAACAGTGAGAGTCATCGCTGCACCAGATCCACAGGGACATATTGACGACGACAGCCTATCGTTGTCGACGTCGCTCACCATCACCACGTGAGACTACATCAGTAATAGCCGCTAGCGGCAGCAGGCAATAGCTACAGTAGAGTGCAGTCGCCAGCAGCTGTCGACATCGGCACATGCTCCAGCAGCAACAGCATTGAGCAGCAATAGCAGCAGCAAGGCGGCAGCAGCGGCAGCAGTAGCGCGCGGCGGCAGCAGCAGCGCGCGGCGGCAGTAGCACAGCAATAGCACAACAGCAGCACGCGGCGGCAGCAGCGTAGTAGCAGCGTAGCAACAGTGGTAGCAGCAGCGGCAGTAGCAATACAACAGCAGCGCAGGAGTAGTGGCAGCAGTATTGGCGGCAACAGCAGTAGCAGCGGTAGTAGCGCGCAACGGCGGCAGCAGCGTGCAGCATCCGTAGTGCACAGCAGCAGTAGCAGCGCGCAACTGCTGCCACGGCCACGCACGCAGTTGCCGGGCGGCCGCTCCACACGTAATTGCACTACGACTGCTACAGCTGACGCCGCACCAGCAGCAGCAGCAGCTGAGTGGAAGCTGCTACGCAGCTTCCGCACGGCTACTGCGGAGCGGCCACCTGCTCGCGCAGCAACCGCAAAAGGTTGACAAAAACAGGGGGAGCGGACGTTAGCATTTCTCCTTGCTGACGTCATTAGGTCATGCTGACGTCAGCAACTTCCAGGTGACATCAGCACTTGCCTTAGTGAAATGTTTGGTCGGAGGGTCAAAAGTTACCAGCGTTTCAAATTCTCGAGAACCGCTCACGTTTATGCAATCCGACCACGTTGACGTCTCGGCCTATGATGAGCGGCGACATGGCTCTGTCCGACGTCAAGGGAAAAACGGTACTAGATCCCTCTTCTTCCTCCTCAGGGGTCATGAGCCCACGTTCGCAGGCTATTAAGGACCTGCAGAGCCAGGAGGACGAGATGTGTCGCCTACAGCGAGAGCTGACTGATGCCATCTGTACACTCACCCAGCTTCTTCGAGGTCATTCCACGACTCCACGACACACCTCTGAGGGAGCAACTGGGCTCGCACCCTCTACACAACAGTCAGCTCCTGCACCGGAGAGAGGAGCTGGAGGCGACCCACCACCTCTTGATCCTTGGGACGAGGATCCAGACATGCCAAGCATGGAGGGCGACTCCCCTGAGCACGAGATTCGTGTGCTTCAAGAGCGTCTCCGCTAGCTTCAGACGAGCTCTCGGCCCCCACACACATCTCTTTTTCCCGAATTTCAATCGTCGCCTTACCTCCACCTCAGCGGCTTCCCTCGTCCCGGCGTCTTTCCCATCCCTCGTCCTTCCTAGCCTCCGGTTGCTCTCCCTACGGAGCGGTAACCCAAGGACTTCGAGACACCGCCCCCACGGTATGTAAGCGAGGACGGCTTTGACTGCTGGGAGATCCTCTTCCAAGTTTGGGCCAGTTCAGAGGGCGTGTGGCCCTACTACCACAGTCCGTATCAGACTACGGACCGAGCACATGTGCTGACAGCGGCTAGGGCGATGCACGACCTTCTCTACGCCATGCCGCGCGAGACCGTCGTCGACTTCCGCTCGTACTTTGGCAAGGCGGGCACAGGCACCGCCGTTGATCCACGTGGAGGCTTGGACCTGGCATTATCCCTGCTTGCTGCAAAGACGCACACCACCCGTGCCGCGCACATCCGTGCCTTTCACTCCCTTCGTCAGGGGCGTGTCAAGCCTGTAGTCATCTAGTACCGACGCGCCATGCACATTTACACACGCCTTGGGACCTCAAGAGGTACACACCTGTGGGCGCTCCGCATGATCATGCTCGGAGTTTGCCTTGAGCACAGAGACATCTTCACGAGCTATAGCGACGCCATGCTCGAGCCTTTTTCAGCCTCACTGTAGCTTTTTCACTAGGCGCACCAGCTCTTCCTCCATGTGACTTCTGCCCGTGAGGCAGCCGTGGCTCATCACAAAACCTCCATTGCTGCGGCAATCGTTGCATTACCATCGACACCCCTTGTGCAGACTCCTTCTCCATCCTTTGTCACGTCATCCTCCTCCCCTTCCATCCCGTTTACACCGACACCGTCGCAGGGTGTCGCGGCAGCAGCACAAGGGAAGAAGGGGCGACGGAGGTGCAACTCGGGCCAGAAGCAGTCACAGCAGCAGCCGTTATCAAGCAGTACCAGTGGACGCTCCGTCCACTGCTACAACTGTGGAGGCGCCCATCGCTACACCGAGTGCCAGCAACCGTTCGATTGGGCGCGGATTACTCGCGGGCTCAAGGTTGTGCACACACTATGGTCTACGTCGAGCAGCACATCCTCCGGGCGCGCGGCGACCACGACCGCACCAGTTCCCACTTCACCACCGGCGACCACCGGCGACCCAGACCCACGTGACCGCACCATCGCCAAGCTCGGACACCTTTTGGCGCTTCACTTTCAAGGAGGTGCGAGTGTGTTGTCATAGCCGGGTAGTTCACAGACAGTCTGTTCGTCTGTTCTTGTGGCTCGGGATGACTCGTGTGGGGGGGTACAGTCGGCATGTGATGACGATGGGCCTGACTGTACGGATTGGATTAATGAGTCTCACCTTTGTGTCCTTCGTCGTTCCTCCCCACTTGCTGCCCAGCGTCCGTTTTAGGCCGAGTGTTCCATTGCCAATTGGACAGTGATGTCCTCTAGTCGTGATTCCGGTGGCACTTGGATCATCAATTCCGGTGCCACTCATCACATGACTTGCCGTCGTAGTGATTTCGTTGTTCTCCGCCCCGTTGCGTCTATTCGTTCCGTCCGCACAGGCTCTGGTCAATCCTTGCCAGTCCACGGTGTTGGAGCCGTATGTTTCGATGGTCCGTCTGGCCCACTGTATCTTTCCAAGGTGCTGTTTGTGCCTGATCTTGAGCTTAGTTTGCTTTCTGTATGTGCTTGCACACTTATGGGACTCTCTGTGGAGCACATTACAGAGTTCGCATCTGTGACTGCTTCTGACACCCGTAGCGTTGTTCTTCATGCATTTGTTGTGGATGACCTGTATCGCGTCTCTCAGACTTCTGCTCCTTGCTCCCCCTCTCCTTCCGCTCGTGTTTTTGTCACTGGTGTTCTGTTTCCTGAACACCAACGATTGCTTCATCGCCGCCTGTTTCATGTAGGCTTCAAAACTGTGTCGAAGGTCATTCGAACAGAGCCAGCCCTCGGTCTTGACACGGCTTCTTTCGAGAAGCCGCCCAAGACTGAATGTCTCTTTTGTGCTCAGGGTAAGATGCATCGTTGCACCTACCCTGACTCCCATTCACGTGCACTTTGCCCTCTCGAGCTAGTCCATTCAGACCTTCTTGGTCCCCTCCCAGTCGAGTCTCTATCTGGTCGGCGTCGATACATCCTGACCCTAACTGATGACTTCGCTGGGATGTGGTGGGTCTACAGCTTGCGCCAGAAGAGTGACGCCACTCTCGCGGTTCGCCTCTGGCTAGTGATGGCTCAGCGTCAGTCCCGCCACACGCTGCACACCTTCCGCTCAGATCGTGGCGGCGAGTTTCTTGGCGAGATGGACAGCTTCTTTGCCAAGCACGGGATTTTTCACCAGGTCTCCGCTCCTGCTACTGCTCAGCAGAACGGTGTTTCTGAGCGTTGGAACCGCACCATAGAGGATGCGGTTCGCGCTATACGGTCTGAGTGTAGTCTTCCAGAGTTCTTCGCTTTTGAGGGCTTTGCCTACATGACTTGGGTCAGGAACCGCATCCCGCACGGTCCTCTTCCAGACCACGTCACTATGTATGAGCTGTGGTTTGGCCACCATGCTGACCTGCGACTCGCTCGCGTCTGGGGATCCTTGGCTTCTGTGTGGTACACCGAGAACCAGCAGGGGTCCAAGGTCTCGCCGCGGAGTCGCTTGTGTGCCTTCGTTGGCATCTCCCCGCGGTCGAAGGCATGGCGTTTTTGGGACCCTGCTCGCCGTCCCATTGTTGAGTCACGCGACGCACTCTTCTTTGCGTCCCTCACCTATCGTGGTGTGACTTCGATCACGTCAATGTCCATCACACACGTTCCTACGTGTGAGGTTTCTCGACAGATGGTGGAGTCTGCGCCTGCAAGCACCGCTCGCCAGGCTTATGTGTCCATTCCAGCTCCTTCCACTTGATGACCCAGCGATCATCGCTGTCGGTCGAGAGATCTCTCAAGCCCCGCCGGCTTCTATCCCTGTCCCCTTACACCCCGCGCGTACCCATGATCGTGTACTTATGCGTACTCCTGTGACCATACATGTGTCTGCCGGCACTCTTGCCTCTATGCACGGACCTGTATCACCTGCTCCTACTGTCACACCAAGCCCCGTGTCTCCCACACCCGCATCTCCTCGCACGGCATTACCAGCCCCCTTGCCTCAGCCCTCCCCTGTTGCGATTGGGCCCGTTTCTGAGCCTGAGGTGCGCCCTTCGAGCCCGGGTTACTCCCGTGAGCCTGGCGGTTGACTTCGACCATTCGACTCTGGAGCTCAGCGAGTGTCTGGTCCCGCACCCAGGCGCTCCGCTCGCAGCATCGCGAGTGGTGATCCCGGCACAAAGACCTTAGGCCTGAGTGTCCGCACTGAGTACACAGAAGTACATCCAGCGTGTCCCGCAGGGCACGACCTCGTCACTTGCGAGTTTCATATTGCTTGTGATGCAGCAGCCGATCTTGTGGTCGTCAGACCTAGCACTGAGGTGTAAGCTCTTGCCACGTAGAGCTCTCCCTCTATGGCGCCTGACCTACACACACTGAGGGAAGCTCTATCATCACAGGATGCTGATGGTTGGCATGCTGCTTGCGAGGATGAGCTTCGCGCCATCCGAGAGCACGGAGTTTACAAGCTAGTTGACTTTCTACCTGGGAGGAAGGCTATTCACGTGGATTACGTGGGTCTTTCGCAAGAAAGTGAAGCTAGATGGCTCACTGGAACGCCACAAGGCTTGCTTGGTCATCAAGAGGTACTCTCAGATTGAGGGCATCGATTACACTGACACTTTTGCCCTTGTCGGCCGAATGACCTTAGCTCGAGCTCTGTTTGGTATAGTGGCTCAGCATAACTGGGAACTGCACCAGATGGATGCGAACAATGCGTTCCTCTATGGCTGTCTGGATGAGGGGATTTACGTGGTTCAGCCACCCGGCTTTGAGGATGGTGACAAGGTCTGGCGCTTGCGCAAGTCCTTGTACGACCTCAAGCAATCTCCTCGGTGTTGGAACCATGAGATCACTAGCACCCTAACTTGTGCGGGATATGTAGAAAGCGAGGCAGATCCCTCCCTCTTCATCCGACAGAGGCCTGAGCGATTCACCGTCATCCTGGTCTATGTCGACGACCTTCTGATCGTGTCTCCTTCATTGGAGGCCGTGAAGGAGGCCAAGGCTGTCCTCCAGACTGCCTAAAGGATGAAGGACCTTGGTCATGCAGCGGTGTTTCTCAGCATGGAGATCATGCGAGACCGCAGATGTCGTACTCTACTACTGCATCAGGCCCGATATGTACGTCTTGTGGGGGAGCGCTTCATCGACCTCCTCGGCGCAGTGCCCACGGCTTCCACACCTCTCACGCCTGACAGAGAGGATGTCTTGAAGGTGGATGATCCCACACTATGGGGAGACAGTGGATGTGATCCCGTACCTCCGTCTCATCGGATCTCTTATGTACCTGGCCACAACCACACGTCCTGACATCGCATTTGCCGTCAACCTCCTTGTCCAGTTTTCGCAGGCTCCACGCGTTAGAGCCCTTCATGCGGCTCTGCGAGTGGTGCGGTATGTGGTCTCCACACCGTACCTCGGACTCTGCTTTCGCCGGCAGTGTTCAGTGGTCCTTGACGGCTACACCGAGAGCGACTTGGCCTGGAGCCCAGATGGACGCAGTCGCACCGGTTACGTGTTCCTGCTCGGTTGGACCGCTGTGTCCACGCGCAGTGAGTAGCAGGTTTGTATTGCATGTAGCTCATCAGAGGCAGAGTACGTTGCTCTGGGTGCAGGGGCTGCTGAGGTGGTATGGCTGCAGCGCCTGTTCCTTGAGCTTAGCCAGTCAGTACCCGCCATTGTGTTCCGTTGCGACAACCAGAGTGCTCTTGCCATTGCGGAGAACTCTAGTGTCTTTCATGCTCGCACGAAGCATATTGCGGTTGAGCATTACTTTTTACGTGATCCGGTGGAGCGACACGTGATCTCCGTCATTTGGGTTGGCACTCACATGCAGCGTGCTCACTTCTTGACGAAGGCACTAGCACGCATAAAGCTCCTTGTGGTCGTTCGTTCAGTTGGACTTTGCCCTTGGCCTGAGAGTGGTTGAGTGTGGGGTGTGTCTGTGTCCGTGTCACATTTGTCGTTGCACTCGCTGTACTCGTCTCAGTGCTACACGTGTATGGACATGCGTACCATCAGGTCATGGGGGAGTGTTGTGATTTGTGACGTTCCTGTCGGCCTGTACAGTTTACTGTGACCACTCGGCCGTGTCCTTACTCGTGCATATCCCTGATGCGGATCCCGGTGGTACCGGTGCGTCATCTGGTGGCGGACTACCAGCTTGGAGCAGACCGACGACCGTCCCAGAGCTTTGGACGCTACCCGGGAATTGTTGCAGTCTTTCTCCAGCATGCAGGAGTTTATCGGTGGTCTGGCCATGGGCCCAATTTACATGTTTTTTGTATTGTTTGTCCACCGTTTGATGCCGGATGCATGCATGTCACCAGTCGTAGCGTCCGGCTTTTGATCCTGCATGTCTAGGTTCATACGGCGTAGCGTTCTGACATATCTGCGCAGAGTTACGGCCAAAACAGTGGTTTTGGGCCGGTTTTAGGACAGATCTTGCATTGCCGCGTGCGACACCCGTCGTGGGCTGCGACAGGTACTTATGCCATGGACCTATTATTTGTCATCGCTCTTCGCAAACGCTCTTTGAGCATTCTGACACCTTGCCTTGCGTACTTAGCCAGATCCTTGCCGTTGTGTGCACGACTTGTGACTGTCTTCACAGTCTGACCAAACACTGACGACTAGTCAGCGGTTGCACCTCTGGGAAACTTCCACGCATCTTCTAAGCAGGCAATGTGATCCCCGGGAGTTTCTCCAGGTCTCGTTCAGTCCATGTACAATCAAGATATGCCATGACAGAGCCACTTCGATATCCTACCTCTGGTCTTCCACTAGACCAGTTTCACTGTGGTCATTCCTCACAATATCAGGACAGGACAGCATTCCCAGGACTGGTCTAGGACATGAGCGAAGTGGAAAGTTGTGTCATTATGATCCTCTCATCATGCTCAAAGATGCTGTGGTGCAAACTTGGGCATGCACACATGTCTCTGCCATCGACGTCTCATCACCGCTGCTCCTGCTGCAGTGAATACTCCCAGATCTCAACTCATAGCCCTCAAAGCCTGCCTTGGTTTGGTTCATGTCGTTGCCCACCAATGAAACCGAGCTTTCGTAGCGATGCCAGGGGCCAAGCAAGCCCAGAATCGTAAGGCTGTTACCAAAGTAACTACTTTGATCCCGACACAGTACACCTCTAGAGTCGGCTCAGAGACGGCTTGTACAGCACCATGGGGTGAGAGTGTGGAGAGAAGCATGTGGCATGGGCCATGTCACATCGCCTGTAGATGGTCATTGCAGAACTCGCGCATCCACCTGCTTCAGTCCTCCTGCTGTTGTCGCTGCTGTGGTGGGCTTGCCATTGACTGCCCCCAGAACTCTCCCTCGCCCTGCAAACCCTCCTCCAAATGGTGCACATCTCCCTCATATCTCCATCACATCTCCCTCACATCTCCCCCATCGCTCCCTAATGCCAAATGCCAAATTTCTCCCTCCACGCTGGGGCTGAAAATCTTCCTCCTCAGAAACGAAACACTCCCGGCGACAGCTATTGCAGCAGTCGGCAGGACTCCGCCGCGCTTCTCTTCGAATCCAAGCCCCAAAATAATTCTCTTCATTTCAGTCCCTGAATTGCAGTCACCACACCAGGAGATATGCTCGGCCATTCCAAATCCTCCGGAGCATCCGCGGCGACAAAAGACTTCGAAGGAAACTGACAAGAAAGTTGGGTATCAGTCAAAGTCCTCGTCGCTGTCGTCGTCCGCTGCCGTAGAAGCAGACCGCTGCTGCAGCTTCGCTCTCATCGCAGCGGCCACGCCTGCTGTCGCAGCCTGCGCCGCCTTTGCATTCTGCGGCATGTACAGCGGCTTCTTCGCTGGCGTGCTTGCTGCAACGCCCTCTGCGCCAGCATCCCCCCCGCTGCCGGCCCCAGTTGCCGCAGCAGCGCCTGCTGGCTTTGGACTTGCTGCTGCGGCGTTAGGCCCTGGTCTTGCTGGCTGCTGCTGCTGTGGCTTCGCTCTGGGAGATGCTGGCGGCGGCTGCTTGCTGTCGCCGCCTGCTGCAGCCTTCTTTGCCTTAGCCTCCTGCTGCTTTTTGCGCTCGTACTCGGCGAGGGACTTCTTGAAAAGATCGACAAAGTCTCGGAGCACCGTGAAAACTG
>SZWC01000335.1:349942-387249 GCA_023375785.1 Penium margaritaceum | reverse complement strand
GGGGGGAGGGTTACCTAGGCACCAAAGAAGCCCGGGAATTGAACCCGCACCCCCAAATCACAGCCTGTATAGGTCGGGGTATTTCTACTAAAGGCAAAATCTTTGGGATAGGTATAGGGTGGGATATCCATACCCCGCATCTGTATTGCAGAATGGGGAGGTCCACAGGAGGATGATTGTCTGTTTTCTCTTTGCGTGGGTGTTTTTGCGGGAGTTGATTGTGCTGGTGCTCAGGTGCACAGGCGACTGTAGTGTATTGGGGAAGGTTTTCAGATTTTTGTGGTTGGGTTACTCTTTGCGGATGTCTATTGTTCGCACCAAATGCCATGAAATAAGCGTGCTCTCACAAGCTCCCAAAGAGGGTGGGTGTCACGTGTGAGGGGGCCTAAAAGGAGGTCCATGACACTGGGTTTCTGGTGTGGTGAGAAAGACCTGTATATACCTGATCTGGTTCAAAGTTGAGGTGTCAAAGGGTGTATGTGGGGGTAGTCAAGGA
Source organism: Penium margaritaceum (assembly GCA_023375785.1). Taxonomy (NCBI): domain Eukaryota; kingdom Viridiplantae; phylum Streptophyta; class Zygnematophyceae; order Desmidiales; family Peniaceae; genus Penium; species Penium margaritaceum. The sequence goes on along the minus strand of SZWC01000335.1, from coordinate 386,753 downwards.
AGCGGTATTCGATAGTTTCTCTTCTTAGAAAGCAAGGGAAATTCAGGGATTCTGGTGGAATTGGTAGGGAGCGTTGACTTGGATGATGTAGAGGAGAATGTGCAGCAATAGATCTTGTGTGCGTAGGTTGATTGGGAGCACAATGAATTTTTTATGAATGCATTTCCAGTCAAAGGAGGATGAAGGATGGTATTTGTTCCATGAGAGAGTGCATGATAGGTACGTGTGGAGGGTGGCAAGTAGACATGCATAAGTTTTGTGGAAATATGATTTGTTAAGATGGAGGCGGTGGCTTGGGCATGTGTTGGGGGTGATTGTCGAGACAAAGAGGCCCTTATTACAATAAATGGGGGTTGAGATTCTTGGGGCTGAGCACGGTTGAGCATAGCCAAGGATGGGATTGGACCTTCAATGAGATGTGGTCAATTTGGATGGGTTCACCAACTATTGCATCTTGATTGTGGTTCAGTTTGTACCTAATTGTTGGTGGGAGGCCGCCGAGGGAGATGATGGTGACATGTTTGGTGATTGGGAGGAATTCCAGAGTTGATTGAGGATTTTGCACGACTTTTTGCCATGCTAGGAGGAGGTGGTCGAGGATGGTCTCTGGGATTGTGAGTTGCTCTTTTTTGAGTGGTGGATGGAGGGAGGTTAGAAGCTCTAGTGAGAAAAGGTGTTGGATTTTAAGTTCCCTGGAGAGGAGGAAGTTTTTGTTACGAGCCTTTTTGTAAGGATTATCATCAGGTTTTGTGAGATTCCAATTGCATCCCAGGGGCTCCTTTGCTATTTCCAACTGAATTAGGGGTGGGAGGTGAATTTCGGTTTGCATGGCTAGGAAATGCTTTAGAATTGTCATCCATTTTTTGTGGCAGTTGAGGAGTTGGAGGAGTATGATGTATTGGTGGGAGAGTAAAATGTGGTATTTCTTGGGAAGTTGTGTGTAAATGAGGGTGAATTTCCAAGTGTGCCACCCTGGTTTGTAGAGTTCATGGATCCACTTGGCCCCTTGGGTTGTGATGAGAAGGGACGGTCATTGTAGTCCGAGGCCTTGGTACTGTGTAGAGGTTGTGGCTGTGTCTTTGAAATATAGGTGGTCAGTCTTTTCATTATCTTGTGTTTTTTTTTTTTATGTTGGGATGAAGTCCAGGAGTGCAGATTCCAGGGTGTGAAGGATGGATCTTGGAGGTTGCTCTGTGTAGGAGTAGAAGAAGAACTTGGAGTTGAGGTAGGAGTTGATGGCAATACATTTTGCGTGGAGTGGTGCGAGAAAAGTTTTCCAAAGAGGAACCCCTTTGATCAATTGCATGATGGGTGTCCATGCGTGGGTGGGGTTAAAGATTTTATGGAACCATATGCCTACGATGCAGATTGAGTCCTCCAAGATGGAGTGAGGAGCATAGATGGGAATCGGTGTGTGGGTAGAGATTGGCATTACCCTAGTGATCCTTAATTTCAACGAAAGGATTTTTGTGAATTTAATGATCCTTAATTTTGTTCAAAATTTACTGGGTTCAAATTAAATCCATGGTCTCTTCATTTCGTCGAAGAAACTCCTAGTGGACCCTTGAATTCAACGAACGGCCGATTTCATTTCCTTGGTGTTCCTTCATTTTGACAATCTTAAGTTCGGCAACTTCTTGCAAGGGCGGGAAACATGCCGACCGGTTCGGAAGTGGTCACTTTCAGACCATTTATTGGGCCCACAAATCTCAACCGTCTGCTTACGCGACGGTGCAACATCTTCAACACACATTTAGGATCCCTGATGGTTTTTTCTTCTGTTGATTGACTTGCTCCAAGCACTGTCTCTGGGTGGTTTTTTGAAGGTTCAACGATCATGAAGAAGCAGGATGAAGGTGTTGTTATTTCTATGATTGCATCCATACCGTCCTCTTTTCTCAGTCTAAAAAAAGGAAGCAAATATGCAAAGGGAAGAGGGCTTGGATCGCCGATTATCCTGCGACCGTCGATGAGATCAAATCGATGCTTCAGGATGCTCGTTGGGCAGGGTGTGCTTTGAACTCTAAGGTTATCCGGCAGGAAATCCACGGTGTTTTGGCTCGTCACGTGCCGGATCAGCTGGAGCTGCTGGGAAAGCACGCTTTTGCACGATCCTAGGAACGGAAGTTTCTCCGCAGGGAGCTGGGCTGGAGTTGACGCAGCGAAAAAACTGCTGCATAGAAGCTGCCGGCCAACTACAAGCAAAACGTATTGAGCTTTCATCGGCGGGCAGCCTGCATGGTGTCAATGTACGATGTCCATCCCTTCCTTGTCATCAATGGTGATCACACCTCCATCCAACTGCTGCCAAATGCCAGCCACACGTACGCACCGACCGGCAGCGAAGAGGTCAGCATCGTCTTCCTGGAGGATAATCGGGCGATAACGGCCCTTGTGGTGTCGTCGATGAACGGCGAGTTGCTTCCATTGCAGCTGTTTCTTTGCGGCAAAACAGCCAGGTGCATTCCACGTGGTGACAAGGCCAACAAGCTCCACAATACCAGCTTGAACCTGACGTGTATGCCCTCTCATTTAATGAACACCGACATCACAAAGGATTGGGTCCGTGAGATCATTGTCTCCTCCTGAAAAAAAAACATGTCGCGTGCTGGGTGTCCGTGAGGGTGAGACTAATCTTCTCCTCCTCCTCAACACCTGGCATCCGCACTGCAGTGCGCCATTCCAACTATGGGTGAAGGACAATTTCTGGTACATGCACACTGCTTACATATGGGCCAGATGCATAGGCAAGGCGTAGCCAGCGGATGTTTGCATCATCCGCCCACTGAAGAACAGGTTCAAGGGATTGTTTGCATCATAGGGTATCAAGCGTAGTCATGAGGGGAGGAGCATGTCCATCGGTATGAAAGAGGTCAAAGAAGAGGCATGCGCATGGTTTTTGGAGGCATGGGAGTATATCAGGGACGAGGAGTCCATGGTGAAAAACACATGGACTCGCTCTGGGTTCACGCATGTTTTCGACCCAGTATCCAAGCATGCCACGGCATCCTTCATGGCAGAACTGATTTTCCATCATGAGGAGGTGGAGGAGGAGGATGAGGTGGCAGTGTAGGATGCTTATTGACATGTGATGTAACATGGAAAGTATTTTTATAAAGTGTCAATTCCATTGTTCAAACTTACCACTTGGAGACTTGTCAATCTTTGCATGTTCGTATTATTGCTTGGACCGAGGATTAGAACGAACATTGACAACAAATTTCCATGTATTTCTCACGAAAGTAAGTCTCCTCTAGGATACATAAACCAAGTAACATGTGCATGTAACCCAGAAACAAAAAAGCATGCCTGAACCCTGGAATTCGATGAATGTCCTTTCAAATTAGTTTGGTGGACTGCTATATTCAAAGAACCAAAATGAAATCAGAGACATTTGACGAGGAAAAAAAATTATATTGAAACAAAGGATCAGTAGGATATAACTGTTTTTTGAGCATTTATGCAACCCCCGTGATTCTTGCGATAGTGCAAAGGAGACGTCTACATCGACTGAGCTTGGGTTCTGATTTTACAATGATGGCGATGTCATCTGCATAGCAAGCAAAAGTTCTTTGCAGGTGTGGGACTAGGGTGATACCGGTGAGGCGCTTACGTGTAAAGCTGGTGACGGGGTCCATGGCGTAGATGAAGAGTGGGGGCGCAAGTGGGCATCCTTGGTGGACACCGGATTTGAGAGTGGCATGGGCAGTGAGGTGCCCATTTATGGAAAGTGGGTTTTGTGTGTTGGAGTAGATTCTTTTTACCCATTGGATGAACTTTGTGAGGGAGGCCAAGGTGGGCTAGTGCTTTGTACAGAAAGGCTCGGTTGAGTGATTTGTAAGCCTTTTCAAAGTCTGCCGCTAGATGGCAAAGTGGAGTTTTGGTCTTTTTGTGGTCGAGTGATGAATGTCCTGTAGTTGTATGAGAGTGTGTTGAGTGTTTCAACCAGGAAGAAATCCTGATTGGTCCTCGTTGATGAGATAGGGTAATGAAATCTTTAAGCCAACTGCTAGGAGATTAGCTAGCTTCTTGTATTCAACATCGAGGAGAGAGATTGGTCAATAATTGGTGACTAGTGTGGCATCGTCATTTTTGTGGAGAAGAACTGTGATGGACTTATTGAATGTGGGGTGGCGGTGGGGGTGGTGGAAGAGGTAATTGTAATGTGCTCGGAGTAATTGGGTAGTGCGGCTCTTTGGAATACTGGTTTTGTAGAACTCGCAAGTTATCTAATTTGACCCCAAAGCTATGGGACCTATATCAAAGCCATATCCACTGCTTCACACAATAGCTTTCCCATTTATATTCTGTTTAAAATTACAAAAACAAATTCAGAAGATATCAATCTCATGACCATATGTCCACAATGTGGACTCGTCGCTCGGTACTATATCCTTACATCACTTGAGCACTAAAGAATGCTACACCGTGCGGAACGTGGTTGGTGCACAAAGATGAGGTGACAACAGTAGACAATTTGAGGAATTCAGACAAATGGATAATTTGAATTAAGTAGTGGGTGTATTTCACTGAAAATTTTCGGGTAAGTTGAGTGCATATATACAAGAAGAATCCCAATGAGACATATGTTGGTTCTTCAGTGCTTAGACTGAGCAATACATGCGAGGTTGTATTGTGAGTGGTCGTTTTGAGAAGTTTTGACTAAAATTCAGGGGAATTTGATAATATCAAGGTACGGTTTTGTAAAAGCCCAGCACCGTCAAGAAGTCAACCAAAAATTGTAAAGACATCGATAGGGTCCGTGACACTTGAGTCGATCATTCTAGAAAGTGGTTGGAGTTCTTAGAATATTCAAGAATGGAATACCAGAGGTCGGGATAGGTGGCAAAAATGCTCGTGGCTGGATGGCATAGAACTCATGAGGTTGACGCGTAGTGGGCCATGAATGTAAGAACAGAAATGCCCACTCGCGGAGTATTGGGGCTCGAATATGTCTGGGACGTGACATTTTCTCCCCTTTTAGCCGCGGCAACCTGGTGGATAAGCGCACGTAGCCCGGTGACAACGACGGTACCCATCGGTCCAATAGTCCTGGTCTCAGAGGTTGTTGTAGGGCTCCTAGCGATTGTACATGACATCTTAGTCGTGCCAGTTGACCAGATACTCAGTTGTTTTTCCATAGTGCTGATGCCCTGGGATGTCTTCTCAATCATACTCTGTAGCACCGTCCACTTCAAAAGGAGGTGAAGGGGTTATGTCCATACCAAGGAAGGATTCATAGGGTTCTGGTAGTGTTTGAGCTTGTTGACGTGAAAGACAAGATGGATCACCATATTGTATCATAGGCAAAGTTGAGCGATGAAAGGGGTTTCCATTTTCTTGATCTCAAATGGACCCATTCACCAGGGTTTGAATTTTGGAAGTCCTGTCCTCGCAATCTAATTTCCATTATGCTGAGTAGGACGCTATTGCCAAAGTTGAAAACTTCATCGGTACGATTTCAGTCTGTTGCTTGCTTCATTGATCCTCGTGTCTTTGCAAGGGTCTAGTACGTTTATTCCCAAACGCTAGAAAACTTGCGTCCGTGGATGTCAGCCGCAGGAGTGTTGCTCTGAAGTTGAAGTCCTGCCAGTGTGGTCAAATGGAATTTTACTCGTTACGGTGGACGTTGCAGAGTTGTATGCAAGTTCGGCGGTCAGCAGTTTTGCTGCCCAATCGGTGGTGTGCGGTTCACATAATGTGCAGGGAATTTGTTCGAGCGTTTGATTGGTCTGCTTGGTGTGCCCATCTGTTTAAAGATGCAATGTTGTTGAAAGTTGGATCTGACTGTTGTAATGTGTAATCAATTTGTGCCACAAATAGCTGGTGAAGCGGCCATCCTTGTCATTGATGATGGTATGTAGTACGCCTTGCAGCCGTATGATCTGGTTTATGAATAGCTGTGCGGTTACTTTTTCAGTGACGATGGTCACCGCTGGAACAAAATATGACATTTTTTAACATCGTTCCATCACCACGAGGATTGCGTCATAGCCTCGGGAGTGGCTGGTAACCCCATTGTCCCACGGCTATGTCGGAATAGGGAGATATTGTAGTAGTGATGGTGGTCTCGTGCAACAATGTTTTTCCTGCTGACTAGTGTCACACGTTTTGCAGAAGACTGCCATGTGGGTTTGCATCTTGTCCGACCGGTAACACTTTTCAAGCTCCTTGAACGTCTTGTCCTGGTCGATGTTTCCACCTTGACCGGTGTTGTGGCACTTCTCCAATAGCATTCGACATAACTCCTCGTTTGGTAGTACAATGACAAGGTGAGTGAATCGCTGTCACTAGTAGGGTTCATCGAACCAGAACTCGGTCTTGTAGTACCCGTCAAATTCCTCGTAACTCTTCGCAAACAGCCTTTCCAGGCACGGGCCTTGTTTGACGAGTAGCGTGTTCATCTTGGCCATCAAGTCTGGTCGCTGCCACAGAGCATCCGCATGATTTGCTTTTAGGTCGGCACTCGATGGTATAGTTGAAGTTGGACTCAAGGGACTCCATCCATCGAGTTTGATGTTGACTCAAATTCAACGGAGCCTTGATTTACTTTTGTACATGATGGTCTGTGCACTCAATGCATTGCTGGTATTCTAGGAAGCATCACCATCCCTTGAATAGTGCACAACTTTGAGAGTTTTGTTATCGTGTATTGCATGGTTGAGTTCATGCATGCGTAGTTTTTCTGAGACTTATGCGACTGGTTGTTCTCCGCTACCATTGTTTTGGAGGGCAGCTCCAATTGCTCCACTGGATGTTTTGGTGGCCATGGTGTAATCCACCAATCAATCTGCCGATCAAATGGTCGGCACCAAGGTTGAAGAGTTTTGAAAATGTATGAGCACTTTTTTTTGTTGTCTCCCCAAATCCACTCAGTGGTTTTATGAGTGAGATCAGAGAGAGGTGCTGACATGCAGGCACAGACCTTTACAAATTGACAGTAGTAATTGTAGAAGCCTAATAGCACTCAGACGTCAGGAAGATTGGTCTGTGCCAACCAATCAGCGACTGCATCGACTTGTTTGGGTCCATTGTAGTTTTCCCACTGCCAATGATGTGGCTCAATAACTTGATTTGACGACGACAAAAGTCAGATTTTGAGATTCTTCCTTAGAACATCTCCTTGTAAAATCTCGACAGGTTTTTCAAGATGTCTATTGTTCTCCTCCGGGGTGCGGTAGTGCACCGAGATGCCATTAAGATACACGAAGATGCAATCGTCAAGGTACGGGTAAAAGATGTTGTTCATTGCTGCCATGAAGGTTGCGAAGACGTTTGTGAGTACAAAAGACATAACTGTGAACTCAAAGTGCCAGTATCTGATGCAAAATTTTGTCTTTTTGACATCCTTGTGAGATTCGCGGATCTGATGTTAGCCACTACATGGATCAACCAAAGTGAAAATTTGGGCCCCATGGAGTTGTTTAAAAGGTTTGTTCGCTCATAGAAGGGGATAACGGTTCTTAATGGTGATGTCGCTCAAAGCTCAGTAGTCAACGTGCATCCACACTTCTCTGGTTAAGACGACAGACACATTGGATTGAATACCTAAGTTAATGTTTATTCACTTGTGACTATAAACCAAGACGCATCAAAGTGGCCAGTCCACTAAGCCAACAACCTGAGAAATTGAAGCAACCACCAAGTTTGGTGGGAGTTCTATAGCCATTACAATAGCTATGATGCAAACACCCCCCCTTCCCGCACCTTGTGGCAACCACTTCAAGAGATCATCCACGACAATGGTTTTACAAACGTGATTTGGATAGAATATTGTGTAGATTCTTGTTTTTAATAATTTCAGAATCTAGAAAATCACAGAGTGGCAGAGGTTGCGGGAGTTTACTGGCATGAAGAACAAGTCATTTTGCCACACTTGGAAGACCTTCGAGTAAGGATTATTTCTTAGGTCCACAATCCACCTGGGGCACGTCATGTGGGACCTCACAAGATAAAATTTGCATTCCTAAACAACTATTGGTGGTTAGGATGGAGGCTTGATGTCTATAAGTATTGCATGACATACACCCCATGTCCTTGGAACAATAACTTTATCAAAGATTCTTCTTTACTCCTCGAGCAGCTTCCCATCCCTAGGACTCCACGGGACTGCATCAACATGGACTCTATTATTGGTCTTTCGGACACAACACGTGGCCATGATGGAATACTAGTGGTTTTAGATATCCTCACAAAGATGACACATTTAATTGATATGACTACTGACATGAATGCATAGGATACCGCTCGTCTCTCCTTTGAGGATGCCGTGAAATACCATGGCATGCAGGTATGCACCATCTCCGATTGAGATAGAGAGATTGCAAAGAAAACTTGATAAAAGATGTACAAGTACTTTAGTAGCAAGTTTTGAATTTGGAAGGTGTTTTAATCTCAAATCAATGGCTAAAAACAGTGCATGAATTACACTCTGGAGCAGATGCTCCGCATGTCCATGGATCACACTATGTATGACAGGGACAAAGTCTTGGCATTAGCACACTTTGCAATGATTAACTAAGTGAACGAGTCCACAAATTTCAAACTACTCATGTCCAACAGTGGTCGACACCTAGCAGAGTCCTCTTTTTGGTGAAGAGTGCGAGTACAGAAGGACATGCTCCTTCTCCTCAAGCCTTTGTCAAGCACATAGAATCCTTGTGACATGAGGCGAAGGGTTGCCTTCAAGCGGCTTGTCAATGAAAAAAAGACATATACCAATGAAAGTCAGTGTGAGGCCCTGTTGAACATCAGCAACAAGGTGTTAATTAGTACTAAGAACCTTCGTTCGAAGTTGCTAGGGGCGCAAAAACCCTACCGAAGTTGATTAGGTAATTTTCCATTGTTGCACGCATTGGTCCGTTGCCATACTCATCGCTTCTTTCACCGAGTATGAAGATACTTGAAGTTTTTCATGTGATTCTTTTGGCTCCATACACGGCTGAAGAAACGGTCCAGCCATCGTCTGCAGTCCTTGTCGCCAAAATCCAATATGATGTCCCTTACCTACTCCACCACTGAGAGCATCCACTTTTTTTGTGGGTTGTTAGATAATGCCATGTACATTGGGCCAGTTGTAGGCCTGAACATGAATCATGGGAGCGTGAGTCTTGATCGCCCATTGGGTGGTAAAGAGGTACTAGAGCGCATGGCAGGGAAGACCACTTGAACATGGGAAAAGTGGCCAGCAAGGGCTGGCCGCCGGCCAGCTGGTGGCAGACCGGCTTGACGACCAGTGGCAGGTCGTGTGACCAGTTGGCTATCAGCCAGCAACCTGCTGGCTGCCAATCGATATAGTCACTGGATTGGCTGCCAAGAAGCCGCAAGGCCTTGAGGGCCAAGGCCCGTGGCCTCAAGGCCTCGTCCTCGTCTCATGAGATGAGTAAGGAACTAGCTCGAAACTACCAAGCTTGCCTCCTACAAAGAAATTTTGATTTATCGCATAAAAAATGAAACTCCAGTCTTTTTAGTGCAAGTTGTGAGCTTCAGAATTGGGAAAACTGTCCGAACTAGCGAGTTCAGGTAAAACATCCTTTGCTTGGGATCCAGAACGAGGAGGCAAGGAAAAAACGTAAATGGGCCTCAAAAGACTTGAAGTTTTCTAGTCTCCCTACATGGGCCATTGATGAGGATTGCTCCTCAAGTGACGGTGAGAGGATAACCCCCGCAGTGAGCTCTGGAAGCCACTATGAGAACTCTGACGACGACTTATATGCAAGAGCTGGAGTCACAACCACTAAGACCTCCATATACTGAACATTCCTATACCGCCATGAGAGTTTGAAATCCCAAGAAAAGCTCAATTCATGCTCAAGTAGATTCTAAGAAGGGCTCAATCCAATTTGAACTGTATCATTACAAGGGTTAAGCTTGAACCAAATTGTCACCCAAAGAGTGCCCAAGTATACGTAAATCTGAACAAAGCCTCAGATTTTAGATCTCATAACGTCCTCAGCTACAGATGGAATAAAATTATTCAAGTTGCTATGGACTTAGCATGCACTGTAATTCTAGAAACAAGGATGGAATGAAACCAACACCATTATAGAGACTTCTAGCTCCAGATTCAATGATTCCAGCCTCTCTCAGCAGCCTGCTTATTCGGACTTGCCAAGGGGCATCCTTCACATGTTTATTATTCCACTGTGGCTATGCACACTCAATACATCCCAGTGATATTCCAAGCACATGTCACTTAACACCCAACTAGAGTCCAAGAAGGACCCAACTTGACATTAACTATATCACAACAATGATTCGGCTTAAACTCAACCATCACCCATCAAGCTCCCAAGTAAAGCCGAATTTGAACACATGCCCAACTTTGAAATCCCGCGAAGTCTTCAATTCTGAATGGAATAAAGTGATTGAAGTTGCTACAGAGTCAGCACATCCTCTTTTCTGTAAAACAAAAGGCGTCATTCTGCACTTCACCATTTTCTACTCTTCTTGTCCCATCGACAAGGGTTGTCATGAAAACAGGTCTCCAATGGTCTAAGCCTCATGGGAGGCCCAGCAAAAGGCTCATGCAACATTCTGCACTTCGCCAAGTTTCTTGGTTCACACTCTCTTAGTGGATACATATGGACCTTCAACCATTTTAGTGAAATTTCCCCTGTGTTTCCATTTTTTCCGTTATCTATTGGAATCACATTATAAGGCAATGCCCCTATGTATGGATTGGAAACATGTTCATGTTTCAATCACAACAAACGCAATTGGTTGTAAACCACAATCAACTAAAAATGCACAATATGCCAACCAATGATCTCTCACTGAACCAACACGACATTCCGTCGTGCCTTTGTCCCCGCTATGCAACAACAAACAACCCAACAAGACCTAGCACCAAGTTGCATTGGGAGATCTGGAGTACACGTCCAAGATCTCCATACAACCTCGTGTCCCTGTCGGAATGTAAGGCAACACCAACATCCATGCTCTGATGGCTCCAGTTGCACGTCTCTCAATGGCCTCCGTATAAGTAGAGCTAAGCCTAAGGAGTAGTCCTAGAGCTAGATACCTAAAAACTAGAAATGAGGAATCCAGGCTTGCCTTTTCTTACTTTGCCTCTGCTCTATAACCTAATCAGCCCTTCTTTTGTCTTGCTCCAACCTTCGACCCTCCTCCTTTGCCCAGACCCTTTTTCCCTCCATCACTTTATGAGTTTCTGACATCATCACTACTACTCACTTTCCATCACTCGTTTCCTCAATTTTCACTATTGCTTTGCCTTTGGGTTGTACTAGGCTTCCCTTATGAGTATTGTGAAAAAACTTTGTACAGCCCTTGCCTCAAGCACTATGGCACTGCCAGAGCACAACATGCACTGTGACTTGGCCACTAACAACACTTTGTCACTTCCACTTTGTCCCACTTATGCCAAACAACAATGTGTCCATCAGCAAAGGCCACCGAGACCTTTGGAATTTATAAATCTCTCAGGAATTGAGGGCCTCAATAACTAACGTCTTCAAGAACGACAATGAATAAGCTAAGTATATGCAGGTATGTGGAGAGTAGTACTTGCTGAGAGGAACAATCAACTCTCAAGTAAACCCCAGATGAAGCAGGTGCCATTAGAGCCATTCGATCCTGCCGAATCAAAATGGCAAATGGGTTGGATGTGGCTGACGATTTTGGGAGTGTACTTCAACGGTGCTAAGGTCAATAACAGCAAGATGAAAACTGAACTTGTTCCCTCGCTTTTTTGTGATATGGCCTTCAGTTGGTTTTCTGATCTAAAGGACATCCATCGACAGCTGAGCCCAATCAACGGTGCACGCAAACACACCTACATGGCGACTCCACTAAAAATCTAGAACGACTTCACATGCACCGTTCTTGCACATTCCCGAAATTTGAAATGAGAACATTAACGCAATGTACAAGCTTCAATGACAACATCAAAAGTCAAGAACGACATACTATAGGTGGCATTAGTAAAACATAATCGTCGGTTGTGATATCACCGTCGACAAACTACAATACTCAATTAGAAATCACGATGTTCACCATTCATGATGACTTCTTGTAAATGATCATGGCAGCTCATTGCACCAAGAATACCAATAGTAACACTTGTATGCATAAATCAAAGGACTGGAAATCCCAAATCCACCATGTTTACAATGGTGATGAGAGAACCAGGTTAATCAAAACCTGTAACAAGAATGGAGATTGAATCTATCGATCAACTCACCGATGGGTATGGTGGAATTTTGAGAAGCTGGGTCACATGTCGCATAACTATTGGAAATGGCATGAACTGGCACAAAATGGAGGAAAGTTGAAGGAACAAAGGGTGGAGTAACGACGAAGGATTGAACTAGACGACGACACTCTTCTTAGTTTGGCAAGAGACATGAGGATGACCAACTGTCGATACCACCACGGGTGCCATAAAGGAATCACAAAAGTTGTAAAACGGTATCTGAGCATCAAGATGGAGGAGCTTTGTAGAGCTTTAAAAGATACCAGATAGTTTGGAAGTTGGATTTTCAAGTTAAACCTGGTGTTCTTGAAAGAAGACAAAAGAAATGAAATCATACATAGACTATATGACATCAAAGGACATTACTAATAAGAATTGAAACCCTCTTCCATAAGTAGATGAAATGTTTCTAACCCCTTGGAGGAACATAATTCACCAGATCTGACCTCCGGCGTGACTACTAGCAGAGCCTCTTATCTCAGAAGACATTTGGAAGACGAAGTGCTACACTCAACGTCGGCACTCGCATTTATTCTCTTGAGAGACATAATTGCACAAGCAACATTGATGGTGGCCATGTCCAGCTTCTTTTGGCATTGCATTAATGAGTTTAGCTTTTTATGCCTTGAATCTATCTTGTGTTCAATCGCACGACAGAAGAGCATGGTGGAAATCTCCAAAAAACATCTTAGTTTTTTACCAAATAAATCATAAGCAACCCTTGAAGTTTGAATTTGGCTACCATTCAATCAAGGTTTTGGGTCACATAACTGGTCATGGAAAATCATAATTGACTTTAATAAAATGGATACAATGGTTGATTGAACGGCATCCATCAACGTCAGGGACGTCATAGTGTTTTGGATCTTTGTAATCACTGTTATTGATTTGTACAAATTACACCCGAGTGTCAGGTTCTCTCAATGATATCACTCGTAAACCACCTAATAGAATCGGGGGAACAAGAAAAAAGAAGAGTTCAACACTTGGAGAAAGACTCTAAATGATTGGCAAGTCCAACGGTGAAATAAATGAAGATCATTGAGGCATGTGATCAAACAATTGTAGTTGTTCTCCTCCTAAAACAATGGTGGAAAAAAACAAGTTGCGCTTACTTTGGGAAAGATGTATGGGAAGTAGCTGAACTACATTGTGCATAAGAATTAGTTTTTTATGGTTGTGAATGTGTTCTAGATGCAGTGATGCTATGTGGAATGACGACAAGAAATCACATGCATTGATCCCTGCAGACTAAAGTATCTTAAGACTCAATCAAATATAAGCAATCAGTGAACTCCATGGATGGAGTTCCTTAATTCTAATGTTGAATATGCCATCCATTGTCGCCTTGGATTAATGAATCGAGCATCTGCTCTAAGTGGGCGTCCAAATCACCTGGCCCAGATCAGAACAACATCTATTAAACAAATCATGTACCTTACAAGGCTTTTGGAAATGGATCAAACAAGTTTAACAGGCATGAAAGAAATCAATTCTTTTCTTATGAGCAATAATAGGGATCAATACTCACTTGCCACGTCATCCCACCAGAAACAAATGGTCTATGTTGGTCTATGTTGCAAGCTATTAAATGACTGCCACAACATGTTTCCATGTGGATAGTTTAGCAAGGACAAGAGATTGGAATGTAACTTGTGAACAGTTACTGGTGGAACAACATGCAAACCAATGTCTTAAACCAGTATAAGATGTGTAACACATGATAATGCCATTATTTGATGCAAACATAACAACCTAGATTTCTTCAACTTCTACTGGTACCTGAACAACCATTGTTGGAAATCTTCATGGACATCCTCACGGGTTTTCTCTTTCCACTGTACATGTCTGATGCAATTCACGTGGTGGTTGAATAATTCTAAAAGATGTCACACTTTATCTTAACAGCAAGATTTGTCATTTCCGAGGGAAACAAAACAGTTGTTTCACAACATGTCCTTTGACTGGCATCCCCTCCTCCCTTACAAGTACCAAAAAAGGGAGATCTATCACTAGTTGTTGGCAGGAGCTGGTGAATCACTCCGACGGTCTAGTCAAACCATCAATGACCTTATATCCCTATGCTCATGGGCAATCGACTAAGTACACCAATTAGATTCCCAAGTAGTTGCTACAAAAACAAAGCAATCCACATGGCACTAACTGGGCGGTCTAACCAGCAGAAGTTGATCTCGTATCTGAGTTTGTGACCTCCAAAGCAACATGCAAATTTTATACAACTGCTTGTACCTTTGGCGGGCTCGCAGAGTTTAAGCTACAAGTAAAGAGCTTACATGCAATATCAATTCCTCTCAACCATCTTGGATGAAACTTGTCCTACCTTGCAAACACCCAAGTCGTGATGAAGCAAGTGGTCCACAAGCATGAGACGGACATTGAGTTCCACATTAGTCAATGTGTCCTACTTAGCTCCGCAAGCATCACATTCCAAGGATGAGAGGTAGCAAAGCTCAAACCTAGATGGTTAGTGCCTTTCACAAAGAAAAAAAATGCAAGTACTTGTTACCGCAAAGATTAAACCCTTGACTACATGACCAACACTTGGGCCCCAGAATCATCCCCCGAGACCTAATCAAGCACTTCTTTGGTAGAGACTCACCTTTGTGAAAACTTGTGTAAGAAGATTAAGGCATGAAGGATGCAGTTGAGAATGATCTTGGATACTAGCAACGAAGAAAAATGAAGAAGCATTTTGTCAAGTGGTAGAGTTTGGATGCTCCATACAACATGTGGAAGGCCCATGACAGTCTTGCACAAATTGCTTTGCGGCCGAGAGCTATTCTTGTTGGCATCAACCTAGGTTTTGTAATGTGCTGGGATGTTACAACTTGAAATGGTATGCCACCACTCAAGTAATCCTTGATTACGACGAATGCATTTTCGTGAATTTAGTGATCCTTAATTCTGTTCAAGTTGTACCGGGTTCAAATTGATTACATGGTCTCTTAATTCCGTCAAAGAAACTCCTGGTGGACCCTTGAGTTCGGCCAAAAACCAAGTAAATTTCCTTGGTGTTCCTTCATTTTGAGGATCTACCGCTCCTCATACACGTTGCTCTCGCGTGCCCGTCGAAAAGGTTCCCAATGGTGTAACGGTCGGACGTCCTATCCCAAACGCTAGGGACCCACTGGTGGTTGCAACAACATTGCAGAGCAGTGGCAACTACAATCGTCTCATTTAACGAGAGTCCTTGCATGATGCATTCATGCCTACACGCCACTTTCTTCACACAACTAGACCCCTATTTTGCTAACGCAGCTTTTGCCATGGATCACTTTCTCTCTAAGGTTTTTTTTTAAGGAAAGCACTTGCCAACTTCACAACACAAGTCGACGGGACCCCCCTCCAAGCGCTCCTGCTAAAAAACGCCCTGTTCGGCACCCTCAAAAGGTCACTGATCTGACTTTTGACGAATCCATTGATGCTCAGTGTTCTCTAGTGTACATGGGCATGTACCCCAGCGGGTCGAACATGGATTCACCTCTTACAATTCCAGTTGGTGATCCTTTGGCGATTCGCATGCCAAAGGAACAATAGCAAACGCGCCTGCCAACGATGTCAGTTCGGGATGCCCCTCCTCAGGTGTTCACTAACTACGCCCTTGGTGTAAGCACATCCAAGGCTCCTCTTCTCTCAACCGACAACATTGGAACTGCCTCGCACCCTCGTCCAGCTGCTGTGGAGAAGGGCAAGGCCCCGGTGGATGTCGCCGACCGTGGTCCTCGCAGTCCTCCTACCGCTGAGGACAAGGGGAAGGCCCCGGCGTGCCTTGAAGTCCACGTACCGTAGCGTCCCAAGAGGCTCTGTCGTGAAACTCGGCTTGTCATTGGATCACGGACTAGTGGCGGGCTGCACTGTGATAGTGACGCCACATCTGACGTGGACAGCTCGTCGTCTTTGTCTTGAAAGGAGCAGTCTTTTGATGAAAACATGGACACCGACTGCCTGGCCATTGCACCTTTGGAGGGATCTACATTGATGTCAGCAAGATCAAGCTCCAGTTTGGCAACTTATTGCAAGCACAATATATATGCCAACTTGTTCGGAAGTGGTCACTTCCAGACCATTTATCGGGCCTACAAATATCAACCGTCTGCTTCTGCAATGGTACAACAACTTTGACAGACATTAAAGACTTCTGATGGTTTTTTCTGTCTTTAATTGAATTGCTCCAAGCATTGACTCTAGGTGGTTTTTAGAAGGTTTGAAGATCTTCAAGAAGTAGTATGAAGGTGTTATCATCACTGCAATTGCATTTGTATCATCCCCTCCCCTCAGAAAAAAAATTAAGTAGGGATGCAAAGGGAAGAGGGCATGGCTCATCCATCATTCTACGATTGTTGATGAGATCAAATCGACGCTTCAGGATGCTTGTCAGGCGGGCCATGCTTTGAACTTGAAAGATATCCGACGTTGTTTTGGCTTGTCACATTTTGAAGAAACTGGAGCTACTAGGAAAGTGCCCTTTTGCAAGCTCTTGGGTGCGGAAGTTTCTCCTCACAGAGCTGGGCTGGAGTTGGCACAGCGGAACAACCCTTGCACAAAATCCTCCGGTCGACGACGAGCAAAAAAACTTGACCTTTCATTGGTGTATAGCCGTCAAGGCGTCGTTGTATAGCATCCATCCCTTCCTTGTCATCAATGGTGATTGCACCTCTAACTGTTGCCAACTGCCGGCCACATGTACACACTGACTGGTAGCAAAGAGGTCAGCATCATTGGCCTGGAGGACAATCGTGTGATAATGGCCCTCCTGGTGTTGTCGATGAACCTGACGTGTACGACTGGAACCTGACGTGTACGCCGTCTCATTAGGTGAACACTGACATCACGAAGGAGTGGGTCCATGATAACGTTGTTCCTTACTAAAAAGGAACATGTCGTGCGTTTGGGAGTCTATGAGGGTGAGAAGAATCTCCTCATCATCCCCGACACCTGGCGTCCGCATTGTAGTACGTCGTTCCAACTGTGGCTGAAGGACAATTTCCGGTACATACTGGCTGGATGCACAGGCAAGGTGTAGCCAGCGGATCATCATCCGTCCACTCAAGAACAAGCTCTAGATATTGTTCACATCATGGGATGCCGAGTGTAGTCATGAGGAGGGAGCATGTCCATCGGTATGAAACAGGTCAAAGAAGAGGCATGTGCATGGTGTTTGGAGGAATGGGAGTACAGTAGGGACGAGGAGCCCATGGTGAAAAACGCATGGGCTCACTCTGTGTTCATGCGTGTTTTCTGTTAGATTTTCGCACGACCATAGCAAAGGCTGAGTAGGCCTTGCTATCGTGCCAGGACCTTGACGTGCTCAGCTGGACTTGTACACACTCTAAAAAAGTACAAAATGGAGGGAATAGTCTGTTTTTTTTTGGTTGGAAATTTGACTGTATTATGAAAATACAATTACAAGTACAAAGACGCTGAGTACAAGTCTCACAACAGCTGATGTACAGCTACGTGCTCTGACTCTGTTCCTAGCCCAAGCTGGGCACAACACCTTGCCAGGCTCCCAGCCTTATGGCAAGTGTCTTGGCGTATCTTGCAGATTGACAGGCCTTCAAGAAGTCAGGGCGCCTTCTAGCCAAGTTGGCAGAACTGCTAGGCTCACTGTGTCAACGGAGGAGAACTCCAGCAGGATCTGGATCTAAGCACCAAGTCAGAAGGCTGACTTGAAGTGGTGGTGATGGTAGTCGTCGCTGAAGTAGTCACGAATGCTGAGTTATTGTTGTGGCAGCTACTGGCCTCCTTTTCTATTGCTGCTCTGGCTTGTACCATAGGTGGCGGTCCTAGCGCTCCCAATTGTAGTAGTCCCAATGGTCCCCGCTGCTGCATCATCGGTAGTGGTCCTGACGGTCCCAGATGCTGATGTAGTAAAGCGCCTTCCAACATTGGAGGCCTCGCTGATGATGCAGACATTATTGTATGAGGTTGTGCATGTGTTTGGCGACCTCGCTGTTTCCTGTACAATGTCGAATATCAGCCTCGTAGGGCTTCTTGCCCCATACTGCCTCGTGTGAGGCAGTTGCCAAGTTTTCCAATGTTGGACAGCGACCTCGGCTAGGTGGCCAAGGTTTGTCCTCCACGATGGTGCACCAACTGTACATGTCTAAGTCGTGAACACGAGCACTTGGACTAGAAAGTAGATATTCTTCGGCCTGTACAATGGGAAATTCCCCCTGGGAAAATCCCGGTAAACCACAGAACAAATTCGTAACTTGTTGTAAAAGCCTCTGAATCAGAATCCGACTGCGCCAGGTTGAAGCATAAATCTAGCGCAGTTATCACTGTACTCCAACACTCCCCCTTGATAGGTGCCTTGGTGAAGATGAGCATAGAACACCCCACAATCACTCGAAGGCAAAGAAGTTGATGATTTCTTTGGTTTCCATGAGCCTCGGTTGGATAGGAGGGATGTTTGCTTCCTCGTCGGAGTTGTAAGGCCCCTCCACGATTCTGGCTTCCGGGTCCTCAGAAACGTTTTTCTGGGTCTCTCCCGTGTGCCTATCTGGGCATGTGGTCTGCTGCGTAAACATCATGGAGACTTGGAACACCTCCACAATTTATGCATGTAATTTTCCCATGCATTCTGTTAACTCCCGGTCTCTCCTCCAAGGTTGGGTGTTTCCAGGGCTTGCAAGTTGCTCCTTGGAGACCCCAGATGCAATTGAGGTATCCAAGGTTGTTGTCTGCTGCTCTTTGAGATGTTGGCTAGCTTTAGGAATTTCCAATGATGATGTCCTTTGTTGGAAAGGACGAAGGCGAGTTGGCAGAATTGGGTTGATGGCCAGAAAATAATTTTTGGGGTTACGTAGTAACCCTATGCAATCGGTTTGGTATCCAAGAATCAGCGCTGACGTCAGAAAATCCGCTGCACAAGGACTTCTGAGACGGCAATTCTGTCTGCGGTCGGTGTTTCTGTCCACCGACAACCCATCAAGTATTCTCTAGGCTTTTTATCTCAGCACTTCTGTCGCGTCCGGAAGACAAGCCCTCTCTGAGCGCGATTTTCCTTGCGGAAGCGACTCCCAGTCCGAGAAATATGTGCGAATCGGACAGACTTCGCATAGCAACCAGGGTTTTTTCCGAAACAGATACCGGACATCGCAGGCAAGCACTGGACTTCACGGACGACGACTTCTCGGACAGGAGGGGAAGGTCGAGCAAAACTCGTTTCCAAGGCAGATAACATGTTTGAACCCGTAACGTAACCCCGATGCAAGCCTGCGTGCAGCCAATGCCACTAGTTGACCCTCTGCTCACTTGGAGGTGGAGTAGATAAGGCCGTTTTCACACGTCAGCAGCTTGTTTGGTCAGATGCGCACGCACTGTTACGATTCTGGGTCGGCTGCTACAGTTCAGTGCTTGATTGGAGACTGTCCCCTGTCCTTGTCTCCCCATTAGAAGCACGTTTGTTACTGAGGAGTTTGTCGCTCAGAGAGAATTCGCTGGTGGACCCGTTTGTAGTCCTCTCGCACTTGATTCTTAGCGCGAAATCCTTGAACAGTGCAAGATGGGTCGTTTCATTCCACTGGTTGTTGACACTGTAGCAGTGCAAGATGATTTTCTGGCTGGGATTGGCCGCGTTGGAGGAGAGAACTTGGCCGCTTGCTTCATTCCATGTGCAGTCATAGGCTTTCGCTCAGCTGCTCCTCTCGCTCGTTTGCTTCCGCGTTCTGCGCTGCTAGAAACATTTCCACAGCTTCCATCGGTTGAGGAGGCGCCGTGACCGCTGTGGGAGTCCGCGAGCTTCGAAGCCACCAGCGTAGAGGTCGAATCCACTCTGATTTTTGTCACCATTGTGAGTGCGCATGCTGTTGTGGTAGCAGATCGCCCGCATGCACAGTTCACCGCAAAAATCGGCTCCGCTGCTTTTTTATGTCTACTGCTACTTGTCTTTTTAGGTGCAGGTTGAGTGGAAGCGGAATCGCGGCTTCCTCATCGGAATGCCGTGGGCTCTGCGGTGCTCAGTGCGCTCGCTCCCACGAGCGACTGTGAGCCGCGAGCTTGATGCCGCGTTTCGACGGCACCATATGGCGTCCACGTCTCGGAATGCTTGCGCGAAAGAGCGGCCGCGTCTTGCTGAAGTTGTTGTCTCGAGAAACTTTTGTCTGCGCCAACGGTGCAGTCAACCAGATTTTGTAAGGCTTTACCCGGCAGAACCAGTTGCGGAAAAACGGCCACCGTAGACTTTCCAGCTTTTGCTGCTTGCTACTGTTGCTGCTGACGTTTTCCCGTAGCAGGCAATTGTCTTTTTAAGGACGAATGGTTTTGGGCCTCCACCTTTGCGGGCTTTGAGGGTGATGTCCCTGGTACACCGCACACTTGAAACTTGTGTAAATTTTCTGGATCGTCGCCTATTCCTTGAGGAATCTGCTGCATGCTGCTTGCTCTCATGTTGCAAACTGTACCAATGGCCTGATTGTGAGGCGACTTTGATCCAAGGGGGCCAAGGCGAAGAGTGAAGGTGTCCACAGGAGCTTGGAAGACATTGTCTTTCTTCACAGTTGCTCTCCCCCTTACTGTTGCAATTGTGGTGGAGTGCACTTCATGCATCATGAAGCACAAGGGCAGGTCCTGCTGCGTGTCAAGCAACATGGTGTGGGTGCGGATTTTTTACTTTCGCATGCCAATGAAGTCGTTCCTTTTTCGTCGATACTGTAAGAGTGTGCTTGAGGTGAGTCTGCACTACACGACACATTTGTTGAAGATGTCTTTTGGACTGTTCTTTGTTAGAAAGTCTCCTGCTTGCGCCAAACCAGGCACGTCCACGAGGTGTATCGTGCCGTCAAGGACCTTCGACCGGATCCAATGTCTACATATGTCAATATGATTTGTTCGTCCTTGAAACTTCGTAGAATTGGCAAGGTTGATTGCAAACTTGTTGTCCACGTAGATTTCATTGGGACTCTCCTACCAAAATCTGATGTCATGAGGGAGGTTCCGCAAAAAGGTCATCTCCTGTGCAGCAGATGTAGCTGCGACATTCTGAGCTTCGGCAGAGCTGAGTGTGATAATGTTCTGCCGCTTTCTAGACCATGAGATAGCTGCACTGTATAGGAGGCAGACAAAGCCAGTGGTGCTGTGTCGATCCTCATCAGTGCCTCCAAAATCTATGTCAACGATGCACTTCACCTCCAAGTCCCTGGAACTGCCAAAGCCCAATGTTGTGTCCTTTGTTCCTCTCATGTACATGAGGGCATGGTCGAGCTTTTTGCATGCCTGAGTTTAGCACGTCTCATTCCCACGTGCAAGGTTGCCCACAACATACTGTAGGTCAGGATGTGTGTAGCTTACATCATGCATGAGTGATCCAACTCTACTACGTTAGTCTGTTTCACTCCTCCCCCTTTCTCCACAATGGGTCAGCTGCTGTTGGGTCAAAGGTGTAGAAACATGCCGCTGGGACACGTCAAAGCGTTTAGAGACTTTGGTGTAGTAGGTCTCTTGGCCCAGCTCCAAAACACGCAAGTCGTGGTTGCGCTTGATGTTTATGCCAAGGTAGTACTCTAAGGACGGCATGAGGGTGAACTCAGCAAATGGTCCAATGATGAGGATATCATCCACATACACGAGTGCATAGCAGTAAGGACGAGCGTCAAGAGTGTGTCTGTGAACAAAGAGAAAGTCGTCCAAGGGTAATGGATTGAAGTTGAGGTTTTGCAACAATGCTTGTAGCTTCTTGTACCAGAGGAGTGGGCGTTGTTTGAGGCCATAGAGGCTCTTCACTAGCTTGCAGACTCTTCCACTCTCGTTGTCGTAACCTTCCGGTTGTTTTATGAACACCGTAGTGTCCATCTCTCCATGCAAGAAGGCGTTCTTGACATCAAGCTGTTGCACTGTGTAGTTCTCAACTATTGCAATAGTGAGCATGATTTGTGCTGTTGTGAAGCGGCTCACAGGTGTGTAGGTCTCAAAGAAGTCCTCCCCTTCCTTCCACCTGCATAAAGCCTTTTACTACCAGACGCGCTTTGAACTTTTCGATGTTGCCGTCAACCTTTGTCTTGATCCAAAACACCCACTTTACCCCGACTGGTCGTGATTGTGGTGGTGGCTCGTTGAGCTCCTACGTCCCCTGTTTTATCAGACTGTTTTACTTTGTGTCTAATGCTACTTTCCACTCTGCTGCATATACTCCACATAGAGCTTCTTCAAGAGATTTGGGCTCTGGTGGGAGATCCTTCACTTGGTGTGAAAGAAGTGTTGCAAGATGTGTCCTAGACAACCTCGTCCTCTTTGTAGACTGAGCATGCCGTGATGGCAAGGTTGTGCTCTATCTCATCGTCCCTTTCTACTACTCCAATTGTTGTTGCAGGAGGCGTGTGAAACGCCGCTCGCTCACAGCAATCAATAGTTGTACCTTCCTCGCTGCCTGCGGACTATTTTGTACCAGTTCCACCTGGACTTCATCATATCCTACATCAAGAGGCTCATCGTCCAAGGTGGGATGTTCAAGGTGGTGAGCACCGAGGGGCACACGCGTGTGCATTATCTCCTTATGTTCCTTATCCAGATTCGCAAAGGTGAATGGAGCTGAGTTTGCTGCTAAATCTGCTTCCACCAGTGATTTGACCTAGGAGTCGTAGAAAGTTTGTAGCAGATCAAGAGTTGTTGCACGCTTGTCCTCCCAAGATGCACGTGTGAGATTCTTGAAAAAGATGGTGTCACGGCTGACGATAGTGCGATGTGAGTCCATTTCAAAGAACTCCCAACCTTTTGTGTTGGAGGCTTGGGCGATGAATAGCCCCCATCATTGTCCGTTAGCGTCCTCCTTCGCTCTTTTGGCACATGTACAAGTGTCTTGCAGCCAAATGTTCGTAGCGCTTTGATGCCTGGCTTGTTTTCATACCAAGCCTGAAATGGTATCATATCCCTCAGCGCTATGTGTGGTACGTGATTGCCCATCCAAACGGCCTACTTGAGTGCGTAGTGCCACCAATTGTTTTTTAGCTGGGCACCAAGGAGCTTTGACTTGAGTGTCTCTTGTATGGTGCAATTTGCAAGTTCTGCGATGCCATTTTGCTGCAGTGTGTAGGGCACTGAAACTTGCTGCACGATGCCCATGTCGTTAAGGCAAGACATGAAATCAGATCTGGCAAACTATCCAGCATTGTCAGACCGTAGGACTTGTAGCTTCTTGTTGCTCTACCTCACCGCC
Organism: Penium margaritaceum; assembly: GCA_023375785.1. Classification (NCBI taxonomy): domain Eukaryota; kingdom Viridiplantae; phylum Streptophyta; class Zygnematophyceae; order Desmidiales; family Peniaceae; genus Penium; species Penium margaritaceum. Next base: position 363,363 of record SZWC01000335.1, on the reverse strand, counting down.
ATGGTCAACCATTTAAAAAAGTGTGTAGGTGCCTCATCTCTTGTCTTGAGAGCATAGCACCAGGTGAAGTGTTTTGTGTCATCGATGAAAAGGACAAAGTATCGATGACCTGAGTTCATTGTGGCCGTTGGTAGTGGCCCACATAAGTCTGTGTGGACCCGTTTGAGCTTGTCAAAGATGTCACACTTGCTGGCTGCAGGAAACACTTGTCATGGCAGCTTTGCCTTTACACAGTATTCGCAAGGGTCCACTGTGCCTTTGCTGTCACAATCTCTGATGTCGAGTTCCTCAACTTGCTGCTGATTCTTCATGGTCTCAACCAGTTGATTGCTCATGTGGCCAAGTGTCTTGTGCCACATGAACATGTCTGCACCAGTAGACTGATGTAAACTCGCAGCTACAAAAGGAGTCTCTTGAGCTGCTGCAAAAGGTGAGCTGAAATCAAGCTCAATCATGCCATGTTGAAGGAGACTTCCTTCACCAAAAGCATCACCTTCATGGCTCTCAAGGGTGATGCTCTCACCCTTGCTGACAATGTGAGCCCCCCTCTTCATCTTCTATCCTAGTGACTGAAGGTTGACGGTGATCTCAAGGATGTAGAGAACATCTTCGAATTTCATGTGGGCTTTGTTGTACCCTATAACAGTCACGCTACCTTTTCCCAACACTGGCATTTGTCGGTTGTTGGCGATAGTGATGAAACCTTAAGTGTTGGGTTGGAGATCCTGGAGACATGTCCTGTCAAAGGTAATGTGTGATGTGCAGCCACTGTCAAGGTACCACAACTATGGTGAGCGAACAAGGCCGCTGCTTTGTACATCCAAGAGCTACAACACGGATGCTGAGTAATCAAACTCCTTGTTGCCTCCTTGATTTCCCTTCTTCTCTTTCTTCTACTGAGATTCCTTTTCTTTGCCTCCATCCTTCTTCTTCTCTTTCCCTTTTTCTCCTGGCATCTTCCCCTTGTAACCCTTCTTCCTCCTTGCCTGCTCTTCATCCGCAATCCTCTTTCTTTAGTCCCTTTACATGTGGCCAATATTCTTACAATAGTGGCATTCCACTGCATGCCGTGATCCTGATTGCTAACCAAAGGAGTTATGAGTGCTGGCGTTTCGAGCAGATCGGGCTGATGCATGGGAGGATGCCGAGTTCATTTTTGGTTGGCTCTTCCACGACAACTGAGTTGTGTTGACGTGGCTGGCAGCAGCTGCTGAAAAAGGTGTGTTGGGACGCTGGCTTGCTTTGTCCTTGGCGAGCTTGCGGTTGCGTTGCTCCATGAGTAGAGTCTTACACATGTACACCTCTGTCAGTTCAGCCTCTTGCTTGAACTTTAGCAAATGCCTTGCATTCTCCCTATCGCCTGTTAACCCACTGAGGAAGAAGGTCACAAAGACGGGCTCTGAGATTGGAGCATCCGTTACGGCGAGCTGATCACACAAGGACTTAGCTTTGTTGATATAGCCGTCTATGTTGTCAAAGTTGCTGAGGCTAATGTGTGATAGCTCGCTTAGGAGGTGAGACTTGAAGGTGGAGTCTCCCAACATGTAGGTTTGTAGCAAGTAGGACCAGGCATGAAGGGCAGGTTCAGCCGATTTCTCAAACATCCTAATTGCTTACTGAATGCGAGGACTCATTTGATTGTTCAGAACCATGTATGCAATTTTGGTGAAGTACGTGAAGTCCGACACTGCTTGTGGTGGCGATCCGAGTGGTGGAGGTGAATAGTGCCCGTTGTAGAACTCCCATAGGTAGAATCCAGAGGACTTGCTTGAACTTGTGGGCCCAATGCGAGAAGTTATCGCCATCAAAACTTTCCACTTTGATTATGTGCAATTACAAGGATGCTGCAACTGCGGGCACTGTTTTTTCGAGGCGCATAAACAGAGTTCTTGCTCCTGCCGTTGTTTGGGCTTCTACTGGGATTTCCTGCATGGGTATGGCTAAATGTGGCTGAACGAGTGGTACTCCTATTGTAACTGCTGCAGCTTGGGCCATATAGGCTTCAGGCATGGGTACCGGGTGAGCCTGCTTTAATGCTGCCATATGTGGCACTAATGGCATGTTTTAGGGTTTTGCCATAAACTATTGTGGAATCCCTCCATTTGCAGATGCTCCATGTTGTACCTACTGAGGGATAGCTGGTTGCACGATAAGGAGGAGAACTTCTTTGAGGCAGATGTACTGATGATGCTTGTGAGTGCTGTTGCCATTGCATCTACAGCTACTGTTGTTGTTGTAGCATCATCTACTATTGCATCTGCTGCTGTTACTATTCTTGATAGAGAGCCAGTTGCTGCTGAAGCATCTGCTGCTGTTGTTGAAGCTGAGCATTCTGTGCTGCTAAAGTAGCATGTGACTGCTACAACTGCTGCGTGTGTGACGTTTGAGCAGCATGAGTGAGTTGCTCTTGTTTCGAAGGAGCTCTTGGGCTCCAATCTACTACCTCAATGCCTCTCTCCCGTGCTCCGCAGTTTGACACGCCAATGTTTCTTGTTGCGCCATCCACTGTACCTCTTCTGCCAAACGTTGCGCCTCAGCTGCTTAGCGTTTTACGTGTTCTACAACATGTCGTCATTGCTCCTGACCCATGCACAAACCATGTAAGACAGACTCATTCCCATGCTAAGGAGAACCTTCTCTTGGGTTCTCAGGTTTCATGTTACTCATGAGAACCTTTGTGCTTCTGCAATGTGCAGGTTGAACTGCGAGGTGGAAGCATTAACCTTTTTGCTACCAACCCCCTATATAGTAGTGGTGGAGAACTTCCCCACCAACCATACACTATGTGGTTGCTGCTGTTGCACTAGCTAAAAGCACAAACTTGCTCTGATACCCTGTAAGATTTTCGCACGACTATAGCAAAGGTTGAGTAGGCCTTGCTATCATGCCAGGACCTTGACGTGCTCATCTGGACTTGTACACACTCTAAAAGTACAAAGCGGAAGGTATAATCTGTTTGCCTTTTTCTGGGAATAATTCACTATGTTATGAAAATGCAAGTACAAGTACAGAGGTGATGAGTACAATTCTCATAATAGCTTATGTATGGCTTTGTGCTCTAACTCTCTTCCTGGCCCAAGCTAGGCGCAACACCTTGCCAGGCTCCTAGCCTTGTGGCAAGTGTCTTGGCGTGTCTTACAGGTTGAAAAGCCTTCAGGAAGTCAGGGCACCTCTTAGCAAAGCTAGCAAAACTGCCAAACTCAGTGGGTCAACGGAGAACTCCAGCAGGATCTGGATCTGAGCACCAAGTCAGAAGGTTGACTTGAAGTGGTGGTGATGGTAGTTGTTGGTGGGGTAGTCCACAATGATCAATTATTGTAGTGGCAGCTATTGGCTTCCTTTTGTATTGCAACTGTGGCTTGTACCATAGGTGGCGGTCATAACGGTCCCAATTGTAGTGGCCCCAATGGTCCCCACTGGTGCATCATCGATAGTGGTCCCGATGCTCCCAGATGCTGATGTAGTAGAGTGCCTTCCAACGTTGGAGGCCTCACTAATGATGCATACATCATTGTACGAGGTTGTGCATGTGTTACGGGACCTCCCTGTTGCATGTACAATGTTGGATAACAGCCTCGTAGGGTTGCTTGCCCCATACTACCTCGTGTGAGGCAGTTGCCAAGTTGACCAATGTTGGACAGCAACCTCAGCTAGGTGGCCGAGGTTTGTCCTCCACAACGCTTGCCCAATAGTACATGTCCAGGTTGTGAACACGACGACTTGGACTAGAAACCAGATGTTATTTGGCTTGTACAATGGAAAATCCCCCTTGGGAATTTTCTCGTTAAACCATAGAACAAATTCGTAACTTGTAGAAGGCTCCAAATCAAAATCCGACTGCGCTAGGTTGAAGCATAAATCCAGCGCATTTCTCACTATACTCCAACATTTTTTACCCTGCATTTAAGCATGCCGTGGCACACTTTATGACATAACTAATCTTCTACGATGAGGAGGTGGAGGAGGATGAGGTGGCAGTAAAGGATGGTTTTTCGCATGTAATGTAACGCGAGAAGTTTTTTTAAGTGCCAATTCCATCGTTCAAACTTTCCACAGTGAGACTTGTCAACCTTTGCACGTCTGTATCATCACTTTTTGAGGACGAGAACAAACATTCAGTGCAGTTTTCCACATGTTTCTCACAAAGTTAAGTCTTTTCAAGGATACAGAAACAAAATAGTAAGTGCTTATAACCTGGAAACAAAAAGGTGTGCCTGGACCCTTGAATTCGATAAATGCCTTTTCAAATTGATTTGGTGGATTGTTGAATTTGACAAACGAAAATGAATTGGCGACATTCAATGAGGAAAAAAACATTAACATTGAAATCAATGATCAACAAGGTAACATACATAAGTACCTAAACTCCTTACACATGCATTTCACTTCTTGCAATCATGGCCAACAATGTGCCAGCCTCCAAATGTGAGTTATGGTTGATCACCGTTAATTCATGCACTCAATATTTTGGTGTATCAAAAAGCACAGTCGTACATGCCAACATTTTTCAGAAATCATCAATATGAATTGATGTAATTAGAGCCTAGATAGACATTAATTGTGTAAGGTATTTGTAATTATGGATTATACTTACAACGTGTTCGTTTTTTAAAAGACCATGTTCACTAATATGTTCACTTCCCAATACACTTGTCGATTCACAGTTTTAGGGGTGAAGTGATTGGTCATACATGCCACATACTTATGGAGTAGAGTCGAGAGAATGTTGGCAAACCAATTTTTTCTTTCCAATGTTCTCTTTCGCAATATATTGATGCATTTGACAACTTTTAAGGAGTTTTGAAAAACATTGGAAATCTTTTTGAGATTGTGATACAGTTTGGTCAAGAGTTTAAGTGTTAGATATACATTTAACATCATCATAGATTTCATGGAACCTACTAACTTCTAAGTGGTTTACTGAAAGAATCCCCTCATATTGCATGTCATTTCACAAGAGCATTCACGACCCTGAGTTTCCCTCATCCTTTTGTTATCCTATACATGCTGTCGACTATTCCAACACTTGTGAGTATATTACACTTAATCAAAACAGTAAACTCTCTTTGGTCCAAATTCCTTGAATTGTCTTTCAATCGGTTATTTCTACACTCCTACAATCCACATTTCACTCGACATAATTCATGCCACATTCAAGGATGGAGGAATGCGTGATGGATGATTTCACTTTGAGCAATGGATGGGTGAATGATAGGTTTTAGTGCAAGAGCTAAGGCATTTTATGCCAAGCGAAACATGGAGGGTTCACAAGGAAGAGGTGTGGAGCCAAAACAAATAGGTGAATTATGACATTTGGACAGTTTATGTATAGTAACAAGTGTACTTCAATGACAAGTTTTGGATACGTCAAATACATGTATATGGTCCCGAGGAGCAAAATGAGTCATACACTGGGTCTTTAGCACATTGTTCAAGTTTTGAGAGTGACATCGAGTCGCCGAGAGGTTCGGGGGTTTCAACAATATGGAGGCATAGATTTGTAAAAGTCCAGTCAAGTCAAACAAATGCTATCAAAATGTTGATACTGTTTGTAAGTTTTCTAATGATTAAAGTGTTAAGTGGTCGAATGTGTCAGAATCTTTTCGAGTGGGATATCAAGAGTTAGGGTAGGTGGCCAAAACTTCCTCGGCGAATCAACGTAAGAATTCTGAGGTTGAAGCATAACAAGCCATAAATGTTATGAAAATTGCACCCATTTACATAGTTTAGGGGCTTGTGTACATTTGGGACGTAACATCTTCTTGCATTTAGTCGTGATGCCCTGGCACATTAGCACATGTGGGTCGATGATGTTAGTAGTAGCCGTTGATCAGGTGACCAACATCATAAAGGTTGTCGTAAGGTTGCTAGGTATGGTGTGTGGCATTGTAGCCATACCAATCAACTAGATACTAAGTTGATTATCCTCAACATCAATGTCTCAGAATGTCCGCAATGATGTACTCTGTGTTTCTCTCCACATGAATACAAGGTGGAGGAGAAACAATCCTATTGAGGGATCTTTTGTTGGGATTTTGATAGTGCTTGACTTTGCTAACATGGGAAAAAGGACAAATGGCCATGCCGTTGGAGAGGCAAAGCAAATCAGGGACTAGGATTTGCATTATTCAATCTCAAACAACCCGAATCATTCGAGTTTTAGATTGGCGATGTCTTGTCCCTATAGTTTGACGTTCACGGATTCCATTACGATGATATCGCCAGCGTTGAAGATGTTCTTGTGATGTTGGTCTACTACTAGTTTCATCGCCGCTTGTGTCTTCATAAGGGTATGGCATGTTTCTTCATAGATGCTATTGAAGTCATGTTGCTAGATGTCAACCATGGAAATTTTGTTTTGGCTTTCTCACCCTACTGGAGTGGAAAGACGTTTCTCGTAAAGCGTTTCAAAGAGAGTTTTGCCAATTGTGGTATAAGTCAGCGAGTTGTTTGCAAGTTGAACAATTGGTAGTTTTTCTATCTAATCCTTTCCATGCGGCTCCCATATGGTTTGAAGAAGTTGTTCGAGCCTGCATCCGATCTGTTTGGTTTTTCCTTCCCTTTGAGGATGGAACACAAGTGATAGCCGGATCTGACTGTAATAACATGTCATTTATGTGTGCTAGATTCGACAAGTGAAATAGTCGCCCCCGTCACTAATGATGGTACGTGGCACTTAGTGTATCCCCACAAACTAGTTTAGAGATGGTTGTGTTGCTCCCTCTACGATGTCGATGGTCTTTGTCCGAATGAAGTGCAACATTTTGGATAATCTGACTTCCAACATGAGGATGGCATCACATCCATTTGGAGTGGTAGGAGTTCCTATTACGAAGTCAATGGCGATGTGGATCCATGGCTTCGTGAAACAGTGAGTGGTTGCAGCAATCCTCGTGGGCTCATGCAACGAGATTTTCATTGTTGACATGCGTCGCATGATTTGTAGAATACTGTGACATCGGTCAAATTATGGTTGCTCCAATAGTATTTTGCTAGATTGTTGGGTTTCTTTTCCTCAAGGAGGATTTTTGGTCATGCGTTCACTTAAGTCATCCGATTAAAGTGTGTGTTTAAACATAATCTCCTTTCTCCTGGCTGCAAGCCCCACTGTCGCTGCGGCTGCGCGGCAGCCAACCCTGTTAGGTCCTCCACGGTGACTGCGGGGCGTTGTTGGGTTCCCACTTTATCCTGTCTTTTGCTAAGTATCACATTGTGCCAGCTTGCAGTTTGTCTTCTGTGAAGTACGGACGTGTAGTATCTGGCACGTTTATGATCGTGCCTGAGGGCTTCCAGTATGGCCTGCAGCATTGTGTGAAGAGAACGAATCATTAATTCGAGGGTGCGGAAGAACACATTTGCTTGTAGATGGCGTAGCGCTTCGGTGCTGGGCGCGCTGTTTTGCCGATCGCAGAAATGACCGGAGTACATGCTCTCTTGTGCGACAGAAATCCAAGTTGAGTGACGAAGATCGTGTGAAAGCTCGATGTCGCCCGATCAGCTGCGTTATCTTTGCCGATGGCTCGAGCAAACGAGTGGAATCATAACTAAGTGCACGAAGGAGCTTAAGCGGGGAGTCCGTCTCGTAGCAGTGAAGGTAGACGCGCTCGAACTTCTCTCCATCAGCCCTGATATTGCCCTGGAGGTGATGAGCCAGCCGTATGTCGTTGGAGACGAAATGCTCTCTCTCATCCTTAACGGACAGCAAGTGCTTAATTGTACGGAGAATGGAAAGCAGACAGGCAAGCGCGGGCGCTCGTTCTGCCTCCAGATCCAACTCACCACCGTCCCTCTGCCAGCACTGGACGCGGCGGACGCATGGAAGGACGCAGCCTACGCTCCACCAGGGACAGTAACAAGATTTGCGGGAGTTATAGTCTGCGCATCACTGCCACGAAAGATATCCACATCAACATGCATCTGTACACCCCGTGTTCTCGTGAAGAAAGCATTGTGAGAGTCTCATTACAGGCTGTAACAAGAATCTAACAATGCTTTCTTCATGAGAACATGGGGTGTACAATGACCCCATGTTCTCTACGTGCTTTGGTGTCCTGTCCTTCATCCAATTATTCTTTTCTCCCGGTTCGTTCCTTAAGATCACACATCCTCTTCAGGCAACGGCAAAGATGCCAGAATTGTGGCACAGTCAAAGCCGCATTTTGGCCAGCGTATCAGCGGGCTCGTTGCTGCAACCGGTGGCGCGAGTGGACTGAGGTTCCAAAAGAAAACTATGAGCTCTTTTGCCAGGTACATGATGGTGCTTTCTCTGTCTAATGTTCAGCTGTCAGGATGTTTTCCTGTTAAGTTGACGACATCTGTACTCCAACCCTGCAGGACGTTTTGGTACGCTCTGATCCATCTGAAGCCTCAAAAGCAAACAATGGCTCCAGGCGGCTACTCCACGTCATCTTTATTGAGAGTGCGCTTGGACAGTTTTGCGTTGGAGAATCGTGCGACGTTGTTGGTCATACTGCATTTGTGCCAGGCGAAGAGGCCCTATCCGGCGATGGGAAGCTCTGTACATCCCTCATCATAGTGGCAAACCACGCTGTCTTTGGCACCAGAGAGGGTGAAGAAGCAGCTGAAGGAGACGATGCTGCCCATCCTGACCCAGGCAACAATTCAGCCCTTAATCGTCCTTTCAGAGCAAAAGAGAAGGTTGCTTCACTGGGCTTGCTGTGCATGAGCTTGCGGGGACTCATGGACTCGTGTGGTGGGAACCTCTTTCCAGATCTGGCCTTTAGGGAAGCAGCTGCTTTCACTGGAATTCATCCACTTCTCCCGCTCGCCCTCCTTCTGAGTGTGGCCTCTTCTGTCCACCAGCCAGGCTCCCATTCCACAGACGAGGTCTACAGGCTGCTGCAAGAGGATGAGTACGCCGTGATTGACAGGTTGAAGCTGAACGTGCTTGTTGTCTGCGGAGGCCACTGTTCGTTTCTGACAAGAGCCCTCAAATTGGCGTCCAGTCTTGCTCAGCGGCATGTTCACCACTGTCCCTCAAAGTCTCGTTCTGAAGACGTTGTGGGCAAGCTTTACAACTCGAGGCCGCCATTGTCTGGGCCTAACTTGGAGGCAGGGAGTTTGGTCTTGGGATCTGGTGGAGTGGTGGTTCTTGAAGCTGCAAAAGGCTCACCACAAAAGGAGGCCTGGTCCTCAATGGCATATGCTATGGACTGTGATCAGATTTCGTTTGGACAAAATGGTGAAATTCAGGCTGCTTGTGGCACAACCTGGTGCACATATTCCCTTAAACCAGGAACACAGAGCAGGGATGGCAGAGGCCCAAGCTATGGCTGCTTTGAACGCAGCTCAACGCTTGCTATTGATGAGGTCCAGGATGTGATGCAAGTGGCGCTCATGAAATTTGACATCATCCTCCCATACCCCGCTTGCTACCCAGTGAACTCATGTGAGGAGGTCATTCCATCACAGAATCTTCTCACGTTTGACCAGCTTAAAGTCCACCTTCAGAAAGCTTGTTTCCGAATTGGACCATGTTCGTACACTGATGAAGCAATGGATCTCCTCAAAACATACTACCTTTCCCTTCGCCAAGCCAAACTGCTCCTCAGTGTCGAGGATGCCTCTCTCATGACTCTGAAAAGCCTCCTCCGATCTGCCCAAGCGTGTGCTCGTCTTTGCTTGCGGTTGGTTTAATTGTCTTTGAATCAATGCAGAGAATAATGCGGTCCTGGCCAAGTCTTAACAACTTGCACCTTTTCTTCACTGCAGGAGTAAGATCCACCCGACTCCAGATGCAATCGTCTCTATCATGCTCTGCGAGTTCGGCCTAAGAACCAAGGTATCCCTGCACTTTTTTCAGTGCAACACATGGGATGTAATGATCTTTTGCAAGCTTACTCATCCCCTTTTGCACCTCTGTGCAGTTTGGGTGTTTCACCATTGGTGGCTTGTCATCTCTGGATGATTCTGGAATGCTTTCAGCAAGGCCACTTGAGGATGTCATTTCCGTTGTTCATAGCATCATCAAGACAACTCTTGCCTCCCTCGACATGGAAGAGTGAACATTACAGACGCTAAGATTCCAACATTTGATTGAGAAAAACTTTGTTCTACCCATTAAGAACATGTGCCCCTTAAGCATCGTTCAGTATGCTATGTACCCCAGAGCTTAGCACATGTTTTTTCTGGACAACCTATGTAAGCCATACAAATGGGACCTGCGTGCTCCTTGTAGGAACAGTAACATTAGAATCCCGGAATGCATCTACATTGCGCAGGTAGATAGCTTAGCTCTATTACGGTCACACCTCTAACAAATCATTTCATGTGAATGTTTGTGCATAGAGTGGTTAATTCCGGTTGGTTCCAGAGCTCTTTATAACGTGTCTGCAACTGTGAAGCACTCAGTCACTTTCCTATTGCCAGAAATCGTCGTGCAAGCTAATTTGTCCTCGTGATCCCGTACCCACAAGTGGCCTGGCACTGCCAACATTAGAGCTTCCTACGAACACCCCTGTGGTCTCTGGCACTGATCAAACAGGCCACTGTCAGAGCCAAGCCTCTTTCGGATTCATGTAAGTACCCCCTGCAGTATGAATGCTGAGATGCAGTGGCTAACTACATGTGGTCACAGTGCACAGAAACCAGGTAGCTTGCACGAACCGCACAATCAGTGAGTGCATGTGTGCATTAAAAGCTTTTCATACACAGGATTTGAAAACTGGCACAGTATGCACAAAACTACGCTGTGATGTGCCTTCAACCCTGGTTCCTGCCAGCCACAGTAGTTACTACTCAGGACGCAGTGTGGTGAGGGCGTTGGTCATCAGACCAAGGCCAGCAACCAACCACTTCAGGAAAGGCATCCAGACAGACTCGTTGGCACTGCTGGGTCGCATAGCCTTGACCACGAGGTGGCTGCAGGCCACACGGATGAAAACTCCTGCAGATAGACCGTAGCCGATGGCCTCCGCCCACTCAGCTGCATCATGGTTGACACTGGAGATAATGATTGTGCCAATTGCAACTCCAAGTGGGGCAACAAGAGAAGCTCCCAAAGCATAGAGGAAGAAGATGTAAGCAGGGCGATTAGTGTTCTGCGCGCGGAGCGTGGCACCCAGGGCCATGCCCTCAAAAAACTGCACAGAAGTGAGCAAGAAGAGAAAAGATGAGTTCTGCATGCTGAAGGTCAAATGGACTCTCGTGGCATGCGCCCAACCAAAGCCACACCCTTGAAAAGCACAATAGCCCAACCCACAGTATCAAATCATTCCATGCAAATGCAGTTGTGCTCCAGTGACTCATCTTTGTGAAACAGCCATCTTCTGAGCAGTCCTACTTGCATCCCTGCTATGGTCGATGGAGGGTAGGGCAACTTGGAGGGGAGGGGGGGGGGGGGGGGGGTGGCTACCTCATTGATGCAGATTGAAAGAGTGATGTTCCACATGTCCCACAGGCCAGGTGTGAGGCCCACAGCCAGGCCCTCGAAGAAGGCATGGGAGCACAGAGCCACGAGCAGAATGATGACGTCAAGGAAGGACAGGCCGGTCCATGCCTCACTGCCGCCAGCAACCATCACCGCACCTGCAATGGAGGGGTCGTCCTCGCTGGGCCTGAAGAATACAGAGAGTAGGAGCAGAAACAGAGGCTGGTATAAGGATCAGTTGGTGCAGAGGGGTTCCAGCAAAGATGCAATGCAGATCTACGAGCAGCAGCTGGACTTACCTCCACGCCTACATGAACCTAGTGACCGAGTAAGCCAGACTCGATCCCTCACCAGCAGTCCACCATCCAACCATGCTCCAACCCACTGCCCTTTGGGCAGTATTTGACATTGTTTTTACCTCTTACTCGAACCACAAGCCTTCTGGCCACGAGCATCATCAGAGCACAACTGCATTCGCACGTAATGAAAACCTTACTAGAGAGGAAGGAGTGGGAGTAAAAATCTAGTGCCACCCACTTCTCATCTGACACGCCAGCCTCCTGGTCAGTCGAGGCCTTACGGCGTCGCCACACAGCGCCGGCGACAATGTCAGCGAACCATGTGAGGAAGAATCCGAGGGCAGGGATGAGGTACCCAAGCGGATAATCTGCAGCACAAGTTCAACAAGGAGCAAATCAGCCCAATGACCTCGCCTTCTTGATCGTTTTGCCCAACGTGTAAGACACATGAGCAAGGAAGCCATGTGAACGAGACACAGACAGGAGAAGGATCGGGTATCAGAGAGCGGTTTCTGCAAAAACACAATTCGGGACTTGGGAGGCACCTAGGAACAATGAAACCAGACCTCAGATCAGGCGACAGTTCATCCAGCTGTAGGCAGCGGAGCACCCAAGGCACAGGAGCATGTCACAGTGTTCTGAACTGGTCATTCTCTAGCACATGATCGGACATGTCACGTCATGATCGCCTATGAGCGGAAGGTGAAACGCAAATTGCACTCGTCGGATTGCAGCAACCTCAGGAACAGTCATACCCTCCTTTGATTCCGAGAGGCTTAGGTCCAAAGAGACAGGCAAGCGGCCCTTCTTTCACTGCGAAGTCTTCAAGCACAGGGCTGCCTTCTCAAGCCCCGTCATGTAACCCAAAGCCACCATGGTGGCTTTGGGTTACATTTCGTGTTTCACCCTTTTGGGAAAAATCCCTTTTTCAAAAACACGCATGACGGAACTCCGTCCCGTGGTGCCTCTTCCAGACGCCGGAACTCTCCTGTCTCCTCCGTTCTGCCTCATCAAGCACAGTGTTGCCCAGAGGCAACACGGACGAGACGGGAGAAAATGGACTGTGCCGTTTCACCAGGTATCGACGGCTGTGTCCAAGCACCGGATGCAGCAGCAGCATAAGCAACAGCCACAGCGGCAACGATATGCCAGCACAGGTCAAAACGCCGGAAGGCAAGTTGCCAGTGGACTGACCTCCCGAGTACATCTCCTCAAAGATCTCGGCGCATTCACGGATCATGTGGAGCAGCGCGACGGCGATGAAGAGGCCAGCGGAGAAGAGGATGCCGAGCTTGAGGAAGTCGGGCCTCACTGGGATGAAGTAGGGCAGGCTGACACCGAGGAAGGACGCTCCGAAGAAGCAAAAGAGAGCGCCGATCTTGGCGCCCGTGGTGGCCTGCGTCACATCCTCGCTCGAGTCTCCCTCCTCCTCATCATCCTGTAAAGCGTTTTGTTCGTGGAATCGGCACGGGATGGAGTTGCAGCAGCGGATGCAGGTGTCAATGGACAGTCCCAACCGTATAGTGAAAGCAGGAGACGCACAGAGTGCACGTAGCAACCACGAGGGTTCCTTGACACGGGCACATGGCCAGGGCAAAATTCTGCTGGGGCTATGCACTGGAGGACAGCAGGTTGAAGGAAAAAGGAGAGGGAGAGGGAGAGGTAGAGAGGGAGGGGGAGAGGAGAGAGAGGGAGGGGGAGAGGAGAGAGAGGGAGGGGGAGAGGAGAGAGAG
>SZWC01000335.1:317858-341523 GCA_023375785.1 Penium margaritaceum | reverse complement strand
CGTCACGGGACTCAATGACACGACGGCGAGTGGGGTCCCAAAAGCGCCAGGCTTTCGACCGCGGGGAGATGCCGATGAAGGCACACAAGCGACCCCGAGGGGAGACCTTGGACCCCTGCTGGTCCTCGGTGTACCATACGGAGGCCAGGGATCCCTAGACGCGTGCGAGACGAAGATCGGCACGGTGGCCAAACCAGAGCTCATACGGTGTAACATGATCCGGAAGCGGACCATGCGGAAGGCGGTTCCAGACCCAAGTCATGTAGGCGAGGCCCTCGAATGCGAAGGACTCCGGGAGACTGCACTCAGACCGCATGGCGCGGACTGCATCCTCCATGGTGCGGTTCCAACGCTCAGATACACCGTTCTGCTGTGGGGTAGCAGGAGCGGAGACCTGGTGAAAAATGCCGTGCTCAGCAAAGAAGGACTCCATCTCGCCGAGGAACTCGCCGCCTTGATCCAAGCGAAATGTATGTAGCGTGTGGCGAGACTGACGCTCAGCCATCACGAGCCAGAGTCGAACCGCAAGGGCGGCGTCGCTCTTCTGACGCAGACTGTAGACCCACCGCATCCGGGTGAATTCATCAGTCAGCGTCAGAACATACCGGCCTCTCTCCGACAACGACTCGACCGGGAGAGGACCGAGCTGGTCCGAGTGGACCAACTCGAGGGGCCTCAGCGCTCGGGAATGCGAATCAGGGTAAGTGCACCGGTGCATCTTACCCTGAGTGCAAAAAAGACAGTCGGTCTTGGGTGGCTTCTCGAAAGAAGCCACGTCAAGACCAAGAGCAGGCTGTGTCCGGATGAGCTTCGAAACAGTGTCAGAGCCCACGTGACACAAACGTTGGTGAAGCAACGACTGGTGTTCCGGGGATAGAACACCAGTGACATAAACGTGACCAGAGGAGGAGGGAGAGCAAGGGGAGGAGGGCCGAGCAATGCGATACAGATCATCTACGACTGAAGCACGCAAGACAATGCTACGCGTGTCATGAGCAGTCACAATCGCTGAATCAGCGGTACTAAACGGAGAGACCCATCAGAGTGCAGGCACGCACAGACAGCAGGCTGAGCTCAAGATCAGGCACAAACAGCACGTCAGAGAGATACAGGGGGCCAGACGGACCATCAAAGCATACAACCCCAACTCCGTGAACCGGTAAGGACTGACCAGAACCTGTACGAACAGAACGGACAGTCGTGACAGGACCAAGTACCACAAAGTCAGTACGACGACGCGTCATGTGGTGGGTGGCACCGGAATCAATGATCCAAGTGCCACCGGAGTCACGACTAGTGGACGTCACTGTACAACGAGCAATAGAACACTCGGCATCAGAGGGACGCTGAGCCGTCAGTGGGAATGAACGACGTACATCACGAAGGTGAGACTCATGAATCCAGTCAGTACACTCAGGCCCATCATCATCACATGCAAACTGTGCTCCCCCACACGTGTCATCACGAGTCACGAGGACGGACGAACAAGCAGTCTGTGACCCACTCGACGATGACAACATACTCGCACCTCCCAGAAAGCGAAGCGCCAGTAGATGACGAAGCTTGGCGATGGTGCGGTCACGTGGGTCTGGATCACTGCTGCTCACCGGTGAGGATGCAGGAACAGCTTCCGTCGTAGTCGCCACGCGTCCAGAGGAGTGTGCGGTCGACGTGCCGGACATGGTGCAAGCAGCATGGGTAGTCTGAAGTCCGCGAGTGATGCGCTCCCAGTCGAGCAGCTGCTGGCACTCGGTGCAGCGATGGGCACCTCCACAGTTGTAGCAGTGCACGGAACAGCCACTGCTACCACTGGATGACGACTGCTACTGACCTGACCTGTGCTTCCTATTCTTCTTCTTCCCCTGGGCAGCTGCTACAACGCCCTGCGTCTGCGTGGGTGTAGACGGGATCGAAGAGGAGGAGGAAGATGAGGTCGTGATGGAAGAAGGTGAGGGTGACTGCAGGAGGGAAGATGGTGGTGAGGCGAGGACTGCTACAGCAAGGGAAGTCTCCTGATGTGCTACTGCTGCTTCGCGGGCCGACGTCACCTGGAGGAAAAGCCGATGGGCCCACGGGAGCAGCTGCCGGGTGGCTGAGAAAGGCTCAAGAGCAGCATCGTTGTACCGTGTGAATATGTCGGTGTACTCCAGGCGAACTCCGAGCATGATCGTCCGAAGCGCCCACAACTGTGTGCCCCCTGAGGTCCCCAGGCGCGTGTAGATACGCATGGCGCGTCGCCACTAATCCGCTGCAGCCTCCGCTGGTCCCTGACGGAGGGACTGGAAAGCACGAATGTGTGGCGCACGGGTGGCGTGCGTCTCTCCGGCCAGTAGGGGCAACGCCAGCTCCCAGCCTCCACAAGGGTCAGCTCCGGTGCCTGTGCCAGCCTCGCGGAGGAAGGGACGGAAGTCAACGACAGTCTCGCGTGGCATGGCGTAGAGAAGCCCTCGCATGGCCCGGGCCGCTGTCAGCACCTGTGCTGGATCTGTAGACTGGTATGGACTGTGGTAGTAAGGCCACACTCCCTCAGAAGTGGCCCACACCTGAAACAGGATCTCTCAGCAGTCAAATCCATCCTCGCTGATGTACCGTGGAGGTGGCGCCTCAAAGTCCTTTGGCTGCCGCTCCGTGGGGAGAGCAGCCGCAGGCTGAGGAGGGCGAGTGACGGGAAAAACTCTTGGAAGGGGGTGATCACTGGGGAAGTCAGGTGACGATCGTATCGGGGACACGAGTGGAGGTCAGATACCCGTCTGGAGCTGATAGAGGCGCTCCTGTAGAAGACGAATCTCCCGCTCCTGAGAGTCATCCTCGAAGCCTGGCATGAATGGCTCGTCATCAAGGAGGTCCGCAGGTGGTGGGGAAACCACACCAGGAGGTGAAGCAGGCAGGGCACCTGTCACGGGCACCTGAGCCGAGTGTTGGGTGGAAGCCGCAATGCCGGCAGCTCCCTTGGAAATCCGCGGAGGAGCCGTGGACTGAGCGCGCAGGAGCTGAGTCAGCGTGCGGATCGCGTCAGTCTGCTCTCGCTGCAGAGAACGCATCTCCTCCTGCTAGCTGCGCAGGTCCTCAATGGCCTGGGAGCAAGGGCTCAATACCCCTGAAGAAGAGGAGGAGGGATCCCCTGGTCCCTTGTCCTTGTCGTCGGGCAAACTCATGTCGCCGCTCACTATGGGACGACAGGTCAAGTTTGCCCGAATTCAAAACCGTTTGCGTTTCTTGGGGAGTTGAAACGCTGGCAACTTTTGACTTTTCGGTTGAAAACTTGTCTAAGTGTAATGCTGACGTCAGCAAGTGGTTGCTGACGTCAGCACGACCTGATGACGTCAGCAACCAACAATGCTGATGTCAGCTCGTCCCCTCCTTTTTTTTTCCTTGTCACGGTTCTACCGCTACGCGGCGGCGCGCGGCAGCTGCGCGGAAGCTGCGCAGCAGCTTCCGCCTAGCTACTGCTGCAGTTGTGCTGTCAGCTGCAGTAGCAGCTGTGCAGCTGCGTGTGCAGCGGTGGCAGCGGCGGCTGCGCTACTGCTGCTGCTGCTGCGCTCGGCGGCTGCTGCTGCGCGCTGCAGCTGTTGCTGGCTGCCGCCGCCGTGCGCTGCTTCTGGCTGCCGCCGCCGCGCGGTGCTGCTGCTGCCACTGCTGCGCTGCTGCTGCTGCCGCGACTGCCGCTGCTGCTGCTGCTGTGCCGCTGCCGCTACTGCGCTGCTGCTGCCGACGCCGCTGCTGCGCTGCTGCTGCCGCCGTTGCTGCCACGCTGCTGTGGCGGCCGCTGCTGCTGCGTTGCTACTGCATGGCTGCCGCCGCCGCCTCTGTTGCTGCTGCTGTGCTGCTGCGGCTGTGGGGGGGAGTGGCGGCTGCACGCACCGCAGCCGCCACACACCTCTGTGTGGCGGTACATGCTGCTGCTGCTGCCTCAGCAGCTACGATCTCACGTGGTGGGTGGAGTATGCGGACGACGAACGGCCGTCTCCAACAGGCCCTAGAAGATCTGTTGCAGCGGTGACTCTCACTGCTGCTGCTCTGTTGCGTCTCTGCTGCGCAGCTCAGTGAGAACTGTCTCACTGCTCTGATACCATGAGAAAGTGCGTAGAAGCTTCCTAGCAACACGGCCGCTGACCGGGCGTCAGTGCCTAGTCAAACGGTGACGATAGTCACAGGTCGAACACACAACGGCAAGGGTTTGGCTAGGAGACACAAGTCAAAGTGTCAGAATGCTTCAATATAGCATATGCAGAGAGAGATGACAACTGACAGGTCCAGGGCATAAATACCTGCCGCGGCGCACGGCGGGTGTCGCACGCGGCAGTCCAAGAGCTGTCCTAAAACTGGCCCAAAACCACTGTTTTGGCCGTAACTCTGCGCACACATGTCAGAATCCTACGCCGTCTGAACCTAGACGTGCAGAATCAAAAGACGCACGCAACGACTGGTCACATGCATGCATCCATTGACTGACAGCGAGTATGCAATGCAAAAACATGCAAATGGGCCTCATGCCCAGTCCGCCGAAAGGCGCCTGCAAGACGTAGAAGGCACAGCAAGGAGTCCCGGTGACATCTGGGGCTCTGGAACAGTGGTCGGTCAGCTCCAGACGGGTAGTCTGCCGCCTGTCGTCGCGCCGGTGTCACCAGGGCCGCCTGCCTCAGGGATCTGCACGAGTATGGAAACGGCCGAGTGGTCACAGTAAACTGTACAGGAACGGCACAAAGCACAACAGTGAGACACATCTAAGTTTGCATTGCAATGAACTTTGTCGCGTTACCTCCCAATAATTCAATATGTTTCTAGACTATGTCAAGCGCATCTTTACAAGGATCAAGGGACAACCAGAGGTCGTTTCAACAAAGAAAAGTCAATGTGCAACAACAGTTCGTCCTTTTCAAAAGCGGTCTAGGTTTTCAAAGCAAGACCACTTAACGAATGGAACAACATCCATTGGGCCAGTTGGCGAAGATAACAACGTGTTGGCCTAATGATCAAGATATCAATTAGTAGGATCAAATGTAAGAACATGTGTACCCACTCGTTAACTTCAAGAACTTGTGTGCCTTAAGGAGAAAGAGAAGCCTCCCCCAAAATAGGCATGAAATCTAAAAAATATGCACGGCGATGGCATGTGTCGACAAAAAATGTTGTCCATGTGATGATCAACATCTCCCATTTCACAATCATGTCCTTTTGGTGAATTGCTAGCTATGCTAACTAGGACAAGGTCTTAAAATTTTCAATCATTATCTTTGCGATGGCTATGAGCTACCCATCTCATCACCACCTAGGTTTCCACGGGTACCTTATGGTTCTCCTCTTTGACATCGTGGGACTCATGAAAACAAGGCAACAACTTAGATGCTTCTTCAATTCTAACTTTGTAGCATGACCGTTATCATCCAAAGGTTTACATGCACCACTTCAGAATTCTCTTTTGAGTGCATGTGATATTGCAAAGTTCCCATCCCGCTTAGGTTTTGATAACTCGCCTGTCCACATAAGAAGATTCTAGGAAGCTTCCTAGCACGCTTGCCACTAACTAGGCGTCAACGCTTAGTCAGCTCGTGGTGGAAACACAGGTCGGACACGAAATGGCAAGGCTTTGGCTAGACGACACGATACAGTGTCAATTGTGCTTCCATTGATAAACACATGCACAACGAGATGACAACTGAGTAACAATCAACCTGGATAGTTGCTGGCCGCCTAGAGTCGCTAGGGGCGGCATTATCTTCGTACCTGCTCAAACTAGCCTAAAACCATAGTTTTGGTCGTAACTCAGTGCTCACGTGTAAGAATCACCTGTTGTCTACACCAGAACGTGCAGAACGATTAGCTTTACACAACGGACCCACTCAAGGTGGGTTTGCATCATCCAGCCACGAATATCGAGTAAAACAAGGAAATCGGCCAAAATGGCCTGTCCACAGAGAAAACTCTAGAGCACTGTGAACTGCACTAAGAGCACCCATAAATTAATGAGTGCAGTACCGAGACGTCTCCATCCGCTTTCCACGACAGGAAGCACACACAAAGTTGCAGGTCTCCTCATCGCACCAGTACAGGCTACCGGGTGCGTGGGTCTCGACCACCAAGAAAACTCCAGCAACGACAGATCATTCAGGCTGTAGAGACGCATCATCTGCGTCACACCTGTCATGTCGTAGCTGTTGGATATGTCCCTGGACTATCTGGAGTCCCGTCGGGTCGTTACGATCTCCAATGCGGCCGCTGCTCACCATCAGCTCCGGGTGCACCCATAACTGCCACGGCCGTGGCTCGTGATGGGTGGAAGCCACACACACCAACACTCCCCTTGGCTGTCACATCTGTCAACACCACGGTGGTTGAGCAAAGGCAGGACACGATGGCTTGGGAAAGCAATCATGGTGAGCACGGATCAAGCATACTACAACACAGGGTCTCCTCGTGACAATGGTGCATCCCACCAAGTGCACGGGTCTCGACCATACAAGAAAGCAATCACACACCTACATGTCAAACATCATGGAAGAGAGACAGAGAAACAAGGTCTCCTCGTAACCCCAAAAAATGTCTCCGGGTATCCGGGTCTTGACAGCATCATGCATGGATCATACATAACACATGTAGGCAATGGGCCTCCACGTCACACCGGTAGAACTGACCAGGTGTGCGGATCTCGACCAACATAACCTCAACCCTAGCATCGTGCTGCATCCCAAGTAACGTCGCTGTCCTCAAAAGAGTGTCAAACCAAAGCCCATTCACCAAAAACCCCCTTGGGCTACAGAGGCGGACAGCACGGGCAAAGCTGATGGTTGGTCCTAACACAATCTCTGAGGAGGGAGCACAGCTCCCCCATGGCCACATATCCCTATACTACGATAGCAAGGGTGACAACGATGCTGGTGAGATGTAATCCCACAGAGCCTCACCCCGGAGCGCCGTCGTCGCGGGTGTCGTCGTCGCTATCGTCATTGCTGTCGTCATCTACTGATGTGACTGGTGCAACGCTCAGGGCCTCCACCAAGAAAATCGCATGCTGTATGGCCTCCGGGCGTCAAGGCACGTGTGAAGTTCGACGAGCTCTGACGCGGCAGCCGACCGGCTGGCTACATCTGTGGCATGTAGGCGGTCAGTCGCGGAACGGACCTGACTGTGGACCTCGACCGTGTGCGTGTCAACATGAGCCAGAGCTTCCTGCAGCCTCGCGGTCTCACCTCGTAGGAAGGAGTGGAGCTGCGCCTCCTCGTCGCACAAGTCAACGTTCTCTGCGTCAATCGTCGACTCAAGTACCACCGGGCCACGAAGTGCTGGTAGGGCTAGAGCGCAAGACAGTGAGTCGCCACCGAAGTCGTCTAGCACTATAAGAATGCCTTCTTTGAAGGCACCTGCTTCTCGTGACACACCTGTCACTTGGCCGTGAGCTCCTGGGCGGACATTGACATGTGTAGATACAGCTGCATCCGCGGCGACGTCGTGGTCATCGAAGGTGCGGTCAGTGCCGTGGTGCTCCTCGTGAACCCTGGTGCATAGCTCATCATCCACCTGCTGCTGGACGTCCGCCTGTCCCAGACTTGCATCTTGTAAAGACCACTCAGCTGCCTCAAGACGCCTGTGTACATCCTCCACACACTCCTCGACAGTCCGTCGTGCTGGAACATCCACTCGAGCCACCACTATCTCCTACTTGTCGACCGCGGAGCGTAGGCACTCGGGTACAGGAACTGGAGCTCGAACGAGACTAGCTACGTCATCGGCTGGAGCCGCCGAGGTATAAGTGCCACCGGTCAGGGCAGGGAGGCGTCGGAGGTCCGCAGCTCGCTCTGCATCCTCCATGTTGCACACGCAGACATCTGCTCTCACCGAGGGGCCATCTCATGCTTGTGCCACGGCTACTACAAGGACGGTAGCGTACTGGGCCTCTACGTCTACCTCCAACCCTGCCTCACACGACTCCACGATGGACGTATGATCTTCATGGAGGAAGTCTGCCTCATCCTGGTGGTCCATCACCTGCTCACGCTGCCTAGCACTATCTGTTTGAGCCACTTGGGCGTCTACTGGGGGCCAAGTATGAGCATCTCTATCACTTGCTCCTACTACTGCTCCTGACACCATGGCAGCTGTCTCCACACCAGGTAACGCAAGAGCGTGCACACTGTCAGGCGCAGCTCCTGCATTGGCTGTCGTCATATCATTTGCCAAGGTATAAATGAACACCATCTCCATCCCTGACTCAGACTCAGACTCAGCCTCGGACCAATCCTCCTATGACAAAGAGTCTTCATCAGGGCAAACGTCTCCTCCCGCCAAACTCTCTGCTAGCTGAGTCTGCTATGTAGCGTCATCCACCTCAACCATCCTACGATGTAGAGCAGTCGCCTCACCAATGCCGAGCTCCGCCTTGGTCGGCAGCGGACGAACCATCCCCCCCACGACTGACATCCCGGCAGGAGCTGTGGAGAATCGGCAGACCAGCCCGTGGACAGGAGACAAGGGGGTCTCGTCACCTGAGACTCCTCCCACAGCCGTGTATGATGGTACTGCTTGTGTGCACCGTGTAAGATGAGCAGCTCGTTGCTATGTGCGATGAGTGGAAGAACGAGTGGTACGGTGAGGGGTTGAGGGTGTGTCCGTCAGTACGATGCCGACACCCTCTAAGATGGAGCGGAGGGAGACGGATGTAGACAAGAGATCCGGTATACTAAGATCTTCAGAGGAAGGGATACATGATCGGGAGGAAGATGAGGATGGAGTGGGAGGCGACACCTGCGATGGGGTGGTAGCTCGCTTGGAAGTCACGTGGTCAAGGAGTTGCTTGACCATGCACTTGAGGTTCCGGACCTCCATGTGTAGGGCGGCCATATCACCACGCAGAAGCACTGTGGCATCACTCGATGATGTATCCACTAAATTAGGAGGTGGAGAGGATCGTACCCAAGGGGGATGCCACCCAAGAGGGCGCTGTTGGCACTGGCGCCACCCATGCTGCCTATTTCAATAGTAACAGCACAAAAACCCTAAGTGCAAGTGGGACTCGTGCCACAGCTACATCCACCACTATGCCATTGGCAGTTGCCGCGGCTGAGGCTCAGGCATAGACCACGGTGATGGCAACGTCAACGGCCACACTACGCGGCTCATGTCGAGAGCTGAGCATACATGATAATCTATCACACTCAACCCCGGTGATGCAAAGCACCACGTGGAGGGATACAAATGCAGTAACATCTCTCAAACGGGTTGCGATGTCGTCAATCATGGCGAAAACTTCAGCTGTAGTGTGCTGCTACAATGTTGCGCCCGCTGGCGATAGCGCAACTATCCCAACGTGCGACCTCAAGTCGCCTTCGTTGCCGCTGATACTGCACCAGGGGTCGTCGTCAACCTGCGGTTGTGGCCTCGAGCCATCTTCGCTACTGTTGCTGCTGCTACAACTCTTGCGACGGCTGCTGCTACAATGGTTCCCAGGGTCAACCGACGGTAGTGGCCTCAAGCCACACTAAAAAGAAAAAGTATTTGATAAGAAAACTAACAAAAACAAAACTCAACCCCCCATTTTCTTCTTTTCTTATGTGATGGCGCCACCTCCTCGGGTGCCCCCTTGGGGTTTTCTGGGGTGTCCCACTCAAGGGCCCCTCCCCCCTTTTCCTCTCCCCCCTCCTTTTTTTCTTCCTTTGGCTGCTTGGCTCAACCCTCGCGGCGAGCTCGTCGATCGGACGAGTTTGCCGATCGACGGGCTTGCCGATCACCACGAGCTCGCCATGAGCTTGTTGAGAGCTCGCCGCGAGCTCGTTGTGGGAAGCTGCAAGGCAGCTTCTCGCCTGTTGTAATGGAAGTAGGGACAGGTGCTGCTGCCGCCTTGGCTGCCCCTGCTACGCGTGCTGTTGCTCTTGCTATGCACGTGTGCAGCTGCGACTACACGCTACAGTTGCTCATCGCCGCCGCTATTGCTGCTGCTACTACCACGTGCTGTTGCTGTTGTTGCAGTTGCTACAGCTGCTACAAGGCGGTGCTGCGCATCGTTGCTGCACGCAGCTGCTTCATGCTGCTACTAGGCTGTTGCGCAATGGCTTCTGGCATGCTATTGCTGCACTACCCTACTGCTGCTGTTGTTGCGAGACTAGCGCGCAGCAGCTGCTGGTACGCTCTTCCTGCGGTGCCCTGCTGCTGCGCTTCCCTGCTACCACTGCATAGCTCCTGGTGAGCAGCCACGTGGCTGTTATTGCTGCTACACGACGGCTCAGCTGCGCGACTGTGGTCGATGCTATTGCATTGGCTGTAGTGGCTGTGGCTGCAGCTGCCTCCCCAACTACTACGGCTGCTACCGCCGCTGGTTGTTGCTATTGCATGCGGCTTTAACGGATGCATCCATTACCGATGTCGCATGTTGCTGCCACCGTTACCTCTGCTGCAACGTACCTGTGATGGGTACTCCCAGGACTTGCAACTGCTCTGTGGGTGACACTTGCTACTGCCACTCACTACTACTACTGCTGATACATCTGTGCTACGCACCAGCGCGAGCTGTGACTCGCCTGCTCTGATACCATGAGAAGATTCTAGGAAGCTTCCTAGGTAGCCTGGCACTGACTAGGTGTCAGCGCTTAGTCAGCTCGCGGCGTCAACATAGGTCGGACGCAAAATGACAAGGGTTTGGCTAGACGACACGACATAGTGTCAAATGTGCTTCTATTGATAAACACATGCAGAGAGAGATGACAACTGAGGAACAATCAGCCTAAACAGTTGCTGGCCGCCTAGAGTCGCTAGGGGCGGTGGTATGTTCGTACCTGCTCAAACTGGCCTAAAACCATAGTTTTGGCCGTAACTCACTGATCACGTGTGAGAGTCACCCGCTGTCTGCACTAGAACGTGCAGAATGATGATCTCTACGCAACAGACCCATGCAAGGTGGGTTTGTATTATGCAGACATGAATATCAAGTCAAACAAGGAAGGGCAAAAAAGCTCGGATACCCAGACTACGTGCACAATTAAGCTCGCATACCCATGGGTCGAAAACCAGACATGGCATGTCCGGCTCAGTAAAAGGTAACTACGGCATGCCCATGAGTAATGTGGCTGATCACGGCATACCCGGACTGTTAAAAAAAGCAACGGCATATGGGTATCCCGGAGTTTTGCTTTAGACATGGGTATGGCGTATGTATAGTTTAGTAAAATGTGCAAACGTGTGTAAAGTTTTCGTCCAATCCACAGAACATGATGTCATCTTTATAATGTTAGTCGTGTACACGGCTGTTGGATGGCCACCGTCAATTGCATTATAGTAATTTGTACACAATATTGAATGGGAAAACGTAATGGTACGTGTTTTCGTAGTCATGTTGTCACGGGGTTTTCTGTTTTGATGCGTTGTTCCTCGGAAGTCGACGTATGGGTTGTCTTGTCATGTAGGGGATCGCATGCATGACATTGAACGGATCCTGGCGCGTCCAGCTTGCGTGCACGTGTCGCCGTTCGCATTTGCGGAATGTTCGATGGATGCAACGTTGCGTGACGCTGACAGCCGTGCATGCTTCCGTTCAGGTGCAACGTATGCCATGCACAATGTGGCTTGCGGGTCCCCCCAACCCCCTCTGTTCTCTCCTATCCAATGGGTTAGACCTAGCACCGCTCGTAACGGCTCTGTCGTTGTCGCTCTGGTACCGTGCACTGCCTCGGCACGGTGCCGAGGATGGCTGAGGACGTTGTACACCCAGGTGAGCCAAATTGTGGGTAGCCCTTGTTTTGAGTTCCCAGGATTTACATTTCGGACCCAGTCTCACACACTATGGCTGCACAATTGCGGTGGTCCGCGTCCCGTAGGCGGGGCTGCGGGCAATCTTATGACCTCCCTCTCGGGAGTCCACCGCATGCCTTAGCACGCCCTGTTCTCGATGAGCCAGCTGTCTCCTCTCCCCCTTCTGCCCGTCGCCTGATTTTTGATGCACGATTGGACTCAGAAGTCGTCGTCATCCTGTCTTCGCCTGAGAAGACTCCCGTGCCTAAGCTGAGGCTAGGCTGTTCAGGTGACGAACCACTGCAGGGTAAAACACCCTGTGCTAGCTCGTCCCGTGTCCTCTCGTGCTTTGTTCGCGGGTTCACGTCCTTTTCCACAGTTGTTGCCCCGTCTGATTATGGCTTGCTGTTCTTTTGCAGTGTCCTCGGATGATGAGCCGGGCAAACAAGCACCAAAACGTACCAAGGTTGATGGCGCCTTCCCGGGAGGCATGGAGTTTAAGGACATGGGGGAGTGTCGTCGGGCGGTGGACGACAACCTCATCAAGAACCGCATGACTTTGCGGTAGTTGTGAAGTGAGCCCACCAGGTTCACGGAGCGCTGTTCGCAGTTTTAAAGAGAAGGACCGCCCGTGGATTTTGCGCGCCCACGTTTGCACTCAAAGTGGGTTGGTCAAAGTTTCTGGGCGGAAGGACGGGCACCACTGTGTCCCTGGGGCTGGTACAGGTCGTGGAGATCCGGCAAAGACTGTGAAGTGGGTGTTTTGGCATATCGCTGCAACGTTGCAGAAGAGCCCATGCGCGGACGTCACGAGCCTCAAGGCGGTCGTGAAGAAAGTGACCGGAAGGATGTTGACCGCGGGACTCTGTACTGCGGAAAGGTGGCAGCCCAGGGAAAGCTTCTTGGGTCGCGGACCATTTCGTGGTCCCAGTTCCCCGCTTCCACGCAAAAGGTACATGTCATCTGAGTGTTTTTCAACTTTTCCTTTGTTTTATATGGTGCGCCTGTCTCACCTATTGCTGTGGAATGTGCACTGCAGCTGACAAAACTAGACCGCAGCTCGCACGCAGTCGCTAAGGCGAATGATGGTGTTGTTTTCCACCAAGCATTTGTGGGTCCTGGCGCTGTATTCCTTGGTTTTCAACACTCCCGTCGCATCGTGACGATGGACGGGACGTTCCTCAAGAATGGCCACAAGCAGTCGCTCCTGGTGGCGCAGTACTTCGATGCCAATGACCATGCAGTGCCCATGGCGTGAGCTCTAGTGCCCACTGAAAACTAACAACACAAGACTTGGTTCTTCTTCCACCTAGCCATCGCCTTCCCTACCACAGTACAATAGGGCACAATCGTCATAAGCGACCAAGAGAAGGGCTTGATCAATGTGGTGGGCAGTAAACTGCCAGGTGCCATACACTCATACTGTGCGTGGCACCTGCAGCAGAATGTCCGCCAGCATTATGGCAAGCGCGTGGGGTTTTGGTGCCGGCGCCTGGTGCATGCGCTGACCCACGCAAACTTCCAACGATGTGAGGAGATATGAGGAGGTAGTATCCGCGTTGTGCGGTGTACCTGTTTGGAATCGGCGATGTGGGCAGCATCCCTTTGGAGCAGTGGACGCGTGTCTACTGCCCCATTGGTCGCTGTGGACACACTACTTCAAATGCTTCTGAATCTCCGAACTCTAGGATCACTGAAGTGCGGAAGCTGTACCAGTTTTACTTCTTCCTCTCTCTATTTGTGTGGGTGCAGCACCTCGTGGCAGACCGCAGGAAGGGGGTCACAGCGTGCAAGGGAGACCTAGCCCCTAACCCAGAGGCCCGGTTGTTGAATGCATCCGTTCTGTCGAACGGGTACGACGTCACCGAGTAGGGCCCGCACATGGCGACGGTCCGTGGGGCGTCCAACCGCATCCGGCGTGTCGGCATCCGCACACGGTCCTGTACCTGTGGGGCCTGGAAGGAGTGGGGACAATCCTGCGTGCACGCCTGTGCAGTGCTCCTTGGTGGGGGCCAGCCGCCACAGCCACTGTGTGATGCTGGCCTCACAAAGATGGTGTTTTGACGCGCATAAAACAACCCAATGCCGGGTGTGGACCCCGCCACACTGACCCCGCTGGAGGGGGTCAATTGGACGCAGCCACGACCATGCCGTGGGCGTGGTCGGCCACAGACCAAGCGGTTGGACCACGAGGACCGCAGGAAGGCGAACAACATCTGTTGTTTGTGTGGCCTGCGTGGCCACACCGTATCCAAGTGCAGCACCCAACGACAATGGCACCAGCTGCTGCAGCAGGCAAAGCTGCGCTGCGGAACTGGCTGGAGAGGGCACAAGCTGCAGTACGTGCGGAGGCACATGTCGGGTGCTGGCCAACGAGTGGCACCCAAGCAGAGGCAGAGGCGGCAAAGGCTGCAGCGGCTGTTGCAGCAGCAGAAGGAGACGGAGGGACCAAGGCTGCTGGTGCTAGTCTGCAACATGAGACAATCAACGTTTCGGAGGACAACGACCGCAAATATGACCCTGAGTAGTATTTGACGTACAACACTGCGAAGGAGGAGGTCTACGGCCCAGAATGCTTCATCCTCGATGAAGACTCCAAACCGGAGGCGCCAGAACCGTAACAGTGGTTCAGCGAGGAGGACGACATGAGGCACAGACGACAGCACCTCGACTTCACCCAAAGAGAGATTACCACACAGGGCATGCCACGTGGCGGCTGGGATTATGTCCCAGAGGACTACTATGATGTGGAGGAAGACGAGGGGGTTTGAGTGGTACGTTCCTATCCCTCATTACTCCTGGTCTTCATTGCCTGAGTTCATTAACTTGTTGTCTAACACCTCTCTGTGTGCTATGTCCATGGTGTGCAGAACAGGGGTGTGCTACCTGAAGGGGCCCAATGTCATGGCCACCCCCTGCTCAAGGTCAACACAACTGACATGAATTGAAGAGGGCGGGCCAGATAACATGCGGCCCACCACAGTAGGCCCCTCATGCTGTGGTAGATTTTTTTTGTAGGCTGCTTGGTTCTCCATGTGTGTAGTCACATTGTACAATTGTGACAAAGACAGTGGGTATGGAATCTGTTTTTCTCTGGCATAAAACTCTTTGTGTCCACGTCGGTGTATAAAAAGAACTCCAGGGGCATTGTGCCCATTCTCTTTCATCAAATTGAACGATGCACCAACACCGTGTTTGCCATGGATTGCTCATCAGAGTCTGAGCTCTCGTTTGTTACTTGATTGGTAGTTGGGATTAGTGCAACTTGCTTCATTTCAAAGATATGGGCAAGCAACAAGCCCAGACACATCATGAAGATGTACATGTGCCCATGCCACAAAGGGCAAGTGATAGAAGACAGCATAGTGGAGGCAGACTCAAATGGGGAGGTGATTGATCCACCTGGTGATGTCTTCTACGACTCTTTGGATGAAATTATGGACGAACCATGCTTTGCACGAGCCTATGGCATTCCTATGCCAGGATGCCATGTAGGCAAGCTCTGCTCTTCTTGTGAGGACATGGCATGGATTACTTTGCTGCCACCCACATTTCAGAAGTGGTTAGTCAGTGGGATTCCTGGGCAGTTCATGCCTGTTTAAGTACCATCGTCAACCCGATGTATGGTTGGACAAACCATAAACTGTACTACTTTTTCGCAGCCATGTTCACTGCATTGTTCTCTTGCACTTTGTGTTGGTGAACTTACTTTGACAACCATGGGCACTACGTGTTAAAAAATGACACTAGTGGAATGATGTACCCAAACATGTTACTTCACTTGCTGTGCATCTTTCGAGTTCCAGGGTGCTGGATGACAAATGGAACGCATGTCAACAATGGGAATCCCATGAATAAAACATGACGTTTCATTACGAAAGCACCATGGGGTCACATACTTGACTTTGTCATGGGATGCATCTGCACCCACGGCTGCCAATCACTCTGGGCGTGCACTGGCCGGCTAGTTGGGGCCCACACACCCATAATCCAATGCATGGTGTGAGGACTCGGTGGTGCATAGTCAAACATGGCGATCCACTGAACCTTCACCTAGCGCCAGGCAGCCTCGGCCTCGTGGCATGTTGGTTTGGGTGGGCAGGGAATGTCCACACCCCATGGACTGCGTCGACTGCGTTCGATGTCTCCCCAACCGAGCATCGGAGGTAATGGGCGGTCCACGGACTTCGGGTCAATGTGAGTCGTCGACATGTCTGGTCCTATCGTGCAAGTTGCGCGAACAATCTTCAACTCACTGGTGAGAGCAGTGGGTTTTCACGATGAAATGGAGTCCTTTCACTCAGTCAACAAAGGTTTGCCACACTGGGTGATGTGCGTGGCGGTGACCGATGTACCGCACGTTCGAGAGTCGTCGATGTTCTGACCAATGGCGATGGTCAGCGGCGTCAACGTCGTTGTCGTCATGGACTGTACTCCAAGTAACCGATTTGCTAGGTGAATTCTGTGGACGCGTAAGACAAACAGTCTTTCACATGTGCATGCAGGAGAAGACTAGATCGTGTTTGTCAAATGTTTACTGTTTTTCTGTAATCAATATGGGTATGCGGTGATTAATTTTATGTACTGTGGTATGCCGTGTCAAAAGTACCGGACTCGGACATGCCGTCTTTAATAAGGCAAACACCGGGTACACAGTTCCAATTAGAAAGTGGTCTGGGTATCCAGTTCCATTTTGAGCAACCGCGGGCACGACGGCTTAAATTTTGGACATGGTGGGTATCTAATGTTTCCGTCCAACAAGGAAATCGACAAAATGGCCTGTCCACTGAGAAAACTCTAGAGCACTCTGAACTGCACTAAGAGCACCCATAAATGTACGAGTGCAGTACCAAGACGTCAGCGTGTGCTTTACATGACAGGAAGCACAAACAAAGTTACAGGTCTCCTCATCGCACCAGTCAGGGCTACCGGGTGCGTGGGTCTCGACCACCGAGAAAACTCCAGCAACGGCAGACCACTCAGGCTGTAGAGACGCATCATCTGCATCACACCTGTCATGTCGTAGCTGCTGGATAAGTCCCTGGACGATCCGGAGTCCCGTCGGGTCGTCACGATCTCAAATGCGGCCGCCGCTCACCATCAGCTTGGGTGCACTCGTAGCTGCCAAGGCTGTGGCTTGTGACGGGTGGAAGCCACACACACTAACACCACGTACTACAATGTGGCTTGATCAGAGTCCATACGAGTTGGAGAGCGTTCGGTTAGTTTGCTCACGTGAACTTTGGGTTTGCGAGGAAAAGGCCGTTGAAAAATGTTCTTCACAGCTGTATCGAGTTGCGTGTTCTAGCTAAAACTGAAAGCTGAACCTATGAACTCATAAATTAATGTAGGGCATGGAGGCTCGTGCAAACACAGGTGTGAGTTTTAGGAAACATTATGCTGAGAAAAAGGAGAGAATAAGTGAAAAGAGACTTTGCTTGTAAAGGAGCTTTGGAGGCTAGCTCACGAGGCTAAATGAACCTCATTCGGCTTAAACGGTAGAGTAGGAATCACGACTACCAAATTACATACATCACATTGAATTGGTTTCCTCAAAGCATCAAAAGAACTACCCTACTGCTCGAGGTATTCAGTTCTAATTGTGTTTCTGATCGTTGAAATAGTGTCAAAGTTTTGTTCGATGAAATCAAAATGTTACAAAAAAAATTGAGTATGTTTTCGGTGAAATCATGGTGCAGGAAATGTTCACTTTTATTTCACACCACATGTTTGTTCACATTCTCCGTGGAGTCATCCGTGGTAGGGAACGACAGATAGGCGTGAACACCCATTCGTACAAAATGATAAACCCACACGACAGGACACGCATCTAGACTTGTCCGTGGTCCTCAGGTTTTCTTTGTGCAGTGGAATATCTCATTGTGTTATTGGGTTTTTGCAAAAATGATGATGGGAGTTTCGTTGAATTCAATGTGTCAATAGAATGCAAATTCGTTCAATTAGGATTTAAAAATGATACTGAACCCAATTTTTTAATCTAATTCATAGATTTCATAATGAGGCAAACCTATGTCGTTGAATTCCTTGAGTAGTAGGGTATCTCGTTTCTTAGATTTTGACCTTCCCATAAAGTTTATACACTGAAAAAAACATGCATAAGCATAGTCAATAATTTGAATGTCGATTTTCTTACCATTGAACACTCAAACCACAATGCAGTGTCTCATTAAAGTTTTGGTACACACCATTGAGTATCCAAGACTTGAGCATAAAACAATTCTAGCATGCCACACACAACCATCTAGCATCAGTGGAACATCAGAAGACGGGGTTATGAATAAACATGTCTTTGGACATTCTTCGATTCTACCGCTCTACTTGGTAAGCGACAAGCCTTTCAAACATAACAACGGGAAAAAACCAACACAAAAATGAATTCCTCATCTCTCTCACTTGGGGTTATGGAGTGACACTGCATGGTTGAGTGACGTTCGCAAATGTATTCTTTGTTGATTTTGCGTCGATGGTGGTGCTAGCCGGGACAAAGCACACCATCCAAGAAAAGCAATCAACTACCATTAATATTGCGTCAAACCTCCAAAGACGGGAAATCCAGCTGTTCATTAATGAAGATATCCTACCATTGTTTTGCTGGCACCGATAGAGGCTAAGGCCAACCAAGGAACTTAGTTTTTTTTTACTTGTGTAGTTGGAAGATATCACACAGTTTGGAGATGTTGGTGATTACATTTACAGTATATTCCAATACAAATACTTATTGGGTTTCTTGAGTGTCTTGTCCTTGTGAATGTCCACATGGAACAGTGTAGTGACATTACCTGAATATCATCCTTCACGAATTTGCCCAATGTAAAGACAGCCTCACGAGCGAATTGTTGATGCTAAAAATGAGGGTCAAAAGATCTGGTAGCTTTTCTATTGTTCTCACATTTTTCGTAGCCACACGTGAAGAATTACTTGATACATGGCTCACTCACTCCTGCTCCTCATAGATTGGAGATGGTTAAGGCAGCGACACTAGTGTGGCGGCCACAGCGACAATGGTGTGGCTAGTATGAGGCAGATGTGATTGTAAGAGCTAAGGCGATGTGAAAATGACTATGGTAGGGTACGTGTGAGCTATTGCTTCCATCGCTGATGAAAGTTTTGAAGTGACAGTTATAGCTTTTGCCGTCCTGGTGGCTCTGTGGATAAGTTTGCGGGTCTAGGAAAAGATAATGCAGTTGTGGTTGTGGGAGTTAGCGGCTACCACGAATGATGCATCTGGCTTATGATGTGGTTGCGAATGACTATATGGCTGCAGTTGATACAGGACGTGCGTATGATGTTACCGTTGTAGTGTTTGTGTTGTTGCAAAATAGTCCACACATGAGGCTCAAGGACACCACAACTTTGAGAAAGGGCAAAGAACACCTTGACCTGTGTAATGTAGATGTGACCACGTTGCTGCTGTGGCTGGTACAAAGAAGACAGATCCAGCACTGGTGTAGCTTTGGACTAAGAGTGCAGGTGGTTGCAGGATGCACGCTGGCATAGAATGGCAAGAATGATTGGTCAAGTGTGACTGTCCTACATTGTGAGAGGTGGAATGGGGGTCATAGGAAGGGTCAACAGGGCCCAACGCAGACACAAGACAGATGTATTGTGGTACAAAAGTAGGTGCACCAATCCTCCCTTCACCTTACTTCCTGCCGCCATGAATTACATAGTGGTGGCATGCACGGTGGAAAGGCCAAGAAAACTTTGCGTACACATTCTAAGAGAGCAGCTTTAAAGGTATTTGCAGGCAACAAAGGGGACATGAGAGTAGTGCTCGCGTCATAGCTTGAGAATGGTGATTGGTCCCAAGGTCTTGGTGTTCCACCGTATGGGAGGCGGTGGGACAGAAAAATGAGCTTCTTCCTTACTACTCTGATACCAGCAGGATGTAGAAACATGTGAGGAAGAGAGAACAAGGGAGAAAAGGGTGAGAGTGATGGAGCGAGCGTTGGTCATGTATCAGTGCAACATGATTACCTCTGGCCTCGTTGCACACTCACCTCACCGATGCACGTGACTGACCAAAGAGGGACAACACAAAAGTCTGCGACATCGTGACGACGTGACTACACGACGGGTCACTCCCGTGGACCCAAAGTCTAAGGGGCTTCGCCAGCCATGCATGCTCTTCTGCATCAACAACATCCACGTGTCCCCTACTTGAATGCACTCTTGTCCCAAAACTGAGCTAGGTGCTCACTCAAATTTCACTTCAGTCGGTTCTTAGCCAATGATGCATTTGACCAGTTTCCCAAAATGCAGTGGTCTGGTGGTTCAAATCCACCAC
Organism: Penium margaritaceum; assembly: GCA_023375785.1. Taxonomy (NCBI): domain Eukaryota; kingdom Viridiplantae; phylum Streptophyta; class Zygnematophyceae; order Desmidiales; family Peniaceae; genus Penium; species Penium margaritaceum. The sequence continues at coordinate 321,500 of SZWC01000335.1, read as the reverse complement.
CCCCGAGGGTAAGGAGCTAGAACAAACTTGCTGCTCGATTGCTCACCCCGGCTTCTAGCACCTCTGTGGCTTGTGAGATGCTTACATGTTTTGTTCAAACATCCACCGCAATCACCCATGGCATCTGCCTGCTCCATGCCTCATGTGTCACATGCACCTCTCTACCTGCAGTCAGGTCTTCTAGCACAGTAGCCTACTGGTATCAGAGCGGCCACATGGAAGATAGATGACGCATTGGTGCGCTGTCGATAGATCTGAGGCCAACATCGCAATCGGCCCTCTCGCCGCTGCACACCTACCCTGTCACCAGTTGTTGTCCCAGCTCTCTCCAGGACAACACAGGGGGGATAGGCACCTGACCCTCTTAAAGTGATCAGGACCTCTTCCCTTGTCCTCTCATCTACCAGGAGGATCAAACTTCGCCACTCATGGTAGACCTCTTTGAAGCAGACAACCCTTCTTTAGGGCTATAGATCTTCTTCTCCAAACCCCTTTTTTGCTTCACCAATCCTTGCATTATATCCACAACCTTGAAGTCGTTGTTTAGAAGTTTGCTCGGCCGACTAAGCGCATTTTGTAGTTGCGCCCAGAACAGTGAGCACGTGATGCTGCTGACAACGACGGGCAAAGTAGCACAAGTAGTAGCAGCAGCAGTAGCAGTTGTAGTACATCAATATCGTAGTACCAACAACACACTACCTCTGCTACATTACTAGCATCTTACGCAGAGCATCAAATAGCAGCTACTGCCAGCTCCGTACTAGCAGCAACCCAGTAGCAGCAGCAACCTTGGCTTCAGCCACGGCCAGCAGCAACTATTACAAGTATCACTACAGTAGCAATAGCTATCAACATCCCATAGCTGCAGCCAAAACAATAGAAGGGTAGCAGCGGTTGCTCGGCCGCATCATTATGGGCCACCCTCTCTAGGCCTCCGCTGTATAAACACCAGCGTGGTGCTTTACGCAGCCTTGCTGGTAAACTTTGAGGTGCCGGGTATGGCATCCCTCGGCGAGCATCAGAAGGAGGGCTTGGCACATCAACTCCGCCACCTAAGAGGCGATGAAATAAGGCCGAGGTCACTCCAACACCGTTGTTGCGGGTTGCATGACAGAGGCAGGTAAGCCCCTCTCACTGTAGCTCTTCCGGGGGGGAGGGGGGGGTCCAACAGCTACACATTGTTGCCTAAACTCTATTGTACATCAATTTGTGTAAGAACACTGTTGAACTTGCACACAAGCTCACATGGGCTACTCTTGTTGTGATAGACATCGCTACAAGTGCTGCAGTTGCTGCCAATTTTTCTACCACAACTGGAGTAGTACGCATCCCTACCTCCATGTCAATAGGGCGTACTATTGAGTCTTATACTGAGGCTATGTTTGTGGCCAAACTAGTAGCTGGAACAGCTGCTCACATTGATACATAAACTTACTACAACTGCATCAGCTGTGGCATCTGCAATAGCTTTAGCAGCATCTATCATTTCTACAGCCGCCTTGGCTATTCGCATCTCTACATCCGTTACCATTAGATCTGACACATCTGCACATCTTGACACCACCACTCTCATCACAGCAGCCATCATTGTAGCGGTGGTCCTCCCTACCTTTGGCGCCGCCATTACCACTGGTGTCCTTGTCTTAGAAGTCCTAGCTACATTGACTATCTCTTCTTTCTCTGTTGTTATAACTTCCATCGTCCCATCGCTCCTTTCCCTTTGACACATCCCCTCACGCCCTACTACCTCATGAGATTTCTTTGCTTGAATCACTTCTCCTCGCACTTTGGCCCCTCTCTTTTCCCTGTGGTGGCTTGTCTATGTGACTCGGGTCGTGATGTCGTGCAGCAAAACTCTAACGTGCCTTCGGCAATCCCAGTTTTCCCACGCCCACTGCGGTGGAAGACACTCTACCAAAATCTGTCTGGCAGGGCCCCTGAGGCATCATCACGCCTGGTAACAAAGAGTCATTCATAACAGACCTTCAACGCCCACTCAACTTTGCTCATGAGGCTTAGCATGAGGCTGAAGGTGGCCACAAGGTCGCCAATGGAAATCGTGATGCCTTTGCTGATGAGCTACCATTGTGCTAAAGCGTTGAGAAAACCATTACAAATTGAATGAGACCAACGACGCTCTGTTTCATGAAGTGTTAAGCAAGTTAGCTCCAAAACCCTAGGGCTAACTAGCTTTCTTGCTACAAGTCCTCTAGTAACAAGGTGTCCCCTTGTTACGGGTGAGACTTGCTAGTTGAGTCTCACCCGTCGGTCGGCGAGCCTCGCAACAGGACGCGAGGGCGGATTCGACCGGTGACCATAAAAAGGGTGCGACAACACCTTTGAGTCTCAAACTAGTCTAGAAGTGAAGAAACGTACTTAAGACCTAACAAGTCACGTAAGTTGGAGACTAATCTAGGTCATGCAACACGGCGAGCACACTATGACGCATGGTTTGGAAGGACACAAGTAGGCTTTCCAACAAGGGCAGTCAAGGGTCGACGGCCAGTGGAGGGTGGGAGACAGCAGGGTGACTCCGCCACGTCATGGGCTTGGTGAATGCGTGTCTCTACGATGAACGTGGCTCACCACCGACTGCCAAATCTTCATGCACTGCACATCAGAGGGAATACATGGAGAAATATATACATGGAGGATTATCACGCCCCCTTTGCCGAGGATGTTGCAAACATGCAACCAAGTAGATGGACCTAAGAAAGGAGGGAGGAGGATGGAAGTGGTTTGGTGATGAATTCTGGAAGGTACTCACTTCCAGGTACCTCACACACTTGTGCAACACCTGGTTCCACTGCTTCCCGGACAAAGTGATGTTTGAATCCTATGTGCCTAGTGCATGGGCGCAATACACTGTCATTTATTGTGATGTGATGTGCAACAGAACTGTCACAAAACAGTGGTACGGCCCCCACACTCATGCCCAGCTCCCCTAGTAGCCGCTGCAACCAGGTGGATTCACACGCTACTTACCCCAAGGCCATGTATTCTGTTTCAGCCACATTGCATGCCACGCATGAATGTTAGCACCACGCCGCGATACAGTGGTGCCCCATAGACGAAAGACACCCCTATCCTGACTGCGTGTGTTTCTGTCCCGTGCATCATAAGTGTCACAATATCCATGAAGCAAGGGACCATTGCCAGGGGTGAAAAGGAGGCCAATGGATGTAGTGTCAAACACATAGCGCAGAAGTTTCAGCAAAGCCTTTTGATGAGCAGTGCATGGTTTCTGGCTGAATAGGGCAAGAGTGTCGACTGCACAGGTAAAATCCAGTCGGATGGTGGAGTAAAGGTAGGTGAGACTGCCAATGATCTGTCTGTATAGTGTGAAATCTGTGTCGGGTCCATAGTCAGTGCTGAGAGGATCAAGGAGGTGTTCGTACATGTCTGGACTCATTGGTGAATTGTTTGTGGGGAGATGTTGCACAAGATAGGAGAACCGTTCCATTAGATGTGCTATAAACCGTCCCTGGTGTAATGTCAAGGTACGTACAGTTTTGCTACAAGTGGTGGTCATGCCTAGGAAGTTGTGTGCCTCTCCTAGGTGCGTCATGTGGTAGTGCGCGGTGAGCAATGCTTTCATGTCTTGGACAAGAGGAAGAGAGAGAGAGAGAGAGAGAGAGAGAG
>SZWC01000335.1:280711-302209 GCA_023375785.1 Penium margaritaceum | reverse complement strand
GGGGGAGAGAGAGAGAGAGAGAGAGAGAGAGAGAGAGAGAGAGATGTATCTTCTTCATCGAGGATTTTTGGAGATCAAAGAATAGAACCTGGGCGGTCCCCTCGCTATTCATCATCGAAAGGAGAAAACGACTAAACAGGGTCCTGAACAAGTTTGACCGAAATGGTCAGTTTTTGAAATGTGGGCCCCGTTTGATTGTTTTGGTAAAACGCTGTCCAGTACTTAACTTGGATATACATTCTTGTCCGGTAGCCTTGCGATTAAAATGCGCGCGACAGGAAATACTGTGCCTGTTTGGCCATTCTTTCGGCAGAACTACAAACCAAATGTCTCTCTCATTTCGGTAAAACCCCATATCGATCAAGATTTACGAGAGTTTAAATCTATTTATTGCTTGAATTTTGTCGACCCTTGATGTCAGAATTTGCATGCATATGCTTTAAGCGTGGAATAGGAAAACAAGAGAGAAATCTGGAGTTTCATACACCGGCCTCTCGATCAGACAGTGTTTGGTCAACAAGAAACGTTGGTTAGTCAACGTCGTATTTTGTTGACATGTGAAGTCCAAAGAGATTTGAGTGAACGGTCTCTTGTCTGCAAAACGGAAATACAAGCAGGAATTGCAAGGGAGAGATCCAATCCAATCTGGATTATTGACGGAAACGACAAACACAACATTGCCGTTATGGATTAAGTGCTGTGTTCAGTGGTTTTGCGTTCAAACCCAGAACTTCTGGACATAACATGACGTCGCAAACCAGTGACTTTTTAAAATGTGGAGCATCGCGCACTCAGTGTACCATAAGTGCAGTTTCCCAACCAAATCGAGCACACTCATGCATATGCATTCTGTCTAGTAGGGGGGGGGGGGTCTTAGGTACGGAGCGATAACAGGTTAACAACCAAAAGCGGGTCGGACGATTGTCCTGATGTCAAAAGCTACGCAACAATGAAACAGTGGTCGTCATCCTTGGCAACCGTCAACTGGTATGAATGCTTCGGTCAGGTCACGATAACCAGGTCGTCTCGATACACAGTTTTCATGCTCTCGTTCTAGAGTGTATGGTGTAAGTGCATGGTCTTGGAGTGCACTGGTGGAGAACACTAGAAAACTAGTGCATGATTTCCCCACCATTGGGCATGTATGCCTTGGAGTTTAACTTCCTGTTGGTGACCTCCCTAGACGATCAGGGCATGTATCTTTCAGCCAGTGAGGGTGTTGGCACTGTTTGTCTTTGTCTCTCTGGTCCATTTGTCTTGCACGGTGTCAAGTCCGTAAAACTTTTCCATGTACCTCTCCTTGTCCCTCTCTACCTCTTTTGTTGGCTCTTCCCTCGTCCATGTCATGTCCCCTCTCCCCTCTAATCTTGTTCAACTCTTGCATCATCGCCTTGGCCATGTGAACAATAATCTCATCTCCAGCATACTCTGTCTTCAGCTTGTTATCGGCTTGTCTCCAACCATTTCCCCTTCTCCATGCCCTTCTGAATGCCCTGAGTGTACCCAAGGTAAAATGCACCACTCTCCTTTTGCCTCCTCTGACTTCCTGTCCTCTCACCCCTTGACCTTGTTCATGCTGACATTATGGGTCCCCTCCTTCATGAGTTCCTAGGGGGTGTCGGCTGGTATGCTCTTTGTTTTACTGATGATTTCTCACAGTGTAGCGGGAGGGCCGGTTCGGCCCTCCCTCCTTGCTGAAGCGGGGGTGGTTGCGTACCACCCCTAGCGTCAGCGAGGGCTGGCTGGCGGCCAGCACTTCGCTGGCCGCCGGCTAGCACTTCGCTGGCCGCTGGCCAGCTCGCTGCCGGCTGGCTGGACAGCCGGTGGCTGGCCAATCGCCCGGCCGGCCACCAGCCGGCCAGCCGTCAGCCGCCGATTGCGGCCTCAGCCCGATCGGCAGATGAGGGGCCACGAGGGCCTCGATGGCGTTGCCTCGTGGCCTTGTGCCCTTGTCCTCTCTCGCCCTCCTTGCAAGCAAGCAAGCAAAGACAAGGGATAGGGGGAGCGAGGGTGAGAGCAAGAATGAATGAGGAAATTCAGCGCAAAATCGCTGATCGTTCCTCGCACGCGGCGATTTTGCGCCGACACGTCAAAAACAAAACTCGAGATCGTTGAGGATAAACTATGAGTTTTGAAACAGGAAAACGCGTGTGAATACACAAGTTTGAGGTACAAACCCCCAGTTTGGAACCCCAAACCAGGGGTAATGTTAAAAATGGAAATGGGCATCCAGAGACTCGCAATAATCAAGTCTCCCTGCTCTGGGTTGTTGATGACGATTGTCCCTCAGTCTTGCAAAGGGGGTACACCCTTGACGCGGACTGAGAATGCCATTCTGCGAACTCCGACGATGACTTCAGAGTAGGAGTGGTGGTTCTAGAGACATGACACGTTACAGTGGTATCAAAGCTAAACAACCCCCGGGAGTAAGGGCTCAACGAAAACGGTGGCTACACCATATATAAAACGCCGCCGGCAGCTGCACGCCAGCAGCAAAAACACTAGAAGGGACTACAACATCCATAATTCACGGATTGAATTGCCGTAAAGTGCGCTGGAGAGCTAGAAAAAATCTCTACTTGGTGGAGCTCACTTCCTTCCAGCCTCTCCTCACTTCTAGGGGGCTAGGAGGATTTTTGTGGGGCGGGTTGGGAAGTTCCCACCCTCAAAAACCACAAAATCATCCACATTTCAAGGCCTCTTCAAAGCTCTTCATCCAAAATAAAATTGGGACAACTCCCTTTCCCAAGACCAGGGACTCTCACGACCTAAGAGCACCCTAAAAAGGAGGAGGGTGTCACCTTGAAGGGTGTTGACCGCACTCCAATGTCGCCGGTTAAAGGAAGATGCCGCCAAGGGGTGTGAGGCGCGCAAAAGACTCAAGAGGAGACCAAGGAAGACAAGAAAAAGGGAGGACAAGAAGGTAGAGGAGGGAGTGAAGGAGTTACTAGGAATCGCTAGAACTTCTTTCCCTTCCTTTGTCCTAGTTTGTGAGTGGCACTCACATTTGCTTTATCATTCTTTGTACTCTAATTCTCTGTTTTCCTAGGTACTAGCCTTGCCAATCGCCGTGAGTCACACCTTAGGGAGACTAGCTTCTAAAATTCATGCCCTTGTGCCGACGTGGTGGCCTAGGAAGATAGAGATTGAAGTTATAATCGTCTCACCGATCGTGAGAGCAAGGAGTTTGTGGGAGGCAATCCCTCCTCAAAGTTGTGGGATGATCCCCACAACGACTTTCATGTGCTACTTGCACGGACAACGAGATGGCAAGTGCCGGACCGTCAAAGGCCAACAAGGGCAAGGTGGTGACGGCCTAACCACACGCCCTCGGCGGACTTCAAGTCTTGGGAGCCGTCGCTGCGAGCACCGTTGCCAAACCAAAGGCAACCGTACTGCCAAACGAAATCAACGCCCACCTCGGCGACACCGAGAAATGTGCGGAGGCCGCAAAAGTGCTTGACGAGAACATCGACGCACACGTGGGCAACCCCCACGTGACGGAAGACGCCATGGAGGAGGATCTCCTTGAGGAGGGTCCCGACAAAGAGCACGACGTTGACGATGGCAAAGGCGATGAGAATCGCGATCATCACCATCGTCATGCTACGAACTCGAGCCAATTGCTCAAGAAGGGCAAGGCGCTTGCCACATTGCCTGAAGTTGCCAACGGCAGCGAGGATGCCAAGAGCAACAAGGGCGCCAAAAGCAACCACACGGGAAGTTACCACAAGAACGAGCCGGACGACGCCGTCGGAAAGGCAATTCGCGATGACCGCCGCAAGCTTGCGGATTGTGCTGCTGAGGCAGCGGGCTGACTCAATATCACCATCGACAATGGAGGTACGGACCACTCGGAGGAGTGGGGGCGAACCCCCCTTCCTACGATGTGGCCGCAATTGGACAGGGCAGCACCCACTCGAGTGTCTTCGTTGACGATAGTCTCCTCCAAAAGGTGGGGCTCTTTGGAGGCGTGTATGCGAACCGTACCCTCTTGTAGTGGCTAAAGGTTCACGAACAACGCAAGGCCCTAGAGACTATCGTTGATGCTCTGACGACATCAGAGCTTAAGTACGCGTTCGCCAACCTGCTGGCCCACGTTGGGCAGAGCATCACGGACCTTGACCGTGATTGCGAGCTGCAACGCCTGGCCGCCCATGAGGCAAGCCACCGATGCAACGACCTCAAGAAGGCATTGTAGAGCATGACCAAGGTGCGGATGCAACATCAAACGCAGCACGCCGCAGGTGCTATTGCCACTTGCGGTGGCAGCAATGACTTGCCTACCTCGACGACTTCAGGGCCGGTCATTAACACATCCTTCTTCCAAAGTGTGGAGATCTTCCGGAAGGGCGTGAAGCTGACCGATTGGCTGAACCGCATGGAGCATGTCCTACGCGTCCACAAGGCTCCACTCAGTCATTGGGGCGACCTTGCCACGACTCAGCTTGAAGACAACCTCTTCAACTACTTGGTCAAGGAGTGGAGTTCGCAGTGGCCTCACCTTGAATGGCAGCCCATGCCGTGGGAAAACTTCTACCCAATCATGCATATGAAGTGTACTCAGCATGAGGAGGCGTAGCTTGCCTTCTACAAGATCAAGGACTTCAGACAGCTAGGTAAACTGCTTAAGGCCTACTTGAGCAAGTTTACCGCACTCGTGGAGGAAGCCGAAAGCTTCACCGAGAGCGCAGGTACCCAAACCTTCAAGTACCCTGAGTGCTTGCTGCTGGAGTACTTGCGCAATGGTCTTACCGGCGAGAAGCTAAAGGAAAAGACCACCACAACCGTAACGGGTCAAGCTTCGACAAGCCGGCGGGCGTTGCGAGACTACATGAGCAAAGTGCATTCGACAAACCCGAAGCACTACTCAGATGCACGGCCAAAATTGCGTACACAGCAAGGCCTCGATGCATGCATGGATGCTGCAGAGGCTGGAGGGATAGTTGGGAAGTGAGGCGGGGTCAAGGAGAGGCAGCCGGCAAACCCCTTAGGCAAGAAGACTGGTAGGAACAAGCCCTCCAACCATAAGCGTGACCGTGACAATGACGAGTTGCAAGTGGTGTGCGAGCATCATAACACTGCCTTCCGCGAGGGACTGTGCCACAACTGCATGCAGTACGGATACTTCTAGGCTTAGTGCCCCAAAGCTGCTGGTGGTGGACAAGAGGCCATGGCGTTAGCCGCAATCGCAACACCTTGTGGGGAGGCTACAGCAGGAGGCCGCGGACAGGGCCGTGGACAGGGTCGCGGTCGCGGCAATGGGCCCGGCCGTTGTAACGGACAAGGCCATGGGGTGGGTTTCCCCCAACCCTAAGTGACGTTAGTGGGGACCACTCAGGGGAAAAACTGGATCACGAGTGTGGGTTCATGTTTTCGGACGAGGATGTTAAAAAATTTGAGTTTTTGACAAGTTCAAATTTCTCCGTTGTTTTCTCCCCTCTCATTTAACCTCATTTTGCACTTGATGATCGACATTGCCCACTAAATCTTGCATCACCGGACGAATTACATGACCGAACCTACATAGTGGTGGTGACACCAACCAGTGTGCAAGAATTATGTAACATAGTGATTGAAGCAAACGCTTTGAAAGCGTTGAGTTCAATCACGTTCGCGGTACCTTTAGTCAATGTTTTCGACCTAGTGAGATTTAAAGACTGGAAGGTGCTAGCCGAATCCACACGTTCCCAGAAGATGTGGACTAGAGTAGGTGAATCATGGGAGATGTGGCGTCAGCCATCTGGATTCCGTGTTTATCACAAACTCGTCTTGTCATTGTCGAACCTGTTCAATCGGAAAAGTGGAGGCAACATGACGATGCAGTTCAAAGGACACCTAGCTGGTGCTCCCGTGAACGTATTTGTTGATACTGGAGGAAATGACTCCTTTGTTAGCCTTGGCTTTACCCGAATGGTCGGCTTGAAGTATGAGCCATTGAATGGCGCAGTTGTCGTTGATGACAACCGTATGGTACCCGTGGTTGGTAGTTGTAGGGCAAAAATATGTATTCAAGTGTACACACAGAGTGTCACGTTGAAGGTACTCAACTTTCTTGACCCGTTTCATGTGTTGCTAGGCAATCCTTGGCTCCATGAAAGCAAGCCTCTAATGTGCTTTGAATCAAAACAATTGATCCTCTGAAAAGGATAACGTCGCTTTACGTTGATTCCGAGTACGGAATTATTGCCGACCAAACTCAAAGTCCATTTCAACTTGTCTGCGATGCAAGTCAAGAGACGTATTCGACAAGGTTATTGATACTTCTTGGCTCAGCTACGGAAACTAGAGGACGATGTGAAGGAAGACACGCCACAAGAGACAAAATCCGTATTGATGGAGTTCTCGGATGTATTCCAAGACCCACTGTCTGGGCTTCCATCAGAAAGACACATGGGCCACACAATTCTGCTACAACCGGAGGCGACCCTTCCGTTCAGACCCATGTATCGCCTTAGTCCAGCAGAAAGGCGAGAGGCCGAACGCCAAATCAAATAGTACCTTGCAAAAGGATGGATCGAGCCAAGTAGCTCACCGTACGGTGTGTTGATCCTTTTTGTGAACAAAAAGGACGGTGGTTTACGCATGTGCGTGGATAACCGGGTGTTGAACAAGCTGGCGATGAGAAATCTATTCCCTTTACCACGAGTTGAGGACCTTTTTTACCAGATCCAAGGTGCAAAGGTTTTTTTGTCCTTGGATTTGTCTCAATGGTACCATCAAATCCGCATCACAGAAGATAATGTGCCCAAAATTGCATTTCGAATGCACATGGGATACAATCAGTTTCAAGTGTTATGCGTCCGGCTTACAAATGCCTCGGTAACCTTCCAAGGAGAAATGAACCAAACTTTCGCCAAGCAACTTGGTCAGTTTGTCTTGGTTTACCTAGACGGCAACCTGGTTTTCTCCAAATGAATGGAAAAGCACATGGAACATCTACACAAAGTCCTTGCAATCCTTTGGGAACAGAAGTTCTATGAAAAAGTGAGTAAGTGCAAGTTTTCACAAGATGAGCTCGAATACCTTGGACACATCATAAGCAAGGACGACACCTGTGTCGACCCACAAAAGGTCCAAGCCGTTGTAGACTGGCCACGCCCGGAAAATGTTGGGCGGATTCAATCTTTCCTCGGCCTTGCAAACTGCTTTTGACGGTTTATGCAAGGGTATTCGACACTGGTAGCACCGCTAACCCGGCTCACGCGCAAAAATCCACTAAGCCAGTGGACGCATCAATGTGGCCGATCCACTAAGCCGACGGCCTGTGGAAGTTAAAGCAACCACTGAGGTTGGTGGGTGTTTTATGGCCATTTCAACATGAACGGTACAAACACCAGATCCCCTTGCACCTTTGCGGAAACCACCACGAGAGATTATCCATTACAATAGCTTTGTAAACAAGATCCGGATGGGATACTGTGTGGATTTTTGGTTTCAAGACTCTCAAAATCTGGACAAGTACGAATTGGTGGAGGCCGCAAGAATCTTTTGGCACGGAGAACAAGTTTTTGTGCCAAACTCGGGAGGCTTTCAAGCAAATATAATCTCCTAGTTCCGCGACCCACTGGTCGCAAGTCATGTGCAACCTTGAAAGACCGGACAGGCACTCTCGGACCACTATTGGTGGCCACGATGGAGTGTCAATGTCCGTAAGTATTACATGACATGCGACCAATGTCTTCGAAACAAGGCTAGTAACAAGAAGCCTACTGGACTTCTCCAACAGCTTCCTATTCTTGGGACTACATGGGAGTATGTCAGTATGAACTTCATCACTAGTCTTCCAGACACGGCTCGTGGCCACGATGCAATACTAGTGGTTGTGGATCTTCTGACAAAGATGACACACTTCATTCCTACAACCACTGACATGAACGCAGAGGAGAGTGCTTGTCTCTTCTTTGAGGGTGTTGTAAAATACCACAGCTCGCCGTTGCGCATTATCTCTGATCAAGATCAAAAATCTGCTGGCAAATTTTGGCAAAAGATGCACAAGTACTTTGGCAACGAGTTGTAGATGTCGAAAGCGTTTCACCCTCAAATTGACGGACAAACAGAGCGCATGAACCACACTTTGAAATAAATGCTCCGCATGTACGTGGACCCTGCCATGAATGACTGGGACAAATTCCTAGCATTGGCAGAGTTTGCGGTGAATAACTCAGTGAAAGGTCTTGTTTGACATCGGTGAAAAACTGTTGCTAAGCACTAAGAATCTTCGGCTGAAGTCGCCAGCGGTGTAAAAACTTCTACCGAAATGGATTGGGCCGTTTCAGGTTGCTGCTTCCGTCAAGTATGAAGATACATGATGTGTTTCATGTGAGTCTGTTGGCTCCATACACGGCAGCGAGAACCGTTCAGCCACCACCCGTAATCCTTGTTGCCGATGGCCAATATGAGGCTCTTTGCCTACTCCAGCACCGAGAGCGTACTCTCCGATCGTGGGTTCTTAGGTAATACCTCGTGCACTAGGCCGGGTGTGGACCTGAACATAACTCATGAGAGCCCGAATCTCGGTTGCACACAGGGGTGGTCAACGAGTATTGGAGCGACCTGGCAGCTTGCACAGATTGACGCGTGTCAGGGGGCATCACCTAAACGCAAAAAAAGTGAACACCATTCTCGCAGGGCAGCATTCATGGACTGCAACCATAGGAGATTGGGGACGTCCAACATGGTTGTCACGCGAACGCTCCAGCCTAAAGGGGGAAGGCTGCTAGCCGTGCTGACCGACAAGCTGCAGCTTAGGTCCAAGTGCCATGCGCGTGTTCATGTTTAGCTAGTGATTGAAATCATTCAATGTTTTTTCACAATGTTGATGACTCACTGATTGATAATCCTGCTTGTTGTTCATGGACCGGGACGGTTCATAAAAAGTGGGGAGGAATATACCGGGATGGCCTGTTCGCCCCCCCCCCCTCCTCGTTGAAGCAAGGGGTGGTTGTGCACCACCCCTCGTGTTAGCGAGGGCTGGCCGGCAGTAAGCACTTTGCTGGTCGTCGGCCAGCTCGCTGCCGGCCGGAGCTGGAGACACGACACGTTACACACAGTATCAATGGATATCTTCTCTTTGTTACAAGAGTGACATTTATGCTCTCAATTTGTCCTGGCTCTTCCAAGTTGAACGTTCATGTCAGCATTCTCTGTGCGTCTTTCATAGTGACCAGGGCAATGAGTTTCCTGGCCCCACCGCCCGATTCCTGTAATCCAAAGGGGTGTTTCTAGAGACCTCGGTTCCCTACACACCCTCACAGACCGGTGTCTCTAAACGCTAGAATTGGACACTTACCGATGACGTTCATACCCATTTATCTGAGTCTTGTCTCTCCCCTCTCTTTGCCTTTGAAGCGATCGGTTACATGACTTGGGACTGGAACTGCGTTCACCACGGTCCTCTTCCTCGCATGGCCACTACCCTTGAGCGTTGGTGGGACAGTCTGGCCAATCTCCGCCTTGCTCGGGTCGGGAGGAGCATTACGTCTATTTGGCTTCTCAAGGACCTTCGCGATGGGAATCTCTCCCTGAGTGGGCGTATTTGTCCCTTTTTGGATTCCTCCATCCAATAAAAGGCATAGCGCTTCTGAGATCCTAAGTGCCAGTGTGTCGTTGAGACACGTAACATCCTCTTCTTTGAGGATGTGTTTCTTTATGATCTCAGCCGCCCCCCTTCTGGCGGTCCGTTGTCGCTCTCCCTGGTGAAGAGGGAGGTCGGTTTGGTGGTCCCTATTGCTATTCCTTTACAATAGTCTTCATCCTTGGTGTACCCTCAGGCACCAGAAACGGGGCCTACACATTCCTCTAAGTCTTATCCGTCCGTGTTGTCTAGCTCGTTTGGAGACTTGGCCTCCCCTGTCTAGTCCTCACCTGCTGTCCCATCTAAGTCCATGTCTCCTACTGAGTCCTTTTCATCTCCGTCTAGTCCATACACCCCTTTTGTACCTAATCATTTATCTCCTGACCCACCGCAGTCCGGCGATCCCTTCGGCCTTGCACCCATGTCACCCTTTGTTTGCAGTGGGCACCTCCGAGCACTTCCTACTCGCTCCTCAAGTGTCTTAGCGTCCTTCGCCCATCTGTCTCAGTTACAACCTGAGCAGTCTCCGGCATTGCTGACCGGCATGGACACCCTTGGCTGAAGCACTTGGGCTATCCACCCTACCTCTACCCTTGGGTATTCACTACTCATGACTGAGTACGAGCGCGAACTTGCAGCCGCCACTCTTTGAAGTGTCTGTGAGTGTCATGCAGTTGTTGCTGCCACGCCCTGGTCACTTGATCCGCCCATAGTTTGACATACACGTGCAGCACCCGACTCACAGTAGTAGGAGGCTGCCATGCGGGATGAGCTGAGAGCTCTAGACGATCATGCTGTGTACGAGCTAGTCAATCTGCCGTCAGGACGCAAGGCCATCGATGGCCGGTGGGTCTTTTTTCGTAAGTACATGTCCAACGGTGAGCTTGACAAGTACAAGGCATGTTTCATTGCCAAGGGGTGTCCCAAGTTACCATTGTTGATTTCGATGAGACATTTGCCCCGTTGGACGTTACACCACAGATTGAGCCATACTGAGTCTCCTAGCATACCATGACTGGGAGCTCAAGCACATGGATATGAACAACGCATTCTTACATGAGCAGTTGGATGAGGAGATTTATATGGTGCAACCCCCAGGCTTTGCTGATGGCACCGGCAAAGTCTAGAGACTACAAAAGGCCCTCTGTGGCTTCCAAGGGAATTGAGAAACCCCCAAAGCAATGTGCAATGCAAGAGGGCACATTACACAAAACGCATCGGAGCAACGGTACCTCAAACGGTAGAGAGACGGTGAAGATACACTTGAGAATGTAGAAGTTAGAGTACAACAAACAAACGAGTGGGTAGATGTAGTCTCACCCACATGCACGCAACTAGGTACACAAGTTCAATAAACCGATGAGCAAATAGCCTTAACATGATGTATGCTCCAAAAAAACAGCAGAGGAGAGCCCAACAGACAAACAGGCTCCTTGGTTGTCCGAATGACGAACCGAAAGAAGCTTCAGGTGTGGAAACTCAACGTAGTTGGATCATCAACAACCAAAGATAGTGCCAGTGAGGAAATGGACCCCGGGAGGTTGTCACATCTAGGTGTACATGGCACAGGCGTCTGTGCAATAGACGATGGTGCTCGGATGACAAAGTGCCCGTCACAAACACTAGAGCAGAGGTCGGGGAGGACGAGGGAGGAGTAGAAATAGGGCAGCAAGAGACATGCTACAAGTCATCCACAGCCGCCCCACACAAGACCACCTCCTGTGTGGCACATACAAACATGGTCGCATCCTCGCCTGTGAAGGACACGCCGAGTCCCATGCGAGTGCAGGCACATCCGGAAAGCAGGCAGAGCCCCAACACAGGCACATAAAGAGCGCCCGAGATATACAAGGGGCCAAACGGCCCATGGAGCCGCACTATGCCTACGCCCTGGACTGGGACCTCATGACCAAGTGTTGTGCGCACGGACTGAACTGACCCAACAGGACCAAGCAGGACAAAGTCATGACGATGACAGGTCATGTGATGAGTGGCACTTGTATCATTGATCGAAGTGGCATCTCTTACAAGCTGTCGCTGTGACGTAGCAGCGAGCAACAGTACAAGAGACAGAAGCAGGTTGCTCTGCAGAGAGCTGCGATGCTGACAGACGAGCAACAATGATTGACTGATACTCATGAAGCCACGACGGGTCATCTGGACCTGTGCATGACTCGACACTACGCTGCGACAGGACACTTGCATCATCCCGCCCAACAAAAGACTCGACAGACTGAATAGAACAGGCGACACCATTACCACCATCCCGGCGCGACACTGCGGACTCAACACGACCAGCAGTGGGACCCCTCAACACAGGTATGTTACTCGTACTACCCTGAATGGAGAGCACCATCCGTCGGTGAAGCTCGGCGAGCTGATGGTTCCCAGCAGCAAGGATCTGCTGCTTAAGCTCAGCAATCTGGCAGGCCCCCGTGGCGAGCTGCTGTGTCGGAGAAAGCACGCTACTGACAGGATGGTAGGTGGAGGACATGGAAACGAGACCAGTTGCCTGGCTCGCTGCTGCTACGGTGGTGATTCCTGGCCATCTCTGCGACCTTGCTGTCATTGCGGTGTGCTGCTCTGTCACTACTGTTGCTGTTACAACTATCGTCGAACCTGATGGCAGTGGCACTCTGCCACTACGGTTGCTGCGGTTGTTGTCGCTGCTACCGTCAAATCAGACGGCGGTGGCACTCTGCCCCCTCAGCTGCTGCTGCGGTAGTAGCAGCTGAAAAAATCCGGCAGCAATTACCTCACCCCAGTGGGCGTGGAAAAAATGTCGAGGCCTATTTCAGCCTGGGAGCGCCGTGGGCGGACCCTTCCCAGCTGCCAGAAAAAATCCGACAGCATTCCCCCCGGCCCAGTGGGCGTGAAAAATGGGAGGGTGTTGGGGGAGCTCCGGGTACCTGTCCCAACCCCCAACCCACCCAATGGACCAGTAGGGGGAGCCCAAACGGAAAGGAGAGGGGAATACCAAGGAAGAGGAAGGAAAAAATGCAGCCGCTACTGCTATCGAGGCTACTGCAACTGTCGTCGATGATGTCGCTGCTGCTGCCGCTCCTCCTGTTACTACTCCTCCTGTCGCTGTTGCCGCCGATCACTGTAGCTGCAAGCTGCCACAAATGCACGTCTCTGTTCCTGCACACTGCTGCTGCCGCAAGCTGTTGCTGCTGCACGCCGCCGCCACTGCTGCTAGCTGCTGCTCCTATGTGGAACTGCTGGTGCTGACAGCCAGAAACTTGGCTAAGTGCTGAAATTCTAAAACTTTGACACTAAAAGATCAAGGTTGTCCAAATCAAGCGCAATCTGGACCACAGAGGCTCCTGAATGTGCTGAACATTATGGTGGATATTTTGGGCAAAATTTTGATAAAAAGTGTAAAACGTCACTTTTCCCTTTTCTGCCCAAATCTCAGCAAAAAAAACAAATCTGCAGTGCACTGCAGTCTTTGCTGGTGGCTACAGAGCACAAAATGAAGCATGAACAGTAGCTCTGGAGAGCTTGAGAGAAGAGCTTTCCAACGCACCCTCAAACGCCAAAAACAGTATTCGTTTGAAGCCAGGGCAAGCTCGTGCCGAGGGGGAGGTGGTGGCTGACGCATTTTTTGTCCGCGGCTCCTCCACGTCCGTGCAGCTTCTAAGAAGCTGCACGGACAGGGGCAGTGGTGGTGCACCCTGCTGTTGCTGCTGATGCTGCTGATGCCATCAATCTTGACGGCAGTGGACTCAAGCCACTTCGGCGGCTGCTGTTGCTGATGTTGCTGATGCCGCCGCCGATGCTGCTGCTGCTGCTGCTATGGTCGAAAGTGCCAGCACTGTTACTGTGTTGTTGGACAGCTGCTGCTATGGCGTTGTTGCGCTGGCGTGCTGGTACACTGCTGCACCCCTCCTGCATGACTCCTCTGTCGCGCAAGTGTTGCGGCCTGCGCCTGGCAATGGCGCACGTTGGTGGGTCCTCCCAGGACCTCTCGCTGCTGCTGTGTGTTGCTGCCGTTGCTGCTGCTAACTGCTGCCACCATGTTGTGTGGACCTCGACCTGATGCGACGTCATGGGAGATGCATGGCGAGGTCCATGCTCTGCTATGAGCATCTACAACATCCAGCGTGTGGCTCATGCTACATGTCTGCACAACTGCATGTGGTCGGTAGCACACTGTTGGTCGAGACCCGGACACTTGGTGAGTTGTACCAGTGTCACGAGGAGACCATGTGATCGTGTGTCTTGGTGTATGTCTATACTGCGTGTGGCAAGTGTATTCGAGCTAGGTCGCTCTTAGGGGTCGAGACCTGGACGCATGGTGAGTTGCACCCGTGTTACAAGGAGATCCTCCCATGATCGTGTGTTTAGATGATGATGCTGTTGTGTTGGATTGCTCGTAGCAGTGTAGACCCGGGCACTGGTACCGCCAGTGTCACGAGGAGACCCGCTTGTCGCCTGACATGTGTGTGATGTGCATTACACTAGTTTGTGCACGTGTGCATCATCTCTCATGGTCGAGACCCAGACACTTGGTAGCATGTGCCACTGTCTAGGGAGACCTTAGGTGGGTAGCAGAGGTGTGTGTGTGTGTGTGTGTGTGTGTGTGTGTGTGTGTGTGTGTGTGTGTGTGTGTGTGTGTTTGTGTCTGTGTGTATGTGTGTGTGTGTGTGTGTGGTTGCCTGGTGCATATTGTGGTTTGGCAAACATTGTTGTTCCATGCATTCGTTCATTTGTTCTGGCGTGGACGGCTATGTCAGCCAAGGGGAGTGTTGGTTTGTGTGGCTTCCACCTGTCACGACCGACACTGGTGGTTTACGGATATACCCACATTCGGGATATATGGTAGAGGAGGGCGTGACGACATGACGGGCATTCGGACTGTACAGAGAATTCTCCAGCACCTACGACAACGCCGACGAGACGCGGTCGATGTGTTCCGGTAGCCATGTGGGCTTGTCAGGAGGTAGGAGAGTTTTTCTTGGTGGGTTGAGACCCGCGCACCCCATGGACTCTACCGGTGCGACTAGGAGACCCGATGGCTGTTGTGTGGCCTCCAATGTTCAGAAAGTCGTTCGTGATTTCTGGACATTGATTCCGAGATTTTTTGGCACTGCTCATGTTTTCTGGGTGGTCGAGACCCGGTCACTCGGAGAGCTATTCCGGTGCCTCGAGGAGACCACCTTTGTTGCTCTCGTGGTGTGAATTATTAGCCCGCTAGGGGCTCATACCTGAGAGAACTGAGCCAAGAGGTTGACAGCGAACGCGATGTCTGGACGCGTCGTCTTTGCGAGGAATATCAGTGACCCGATGATGCACAAATAAGCGGTCACATCTACCAGCTCCCCCACCATGGCTAGATTAGAGCTCTTGAGCATCGCCTGGCTGTCGGGTGACATGGATGAGGATGCTCTTGGCACGAGGGACAGGTCCTCAGCAAAGCGCCCGGACAGGGTATGGACGTAGGCAGCCTGATGGACATGCAGTATGCTCGTGGAGCGATCATGCTCAAGCTCCATACCCAGAAAGACTTGCGCTGGCCCGAGGTCCTTCATCTGGTAGGCAGCCTGTAGGAGGTCCTTGACCCACTGGATGGCAGGTGCATCCAGTGATGCAATGAGCAGGTCGTTGACATAGACCAAGACAGCGACGAGTGTCTGACCTCGTGGGCTAATGAACAACGCAGGATCGGCAGAGCTACAAAGGAGGCCGCAGCTAAGAAGCGTACGACTGATCTCCTGGTTCCAGCAGCGTGGTGACTACTTCAAGCCATAGAGATATTTTCATAGCTTCCAGACCTTGCCACAACCGTCGTCAAAGCCTGGGGGCTGCACCATGTAGAGCTCCTCGCCCTCAAGTGAGCCATGGAGGAAGGCGTTGCTCGCATCCATCTGATGCAGTTCCCACCCATGTTGTGCAACCAGGATGAACAACGCCTGGCTGATGGAGAACCGACCGACCGGTACAAAGATTTGGTCATAGTCCATCCCAAGTATCTGAGCAAACCCCTTGGCCATGAGACGGGCTTTGTACTTGTCCAGAGACCCGTCCCGCTTCCACTTCCGCCGAAGAACCCACTTGGCGCCGATGGCCTTGCGGCCCCGGGGAAGGTCGACAAGCTCGTAGACGTGAAGTTGCCGGATGGCAGCTAGCTCGTTGGAGCATGCCGCTTCCCAATGTGTGACCTCGGGAGACGCCCGAGCCTCGCGCAGGATGGCTAGGTCCTTTGGTCACTCAGTGGGGCAAACAGTGAGGGCATGTGTGTTCCGTGCCCCTGGTGGCATCTACGTGAGTGCGGCCGTAACAACATACCGGTGTTCCTGATGGAGCAGGGCGTAGCCCAAAGCTTACCCTCGATGTAGGTCCACAATGACTGACAGTGTGGCCAAACCGAGTGCCTTCGTGCCGGGGTCCCCACTCACGACCGTGGGAGTGGAGCCACGTCTCCGAGGCACTGGATCTGCATCTCCCCCAAGGGGGCCGTGGGGTGAGACAACGTGCAATGGTGGCCCGAGTGCTAACTGTCGGGACCCTGGGTCGAAGGCTCCCGCCTGGACCGCATGTGTAGCGAGCAGACATGGACGGGGGAGCCCGCTCTGAGGGGCCAACAGACGTAGATGGGGCGGCTGGCCCGGAGGGGCCGGCAGACACAGATGGGGCAGCCGGCCCTGAGGGGCTGGCGGACAAGGATGGGATAGCCGGCCCTTCAGTACTGGGGAACACGGACGGGGCAACCGGCCCCGAGGGGAAGGAAGACATGGACGGGGCAGCCGGCCCTAAGGGGCTGGCGGACACAAGCGGGTCAGCCGACCCTGAGGGGCTGACGTCCACAGACAGGGAAGCCGGTCCTGAGGGGCTAGCGGGCACGGGCGGGACAGCCGGCCCCGAGGGGCTGGCGGACACAGACGGGGCAGCCGACCCTGAGGGGCTAGCAGACACGGGCGGGATAGCCGGCCCCGAGGGGCTGGCGGACACTGACATGGCAGCCGGCCTTGAGGGGCTGATGTCCACCAACGGGGAAGCCGGCCCTGAGGGGCTGGCGGCCACAGATGCGAAAGTCGGCCCTGAGGGGCTAGTAGCAACAGACGGGGAAGCCGGCCCTGAGGGGCTGGCGGACACGGACGGGGAGGCCGGCGAAAGTGGGTCCGTGGATGCAGGCGATGGAGCACCCGGATGCGGTAAGACGGAGGACGGACTCACCACTCCCCCACGCGACGGGAGGAACATGGACGCGCCGGAGCGAACGAGGTCGCGGGGAAACAGGTCCTCAAAGAAGAGGGCATTCCGGGACTCGACAATGCAACGGCGAGTGGGATCCCAAAATCGCCAGGCTTTTGACTGACGAGCGATGCTAAGGAAGGTGCATGGGCAGCCACGAGGTTCGAGCTTGCCACCCTGGTGCAGGGCAGGCAACCAAACTATGGCGACACAGCCCCAGACACGGGCTGGATGCAAGTCAGCGCGTTCTCCACACCAATGCTGGTATGGGGTGGATTGACAAGGAATGGGTCCATGGGGAATCCGGTTCCACACCCATTTCATGTATGTCATGGCCTCGAAGTAGAAGCCGTCTGAGGGTTGGATTCGACCCGCATGGTACGGACGGCGTCGGCCATGGTGCTCTTCCACCGCTCAGAGACCTCATTCTAGGCGGGCGTGTAAGGCGCCGACGTCTCATGATGGACACCACGGAAGGCAAGGAAAAGAGTGGTCTCCCCCAGAAACTTGCCCCCGCAATCTGAGCGGAAGCGGCGGCGGGAACGACCACACACGCGTTCAGCGTGGACAAGCCAATCCCAAGTGGTGGGCGCGACGTCGTTTTTCTGCCGGAGGCAGAAAACCCAACAATAGCGAGAGTAGTCGTCCGCAAGGGTCAGAACGTAACGAACGTGCTCAACGGCAGACTCTGTCAAGAGAGGACCCATGTCGTCAGAGTGGACGAGGTCGAGCGGGGCGGATGCTCGAGAGGTAGAGAGGGAGTAGGTGGAGCGGTGCATCTTGTCCTGAGCGCAATCGATGCACTCAGTGGGGCACGGTAGAGGAAAGGAGGTTGAGTCAAGACTAGTGGCTGGCTGTATGCAAAGTATGCTATCAATAGCGGCTGAGTGGACTTGACAGAGCCGGCGATGCAGGAGACGCGTGTGCTGTGGAGACAATGTGCTAGTGACAAACACGTGGCTAGTGTCAGTCGACAAAGAGGAGATAGAGGTGGGAGCAGACAGGCGCGGTACGTGCCACAAGTTGCCACAGGCGGTGGCATGGAGGAAAACACGACCGGACGGACGCAGCGACACAGTACCCACGCCACGTGAATGTAAAATGTCCATGCTCATGCGATCAAGGGAGGTGACAGACAGGAGGCTAAGCTTTAGGCCAGGGACGAAGAGAACATCAGTCAAGAAGACGTCACCTGCAGGACCACACAAACGAACGACACCGACACCACGAACGAGCAAGACTGGACCAGATCCCGTCCAAACCTCGGTGACATTGGTGACGGGACCAAGCACACTGAAGGCCTCGCTCGAGGCCATCATGTGATGTATGGCCCTGGAGTCGATGATCCAGGTCTTGGACGGATCCTTGACCGGAGAGGCGAAGTCACTGACAGTCACATTACAATGGGCAAACGGCGCTGACGAAGTGCACGGAAGTGCAAATCGCGAGTGCCATTCATCTAGCCAGGCAACATCGTCTCGAAGAGGAGCGGGAGAAGAGAGGGCGGCATAGGACGAGACAGGCAGAAATAAAAGCCATGTGCGCAGCAACAACTCTATCAAGCAGGGCGGGGAGGAATTGGCAACAACGCACCTCGCACTTCCCTGGGGAGGAGGGCGAGGAAGTCTGAGCTAGAAGGCAATGAACTGCTCCAGCTGGCGCTCGCGAGCGGAGGGTCCGACGGAGTATACCAACTGCGGTGTGATGGTGCCAGAGTCGGGAAAGGGAGAGGATGAAGCAAATGACTGAGCAACGGGTGCAAACAATTGTAAAGGATGATGAGGTGGGGCCGTCATGAGTGGCATTGATATGACAGGAATAGTGATGGCTACCGCGCTGGTGGCAAGGCGGAGCTCACGTTGGCGATGCATGGTGGCGATGACACGAGCCTCGTTAGTCGGAAGCGAACACGTGTACCATCCGTGTCCAGACCGGCCACAGTTATGGCAAACGAGGTTGGCACTGCCAAATCCGCTGGTCTGCTGCTGAGTGCCCTTGCCCTTCTTGCCCTTCTTCTTCTTCTTTGTAGAGGAGGAGGCGCCGGAGGATGCTGCTGCTGCTGGGGCGGCGATGGTCACTGACGCGATGGCAAGAGCGGCGACGGCAGGAGCGGCGACGGCAGGAGCGGCGACGGCAAGGGAGGCGACGGACTCCATGCGATGGATGTGTGAAACCTGATGAGCTTCCTACATGCAGAGGAAGAGCTCGTACGCCCAGGGCATGAGAGTATCCTGGGCAGCCATCGCCTTGAGAACGTCCTGGGAGCAGTGGAAGAAGACGTCGGAGAAGGATTCAGTGGCGCTGTGCTTGATGGTCAAGAGCGTAGAAAGGGGAGGTGGCACTGCGTCTCTGAGGTGGTGGAGTAGGTCCTCTGGACGCTGCCAGTAGGAGGTGACCGTCTCGGTCTCCCCCATGCGAAGGGAGTTGAACTCACGGAGCAGATGGCTGGTCTCAGCATCGCTGGACAGGCGATGAGGGCGAGTGAGTACGTGCGAGACCGCCGCTAGGTCAGGGAGGGCTCCGCTGGTGAGGTCGCCGAGGAAGTGCTCGAGGGTGAGGTGTGAGGCGAGAGGGGCGACAGGGATGAGAGCACGCACGGCACGACCGGCATTGTAGACCTGGTCGGCTTGGGTGGAGTTGAAGGGCAGAACGTAGTAGGGCCATAAGCCCTCACCTTGTGCCCAGATCTAAAAGCTGAGTTCCCAGCTTCGAAACTTGTTGCCAGCTTGAAGCGGTGGCGGTGGGGTTTCAAATTCCTTTGGCATGCGGCCGGCACCCAAAGTGGGGCCTAGGACTGGTGTCACCATCTGGTGTTGGCGTAGGGTGTGTTGCTACGCCAGGTACTGTGTGGCAAAGGATAAGGCCGGGCTCGCATATCCTGGTGGAGCAAACGGCGCTTGCTGACGTTGGTGCAGCTGTTGTAGGGGACGCTACTACTACAGTGGTGGCGGCTGCTGCTGCTACTGTTGCTGCGACTGATGCGACAATGGGGGTGGCGGTAGCTGTAATGTCGCGAGCTGCTGTGTCAGAGTTGTGAGCTACTACTGAAGAGTGGTGAGCGGATCTGTCGAGGCAGAAGGACTGACGATAGATTGTACAGGGTGACGCTGGTGCTGCTGCTGCTGCTACTAGTGCTGCGGTTGTAGCTACTACTGATGCACCTGCTGCACAAAAGGGGGACGAGGCCCCCTCCCCCCCATCAGAGGAGGACCCCTCCCCACTAGGACTAGTGGGCATGTTTTTAGGCATCTTCCCTTTTATTCTCTTTGTGCTGCTGAGCAGTGACGTCAGCGGTATTGTCAGCCTGAAAAGGTTGACTTCAACAAATCTTGTTTAGAATCTACAGGATTGCCTTTTTTTGGTTGATGATATCAGTAGTGATGTCAGCTGAACGACTGCGGACGTCAGCAGCCGCTGTTGCTGAGGCTGCTTCTAGAGCAGCTACTGTTGCTACTGTTGTAGATGCGGCTACTATTGTTGAAGCAGTTGCTACTGCTGCTGCTACTGCTACTATTGTTGATGCAACTATTGCTACTACTATTCCTGCTGCTACTACTGTTGCTGTAGCTGCTACAACTGCTGCTGCTGCTGCTGCTAATGCTTCTACTGCTACTGCTACTGCTACTGTTGCTACTATGAGCTGCTGCGGCTTCTACAACTGCTAAGGCAGCTGTTGACAGGATGGAGGATTTTTTCTCGTGTATGTTTTTGTTTTTTCTCTCTCTCTTTCTGCTCAACGAGCTCGCTGCTCACTGTGGGCACTAGGCAGCGAGCAGCGGGCTCGCTGCTCGCTGCCAGCAGCCCGCTGCTTGCAGTGTGCAGTAAGCTTGCTGCCTGCAGCTCGCTGCTTGTGACGAGCTATGGGCAGCGGGCAGTAGCAGCTTGCTGCCACTACTGGTACTACAGCCGGCTACTGTTGTTCCTATTGCTTGCCGCTGCGGCCTGCTACTGCTACAAGCTGGTACTGCTGTTGCGAGTTGCTGCTGCTCACAACTATGACTAGTGCTGCTGCTACTGACAGCTACTACAGGTTGCTGCTGCTGCTGCAAGCTGCTGCTGCTGCTTTGAGCTGCTGTTGCTGACAGCTGCTACTGCTGCACGCAACTGCGGCTCGCTGTTGCTGCCATTGCTCGTTGCAGCTGCCTGCCGATGTTGCTGCTGCAGGCTGCTGTTGTTGCTTGCTGGTGCCATTCACTACACCTGGGCGACGTGCGTCGTCGTTCGTTGATGTCAGACGCGGCCTCTCGCTCACCTCCTCGCGTCAAGCGTGGGGGTTAGTGCTGCCGGAAAAATCCGGCAGCATTTCCCCTGGCCCAGTGGCCATGGGAAAATATCTGACGCCGCCACCAAGCGGGTCAATGCTCTTGGGAAAAATCCGGCAGCATTTCCCCTGCATTGGCGCGTATGGGGATCCGGCGGTATATGCCAGTCTTCTGCTGCTACTGTTACGCTATGGCTCTGATACCAAGCTAGAATCTATGCAGCAGGTTGAGGCAACAGCATTGTTGATGTAGCGTGTGGGCTTCCACGCTCGTTGCTTAAGTCTGCTGCCCCCTCAGTCTGCTGCTCTAGAGTCTAAGTCTGTAAGCTCTGGGTTTGTTACTTAGAGATGCGCGCGCCAGTGTTAGCGCCAGAAAGCAGCTGAAAACTGGAAGTGACTGATTAGCAATCAAGAATGAGACACAATGGGAGACCCCTCCAAGAACTAGCCCCCCCCCCCCCAA
>SZWC01000335.1:232310-259575 GCA_023375785.1 Penium margaritaceum | reverse complement strand
GAGAGAGAGAGAGAGAGAGAGAGAGAGAGAGAGAGAGAGAGAGACCATCTCTCTTTGTACTTGAAGCTATTGAGGCTTTTGAGACTTTGCGCGCATTGCCTAGCCAAACCCTTGTTGTTCTTGCACTTGCTTTGCATGCTAGTGTGTGTGCTGACCGGACAACATATGCTTCTATGCATACTCTAATGGTGTCAAAGTGGCGAGACCCTTCTTGAAGAGCTGCAAAGCAGAGACGTAGCACCAACTGTAGTAGTGACATTGAGACATGCTTGGATTGTTATGAGGTCCTTTTCTTTGCGTGTGAAGATTCAAAGGGTGTAACCATTCTACTACAACCAGCACCAAATTGTCAACGATCGCCAGGTTTTTAACAGTAGTAAGACTGATACCAACGTGCTTTATGCCATATCGCAAGAGATAGTTGTCGAGTTCCATCCCTCCATGGGCTCAACGCAGACGGGGACCCGCTTGGATCATCGCCAAGGGTGGGAGTTGGCTCTGACCTTGTTCGCTACGGAGACAAATGCGACGAGAGCAGGCCACCTTTCCACATTTCACTCACTCCCTTAGATCGTTTCAATGCTTGAAGCTTCATATTGGGGGTATGTCATGCGTATCTAGATCGGCCTCGTCACTAGTGGCCGGTCGCAGCTGTGGACACTCAATAATGAGTAGGGTGCATGTAAAGAATTCTGGCATCTTCTGTGGCCTTAACCATCTTGCACTGTTTGATTTGTTTAAGTCTCTCCAGCTTCTCCATTGGGTCCAACATTACTTTCTTTAGGAAACATCAGCCAGGGAGGCAGCCCACATGTTGCGCCAATGGATGTAAATCCTCCAACACCTTCAACCCCTTTCATCTCTAGCCCCGCCTACACCACTCCCTCCTCCCCTCCCTCTCCCCTTCCTGGATAGGCTCAGCAGCCACGAAGGGGAAGAAGGGTAAGAACAGTCACAACAGAAGCAGACGACGCCTGCCAGCAGTGGCAGTGGGTCTTTTGTCCACAACTATAACTACGGGGATACTCATTGCTACACGGAATGCCAACAGCTCTTTG
Source organism: Penium margaritaceum (assembly GCA_023375785.1). NCBI lineage: Eukaryota > Viridiplantae > Streptophyta > Zygnematophyceae > Desmidiales > Peniaceae > Penium > Penium margaritaceum. Next base: position 258,517 of record SZWC01000335.1, on the reverse strand, counting down.
AATGGAGTAGGATCACGCATGTCCTCCAGGAAGCACATGCACAATGGTCATCCTCAAGTGCATTGCATACAAGTCATACCGTAACTACGACACTAGCAGAGATATCTGCTTCCCCAAGCAGCACCAGAGACCAAGACCTATGATCGTACCATCTTGGAGCTTCATCAGTTGCTCGTGCTTCACACTCAAGGACCACTTGGTTGTTTTCATAACCAAGTGGTCCATAAGGTTCATGCCCCACGTTGTTTTTTTCCATGATAATGCCTATGGGAAGCCTTATCAGATTGTGATGCACATGGATTTGAGAACACCGCTTGGGTTGATGAGTAACACATTTATGCTGATTGTCACAGTTCCAAGTTATCTGCCAAGAATCCAACAGAGGAAGATTGTTATGTAGTCCATTTTTTGGTGTCAATGCTAGGTTATGAGATAGAGGTGCCTCAATAATTGACTTCGGTGTCGTCCATCAAATCACCCGTCATCACGACAACTTCGTGGTCCTCATTCCAATTAGGTCTGTTTGGTCCATTTGAATGGGATCTGCTCAGTCCTTGCCTACTCAGGACATTGAGATTATGTGACTTAATGGTTTGTCTAGCCCCTTGTACATCTCCAATGGGCTCTTTTCCCTTACTCTTGAGCTCAGCCTACTCTATTCATGCATGCAACATGATAGGTCTTTCTATGTTGACTATACCACAGTGTCTACTTGCAACACTCATGCCATTGTGTTATGCTCCTCTGTTGTGGATAAAATGTATAATGTCTCTCACTGTGCTCCCTTTATTCCCCCTTGTTTTCCATAGCTACAAGGTTGTTGCATCGCATCATTTGCCATCTAAGCTCGGACATTGTGTCCAAGCTCATCCAAACAAAGCCAGATCTTGGTCTTGATACTACTTCTTTCAGGATGACACCCAAGACCGGCTGCCTCTTCTACGCTCATGATAACATGCATCGCTGTACTTACCCTGACTCCATTTCTCCAGCACTACGCCCATTGGAGATAGTTTATGCGGACCTTCTTGGTCCTTTCCCAATCAAGTCCCTCTTAGATTGGAGGCGGTATGTTCCCACTCTCACTGACGAAATCACTTGGATGAGGTGGGTCAATAGCCTTTGTCACAAGAGAAATGCCGTCCTCATGGTTAACTTGTGGCTTGTCCTTGAGCACTAGTCTCGTTCCACACTTCACAATTCTATTTGAATGGTGGCGTTAAGTTCTTGGATAAGAGGTGTTGATTCATGTACAAAAAACTTGTTATGACCTCTGGCCTTGCCGCACACACTCATCACCCTGTTGCAGGTGATTGAAGTTGGGGGTACTGCCGCTGTCACCACAATCTACAACACGACAGCATACTGATGTGCCAGTGGACAAGATCCAGGGCTGCCCAGAGGCGGGTGGCACTCACTCCACTTCTACAACCTTGCACTTGTTTTGTTTGTGACCATGATGCTCATTAGTGATCCTGGTTGGGGGGGGGGGTTGCAACTCTCCTAGTTTGTTTGCTGCCGGTGGGTTAGTCGGCAACTCACNTGTCACCACAATCTACAACACGACAGCATACTGATGTGCCAGTGGACAAGATCCAGGGCTGCCCAGAGGCGGGTGGCACTCACTCCACTTCTACAACCTTGCACTTGTTTTGTTTGTGACCATGATGCTCATTAGTGATCCTGGTTGGGGGGGGGGGTTGCAACTCTCCTAGTTTGTTTGCTGCCGGTGGGTTAGTCGGCAACTCACTTGCACAGGGTGATAAAAAAAAAAACACCAAGACAATAAACATCGGCTCCATCGTGCGAGTGGGTGATGAGCTAGGGTAAGCTTGCCGCTCGCCCGCTCGTCACTTCACCCTTGTCACGTAACACCTGTGTTACTTGGCACTTGTTTCTTTCTCTTTTGAGCGAACCTGATCCATGGTCTCACCCCTCTCTTGGTCTTCCATGCTTCTCTGTCTTATCCTCTCTCACACACACTCAGCTCTACGTCCCTCTAGTATCAGAGCAGTGTGAGGGAAGGAGCCACGCTCGTGAGTGAGCGAGAAATCCTGGTCGTTGGGTGATAGTTCGCTATTGTCCCTACGCTTCCACTGCCATTCATCGTCACTGGCTGCATTCTAGCAGCTGACGCTTGCCTCCATCCCCTACCCTTCTCACGGGTATGAGGACACCCTTCTCTGCAACCACCTCTTCTTTGAGGTAGCTAGGACTAGCGCATCCTACGCCAGTCCACGCCAGTCATCTGTTGCCGCCCTCCGTGTCATTGGCACCATCAACCACGTCGCAACAATTGCGCGGTGCAACCGGGAACAGCCGCATTGATTGCGGAATCAGTGGCCACAAGGTTGCGGCTTTAACTACAGCCACACTTGGAACCAACCACCGCAGCATTGGAGTCAGCAGCAGGAGCAGCAACAACGGCCGTGTCAGCAAGGTCACCGCTGCAGCCACACCCAGCCAGCCGCACCCGCAATCAATTGCTGTGGCTACAGCAACAGCGGCAGCTGTAGCGATCCGGAGGCAGCAGTAACAGCCAGCAAAGCTGACTACTTAGATTATTTTCTAGTTGACCGGAAGCAGGGATCAGGGACAGGAAGTAGGACAGAATGTTAGTACTTAGAGTAGGACTTCAGTCATTCTTTCTTAGCTTCGTTTTGTACTCAGTAGTTAACCATGTTGAGTGAGATTTGAAGCTCTGGATCCAGCTCCGTTCCCTTTTGACTCTCAATGTGTATTTCTGAGTGTATGTCTGTAAGAGGCAGTTTTACCTGAGAACCGTGAAGTGTGGTGCCACTTCACTGTGGTTCAGGACAGGCTGAGCTCTGCAATTTGTTGAGACAAGGCGACAGTACATTTTCTGGGATTGTAATTCCTAATAGCATCAGCACCCACCATAGCAGACACAGCTACAATAGCAGCAACGACTCTCGCAGCAGCAGGTGCGGTGGTCATTGTGGTGGTGATCCGGCAGACACGCTGGCACAACATGACATCCCTATTCTGCTGACCCTTAGAGCATATTACGATGGGAGGATGGGGTTTCGCCATCCACGTCGTCGCAGAGGGATGAGCGGCAACCGAGCACCCGATGCTGCCTCAGCATCGTGTGCGCGGGCGAGTCGCCAGTGTTCGGTAAGGTTCTCTCCCCTTTTCTCTCCCAGGGGTTACCCACAGCCGCACTAGCCTTTGGAGCTGGACGTGACTCCCCAGCTCTCCATAGTGTTTACACAGGATGCTGTTGGTCTTCTGAGCCCGCTGACGCACATATCATCCGCTGTCATAGGCGGTACTCCAGCTGCGGCCGCTACCTTTGCAGCAGCTCCTAGAGGAGCGCGTGCACCTACTACTACATCTGCCAGCCGCGCAATGGAGGCCTACATAGAGGCAGCCGTCGTTGTTGGTCCCATTGCTGCTCCAGATGTCGACATCGGCATGCAGGTCTCTGCTGGAGCGTTTGTCGTGGCATCTGCAACTACATCTGTTGTGTCTGCTCCTACAATAGCTGCATCCTCCGTCCGCACCTCTATAGCTGTAGCTGTCACTGCCTTTGCATCGGCCTCATCTGCACCATCCAGTCTCGTCACAGCAGCTATCTCCACCGTAGCTGCATTCACTACCCTAGGTGCAATCTTGGTCATCGGGACTCTTGCCCTGGTGGTTCCCGCTCCGTCTACAGTTGCTGTCCTCTCCTCTGCCACTTAAGCTGCTATTCCTTCTATCCTTGGTTTTCTCCACAACCCATCTCAATCCTTGGCATCTTGACCTGCCCCTTTCTCTTTGCAGTGCTTGCCTGTTCTCTGTAGTTGCCTCTCTTGCAGTGGCTTGCATAGTCTGAGTTGGGGTGGGCTGTCTTGTAGCTCTCTTCCACTCGTCCAAGACACCCCATTTTTCCTACTCCAACTGGGGCTGGGAAAAATCTGCTGAAATCTGTGTGGCAGAGCCCCACTGTCGTCACCATGCCCGGTGACGATGAGTCAGTCATTGCGTCCCTTCAGCGCCAGCTGGCCCTTGCTTGTAGGGCTCAACAGGAGGCTGAAGATTGCCTTAAGCTTGCAGAGGATGACCGTGCTGTATTTGCAGATAGGGTCGTGGCTATAGTGTTGCGTCACTTGCCCACTACGTTTACTGTCCCATCTTTTGGTGCCAGTTCTAACCCATCCTCCACGCAGTCTGGCTCCAGTACCTCTGCTACTGCGCACTCCGGCACCCCTCCTGCTGCCCTCTCCTCTCCTGCGCCGTGCCAACATGGACACATTTCTTGCTAAGCACGTTGTCTTTCATGAGCTCTCTACCCCTGCTACTTCCGAGAAGAATGGCGTGTTTGAGCACTTGAATCATTCTATGGAGGATGCGGTTTGTGCCGTGCGGTCCGACTGCAATCCGCCAAAATCCTCTGACTTTGAGGGCTTCTCATACAAGACATGAATCCTAGACCGCCTCCTACACGTTCTCATGCCGGGCCATGTCACACAATATGAGATTTTGTAGGGCCATTGTGCTGCTCTCTATCTCACATGTGTCTCGTGTTCCCTTGCTTGTTTCAAGCACAACGAGGACTGGCAAGGTTTCAAGTTCTTACCACAAGGTTGCACATCTGACTTTCTCAAAATCTCCCTATGGTTGAATGTCTAACAGGGCTGGCGGACGGTGGCAACAACGTAGAGGCAGACGAGGACGTGATCGAAGATTTCGGTGCACCGGACGAGCTAGATGACAAAGAGGAGGGAGAGACAGGTGGAGGCGGCATTCCGGATGGTGGCAACAGAGTGGGTGCAGACAATGAGGTTTTTGGTTTTCAAGCATCTCTCTTTGTACTCTGTTGTGTCCTCCCGACTTGTGTACATCGGCATACAAATGACTGACGGCGAGACGCGATGCTGATACAGTAGCGTCTGGTGGTCCCGATGCACGCTGAGGCCTACACGCATTTTGCTGAAGCCTCCTCCCTCCAACGTGCTCAGCTCCATCGGCAAACCTCCTTGGCAGTCGTGCCGTCGGCAGTCACTGTCGCTGCATATGCTGTCTGCATGCGTCCAATGCTGGGTCTGACAGCGCTGTTGCATCTGCAGCACCATGCTCTTCTTAGGATCCAAGTTTCATGTTTTTTGGGTACTGTTGGGACAGAGGACTAGCGTAGACGTCGCCTGGGTTCAGGCGGCTATAACTCATTACTGTTGTTTTTCTAGGTGAATCTGTCCGCACAACTACGTTTGCAATGTGCGTATTATGGTATGGTCCAGTTTTTAGGGAAAACAGACGACGCCAAGGTTTTGGGTTGTCGGCTGTCTGGCATGGCTCACCGAGACAACCCTGCCTACGAGAAAATAAATCATTTTTATGATTCGCTTAAAAACCGGATAACAAGCTCTATAGAGCTGGGGGGAAGCTAGAACTTGAAGGGGTCTCCCATTGTTGCTCATTCTAAATTCCTAGTCAGTCATTTCAAGTTTTCAAGCGTTCTCTAGCGCAAACTCTGGCGCACACATTTCAGAGTAACAACACCAGAGCTCTCAGACTTAGACTCTGGTACAACAAACTGAGGGGGCAGCTTAAGCAACGAGCGTGGGCTCCCGCACGTTGCATCAACAATGCTGCTGCCCCAACCTGTTGCGTTAGGTTTTCAAACTTGGTATCAGATCCAGAGCCTAGTAGAACACCGGCGAACAGGTCCACTCAATGCCGGTGATCCCTTGAACGCGCCCGTGCGGGGGAAATGCTGTAGGATTTTTTCCAGTAGCGTTGACCCGCCAGGTGGCGTCTTCAAAATGCTCCTAACGGGAGGGAAATGCTGCCAAAATTCTTTTGGCAGTACTGACCCCAAGACGGTGGTAACAATGATGGACTCTCGGCCAGCACGACCAACCGATGTTGGAGCGGCACCGATGCACGTGGCGACGACACCCCCAGGAAAGTGACATCTATTGTTGCCAGTGCGGCCGCAGCAGCAGCAACACGCAATAAGCAACACGCATCAAGCAGCACGTAGCTAGCAAGCAACAGCTCTTGTAGCATGCAGCACCTACTGTAGCAAGCAATAGTAGTAGTAGCAGGTAGTAGTCGCAGCCGGCAGCAGTAGCACAACATGTAGTAGCGAGCAGCGAGCAGCAAGCAACAGCAGTAGCAAGAGCAGGCAGCAGCAACAGTAGCGAGCAGAGAGCAGCAGCAAGCAGCAAGTAACTAGTGGTAGGAGCAGCAGCAGCAACTACGGGCAGGTGTAGCAGTAGCTAGCATTAGCATTTATAGCAACGGCCGGCAGCAAGAGCAGCAGCAACAACTATGGAAGCAGCGTGCAATTGCAGCAGTAGCAAGCAGTAACCACGAACGAGAAAAGAAATGAAAGAAAAATCGTAGAACCCCCGCAAACCCCACAGCCTAGGACTTGGGGAAGCACCCCCACAGTTGCTGCTGCTATTGTAGCAGCAACACCTGTCGCAACAAGAGCAACGTGCAGCAACGACACCCACAATAGCTACAACCACAGCCGCAATAGTTGTAGGAGCACCAGCACCACGCGACAACAGCAACACCAATAGCAGTAAGCGTTGTAGTAGCCACTGCTGTAGCCGTAGCAATGATAGTAGTAGCAATAGTACCCGTAATAGCAGCAACAGTAGCAGCAGGGGCAGCACCAGCACATGACAACGTTGTAACATCAATAGTAGTGGCAAGAGCAACACCAACTGTAGTGACGTTAGTCGCGAGCACTGACGTCACCCGTGACATCATTGTTGATGTCAATGCTAACGTCAACAATAGTAGCAGTAGCAACATAGCAACTAGCACAATAGTGGCAGCAGCAGTAGCACGACAACTATTGCTAATGTCAGCCACTCTTGGTTGACGTCACTGCTGACGTCCTTGTTGAAGTCAGTTTTATTACTGACGTCACTACCAACTTCACCGTTGACATAATTGCTGATGTCACTTACAAGTTCAGCACAACAAAGAAGGGAACTTAAACCAGAGGGAACCATGGCAAAAAGTGAGGAGGGGTCATCTTGTACGGGACGACCCATTGGTCCTCCCTTTTTGTAGCAATAGCAGCAGCTATAGCAACAGCAGCTGCCACCGCTACACCAGCAATAACAGTAATAGAAGTAGCAGCAACAACAGCAGTAGCTGTAGTAGCAGGTGTAGTAGCCATAGCAGCAGCCACAGCAGTAGCACATGCTGTAGTAGCCACTATAGTAGCAACAGCAACAGCAACAGCTGTAGCAGTAGCAGTAGCAACAGCAGCAGCAACAGTCGCAGCAGTAGCAACAATAGTAGTAAGTACAACAGCAGAAACAACAACAGCCACAACAACACCAACACCCTCTAGGATCTATCGTCGCCCTTGCACATTCAACAGATTTACTAGGTGCAATATGCCAATAGCGTGCAATGCTGACACAATAGCTAGCGGCATTGCAGCCGCCGACACAGCAGCAGCCGCTGCAAAAGCGGTAGCACCATCAGTAATTGCCACCCTTCCTTCCACTCGGGCATGCTAGTCCCGCCATTTCCTTTGCTACACAGTATTAAGCGCATCAGCATATCCAACACCAAAGGCAGACTGTGTCTTTAGTCGTAGGCCCCGCTCTGGATGCTGGCCACAGGCCAAAGGACTTTGAGATGCCGCCCCCGCCGCTCCAGGCTCGCGAGCAGTTCCGGAGCTGGGAGCTCAGCTTCTGCATCCGGGCGCAGGGTGACGTCATGTCGCCATACTATGTCTTGCCCTACAACTCCACACAAGCCGACCAGGTGTATGATGCTGGTTGCACTGTACGTGCCATCGTCCCCGTCGCCCCTCCAGCTTCACAACTTGCACTCGAGCCCTTCCTCGGCGACTTCTCCACTGGCGGCCTCCCCGACCCCGCTGCGGCATGGCCCATCCTCACGCGTCCTCATCGCCTATCCAACAAGGTAGAGACCAGCCGTTTGCTCCGTGAGTTCAACTCCCTCCATACCGGGGAGATCGATACGGTCACGTCCTACTGGCGGCGGGCGGAGGACATCCTTCGCTGACTGGGAAACGCTGCACCACCCCCTCTGTCCGGGCTCCTCACCATCAAGCGCGGTGCAACCGACGTGTTTGCCGACGTCTTCGTACATTACACCCAGACGTCCTCGCTGTGATGGCTGCCCAGTAGACCCTCATGCCCTCGACATATGGAGCTCTTTCTACGCATCAAGGAGGCTCGTCAAGTGTCCCGCATCAAGCACACGGAGGCCCTTGCCTCTCGTATCGTCGCCTAGGTGGCTGTTGCCGCTCCTGCAATAGGTGCGTCCTCTGACTCCTCATCATTCGGCAAGAAGAAACATAGGGAAAAGAAGGGCAAGGGCCCACAGTAGCAGTCGAGCAGATCTAGTGGTAGCAACTTAGTCTGCCAGAACTGTGGCCAGCTAGGACACTGGTGGTAGACGTGCCTACTCCTGACAGACAAGGTGCACGTCATCGCCACCATGCGTTGCAAGCGTGAGCGCCGCCTTGCAATCGCAACCGTGACTGTTACTACTCCTGTTGTGTCTGCGCCGCCTGCTCCCTTTCACCCTCCAATAGCACATCTGCACCTGTCGATGCCCGCTCTTCTATCATCGGTGCCTCCCTCCTCCTTTCCCGACTCTGGTGCCGTTACGTCGTAGTCGGTCTACTCCGTCGGGCCCTCCACCCGTGAGTGTCAGTTGGAGCGCTTCATTGTACTCCATATAAGAGTGCCTCGTCCTCCTCCCTTGGGAAGTGTGAGTTGCGTTGTCACTGGTCACCCTGCCCTGCCATGCATGATAGAGTCTTAGTTGCAGTTGTGCCTTTTCCCTTCGTTCGTTCCGTTCTCTGTCGTGCCCTCCCCACCTGCTCCTCTTCATGATGATATCGCCTAGTTGGATGACTCACAGTTCCAGTTCGTACCCCCATCCACTTCGTCCGCGTCCCTCGCCCAGTGTCATGTGACCGTTAGCGACCTGGCGACACCGGTCCAGGACCTTGCCGAGACTTGGATCATCAACTCCAAGGCCAGAAATCACATGCCGGCCTCACGTGAGGCCTTCAGTGTCCTTGGCCCTGTTACCAATGTCCATGGGGTTTGGACATGTTCTGATCAGGTCTTACCCGTTCACGGCGTCGATGTGGTTTGTTTCTGTGGTCCCGCTGAGGATGTCTTTGTGACCGATGTCCTCTTGGTTCCTGGTATTGAGCTCAGCCTCCTATCCGTCACTACCCTTGACTGCACGAGCATGGAAGTATTGCACTCGCGTGGTGTTGGCACTATGTTGTTGCGCCCGTCCAGCCATGTCTTCTTGCATGCCACCGCCCGTTGCAACTTGTGGCACGTGCCGCACTTGTCCGTCTCTCCCTTTGTCCCCTCCTCATTGACTGACACATGCCACATTTTAATCTCAAGAACACTCTCTCCATAGCACACACGTCTCCTGCACTGCCACCTCTGTCACGTCCATTCTGTCGCTGTCAACAGCATGTTGTGCACGCAGCCAGCCAAAGGCCTTGATCTAACCTCCTTTCCGCTGTCGTGTCCCAATGAGTGCATTGAGTGTGCTCAGGGGCAGATGCACCGGCCCACCTACCCGTTGTCCTCCTCTTGTGCATCCGCCTCGCTGGACCTTGTCTACTCTGATGTCATTGGTCCCCTTCCGAGAGAGTCTGTCTGTTAGCATGGACGTTATGTCTTCACCCTCAAGGACGACTACTCTTGCTGTCGTTGGGTCATTTGTCTTCGGCAGAAGAGCGATGTCGCCCCCACCATTTGAGGTTGGCTTGTACGCACTAAGCACAAGTGTAGTGGCCCTCTCCGCCGCTTTTTTTGTGATCACAGTGGCGAGTTTATGGGGGAGACGATGCTTTCCCTTGCTTCCTGTAGTATCCATCATGAGACGTTGGCGCCTTACACACCAGCCCAGGACGACGTCTTTGAGCCGTGCAACCGCACCATGGATGACACCATCCGCACAATGCGGATCGATTCTAGACTCTCTAATGGCTTCTAATTTGAGGCCATGACCTACATGACGTGGGTCTAGAACTGGGTTCCCATAGGACCCCTTCCCCGTCAGTCCACCACACACTAGCACTGGTCTGGCGAGCGAGCTGACCTCCGCCCAGCTCATGTTTGGGACTACATCATTGTCGTGTGGTTGCCTGTCCCACACCATGGCGGTAAGCGCAAGCCTCGCGGCCGCCCTTGCACCTTACTTCAATCCCACATCAGTAGAAGATGTGACGCTTCTAGGATCCCTCTCATCGAGTCTCGGGATGATCTCTTCTTTGAGGACCTGTTTCCCTACGACCACATTTGTTCCGGCACGTTGATGTCCCTCCCATCACGTGTGGGAGTGGTAGGTCCATTCTCCATCCAGCCCTTTCGGGGCGTCACATTGTCCTCGTCCGGTTTTCCTCATGGGCCGGTTTTCCCGCCTGTGTTTGCCTGTACCTCCAAGGCAGCTGCGTCATCAGCTTTCGCTGGCCCTTCTGAGCCTGCCGCCTCGTCTGCATCCACTGACCTCTCTAAGTCTGCCGCTCCGTTCTTGTCCGCTAGCCCTTCTAAGCCGGCCGCCTCGTCTGCGTCCGCTGGCCTCTCTGACTCGGTTGCTGCGTCCATATCTGCCAGTCGCTTTGGGCCTGCTGCCTCGCTCGTGTCCGGTCCCTCCTCCAAGTCGGCTTTCCTATTCCCGTCCGCTAGCCTCTCTTAGCTTGTCACTTTTTTCGTGTCCTCAAGCCCCTCCGGGCCGGCTGCCCTGCCTGTGTCCGCCAACCCCTCCGGGCCGACTTCCCCGTCCGTTTCACGCAGCCCCTATGGGTCAGACGCTCCGTCCATGCGGGCACGGTACACACGTAGTCCGGGTGGGAGCCTCCGACCCACGCCAACAGTGAACACTTAGGCCACTGCCTCGTGCCCTCTCACGCCACAACCCCTTGTCGCCCCACGAGGCTCCTTGCCTCTGTGCAGACCCACTCCCACATTTGTGAGTGGGGACTCTAGCACCAAGGCGCTTGGCTTGGCCATATTGTCAGTCGCTATTGACCTACATCCGGGGTTGGCCTTGGGCTATGCCTTGCTCCATCAGGAGCACCAACGTGCCGTCACGGCTACGCTCACACGCGTGCCACCGGGGCGCAAGACTCCCACGCCCTTGCTGTCCTCTCCACGGAGCGACCAGAGGACCCAACCACCTTACATGAGGCTCGGGCGTCTCCCGAGGCACTACACCGGGAGGTTGCATTTGCCGACAAGCTTGCCTTCGTTCGGCAGCATCATGTCTACGAGCTTGTCGACCTTCCCCCTAGCCAAGAGGCCATCGGCGCCAAGTGGGTCCTCCGGCGAAAGTGGAAGCCACACAAATCCCTGGACAAGTACAAGGACTGCCTTACAGCCAAGGGATTTGCCCAGGTCCCTGGGGTCGATTGTGACCAGATCTTCACCCCGATCAGTCGGTTTTCCACTAGTCGGGCGTTGTTGAGCCTGGTTGCCTAACACGAGTGGGAGCTACATCAGATGGATGTGAGATATGCCTTTCTCCATGGCTCATTGGAAGGCGAGAAGCTGTACATGGTGTAGCCTCCAGGCTTTGACGATGGCTCTGGCAAGGTCTGGAAGCTGCGGAAGGCCCTCTATATCCTGAAGCACTCACCGTGCAACTAGAATCAGGAGATCAGTCGTACACTTCTTAGCGGTAGCCTCCTTTGCAGCACCGTCGACCCTGCACTATTTGTTAGCGAGATGAGAGAGACCTTTGTCACTTTCCTTTGTCACTTTCCTTGTCTATGTTGCCGACCTGCTCATCGCATCATTTGATGCGGCTGCAATCCAGTGGGTCAAGGACCTGCTGCATGCCGCCTACCAGATGAAAGACCTCGGGTCAACACGAGTCTTTCTAGGCATGGAGCTTGAGCATGATCACTCCATGGGCCTCCTACACGACTATCAGGCCGCATACATCTAGACCTTTTCCGGGTGCTTCGCTAAGGACATGTCCCTTGTGCCGAGAGTATCCTCACCCATGTCGCTCGATGGTGAGGTGAAACTTAAAAGCTCTGATCCAGTTGTGGTGGGGGAGCTAGTAGAAATGACCACAAATCTACGTGTCATCGAGTCACCGATGTTCCTAGCAACAACGACGCATCCAGAGTTTACACTCACCGTCAACCTCTTTGCCCTGTTCTATCAGGAGCCACGTCATCTTCACTTTGAGGCCGTGATCCGCGTACTGCACTATGTCGTCTTGACCCCACGGCGAGGTCTCATATTCCGTCGACAGTCATCCAGTGTTGCAGTGGGCTACACCAACAGTGAGTGGGGCGACAATCTGGACGGTAAGAGCCGTACAGGTTGGATCTTTCTTTTTGGTGGCACGACTGTGTCCTTGCTCAGCCGCAAGCAAGGCTACATTGCATTCAACACTACTGAGGCTGAGCATGTGGCCCTTGATTCTGGCGCATGTGAGAGCGTGTGGCTGCGTCACCTGTTGCCCGAGTTGCATCAGTCAATCCAATCCATCATGTTGCACTGTGACAATGAGAGTGACATGGCCATTGCTAAGAATTCTGGCATATATCACACTCAAACAAAGCGCATCAATGTCGAATATTACTATGTGCATTCATCATTGCATGACGACAGCATCAACATTGTGTGGATTGACTGACTTCTTGACCAAGGCACTAAAGCGTGACTCATTCAAGAAGGTTGTGAGTGTAGTTGGTTTGCATCCGTGAGGTCCTCTCTCTCTCTCTCTCTCTCTCTCTCTCTCTCTTTCNTGTCGAATATTACTATGTGCATTCATCATTGCATGACGACAGCATCAACATTGTGTGGATTGACTGACTTCTTGACCAAGGCACTAAAGCGTGACTCATTCAAGAAGGTTGTGAGTGTAGTTGGTTTGCATCCGTGAGGTCCTCTCTCTCTCTCTCTCTCTCTCTCTCTCTCTCTCTCTCTCTCTCTCTCTCTCTCTCTCTCTCTCTCTCTCTCCAGAAAACTAGGCAGCAAGTTGGGGCAGTAGCGTTGTTGATGTAGCATGCGGGCTTCCACGCTAGTTGCTTAAGTCTGCTGCCCCCTTAGTCTGCTGCTCTAGAGACTAAGTCTGGAAGCTCTGGGTTTATTACTTAGAAACGCGAACGCCAGTGTTAGCGCCAGAAAGTAGCTGAAAACTGTAAGTGATGGGGAATGAAGAATAAGTAACAATGGGATACCCCTCCAAGTTCTTGCTCCCCCCCACTAGTATAGAACTTGTTACTCGACTAACCAGCCGATCAGAAATTAGTCCTAAACCTATTTTCTGGCACGCAGGGTTTTCTCGGTGAGCCCTGCCAGACGCCCGATAGCCCATAACCCGGGCATTGTCCGTTTTGCCTGAAAATTGGACCATACCATAATACCAACGCTGCAAACTCAGTCGTGCAGTCCAAATCAGCTAGAAAAATGGGAGCAGAGAGTTATGGCTGCCCAAACCCAGGCAGTGCCTACGATGGTCCACGATGCCAAACAGTGCCACACAGCAAGAGACACGGACCCTAGGCAGAGCATGATGCTACAGACGCAATGGCACAGTCAGAACCAGCGTTGGGAGCATGCAGATAGCATCTGCGATGGCAGTGACCACCGGCGGCCTGACCACCAAGGAGGCCTGCCGATGGAGCTGAGCACGTCGCCGGAGGGAGGAGGCTCTAGCGAACTGCGAGTAGGCCTGAACGTGCGTCGGCTCCACCGGACGACACTCTAGCAACGTTGAGTCTCGCCGTCAATCATCTGCACGTCAATGTACACAAGCCGGGAGGACACAACAGAGCACAATGAGAGATGTGCAACAACCAACATCTCTCTCTCTCTCTCTCTCTCTCTCTCTCTCTCTCTCTCTCTCTCTCTCTCTCTCTCTCTCTCTCTCTCTCTCTCTCAACCCCTATCCGCTTGGTCTCTGTGCTCTCTGCTCATCTATGTGCACCGCGCCTGTGAGTCATGGACAAGAGTTGGTTTTCAGGCATCTCTTTTTGTACTCTGTTGTGTCCTCTTGGCTTGTGTACATCGGCGTGTATATGAGTGACGGCAAGACACGACGCTACTGGAGTGTCGTCTGGTAACGCCGACACACATTTTGCTGGAGCCTCCTTCCTCGAACTTGCTCGGCTCCAACGGTAGACCTCCTCGGCAGTCGTGCCGCCGGCATTCATTGTCGCTGCATATGATGTCTCCACGCGTCCAGTGCTGGGTCTGATTGCGATGTTGCATCTTAAGTGCCATGTTCTTCTTAGGGTCCATGTTTCATATCATTCGGGCACTGTTGAGACCGAGGACTAGCGTAGACGCCGCCTGGGCTTACGTAGCTATAACTCATTGCTGTTGTTTTTCTAGGTGATTGTGACCGCACGACTGCGTTTGCAGCGTGCGTACCTAAGAAGTTGCGTGGAAGCTTCCTAGTAACACAATTGCTGACTAGGCGTCCGTGCCTGGTCAGACGGTGGCGGCAGTCACAGGTCATACACACAATGGCAAGGCTCTGGCTAGGAGACACAAGTCAAAGTGTAAGAATGCTTCAATAGCATTTACAGACAGAGATGAAAAATGACACGTCCATGGCATGAATACCTGCCGTGGCGCACGGCGGGTGTCGCACGCGGCAGTGCAATGTCTGTCCTAAAACCGGCCTACGACCATTGTGTTGGCCGTAGCTCAGCGTAGACAAGTCAGAACGCTACGCCGTCTGAACCTAAACGTGCAAAATCTTAAACCAGACGGTACGAATGGTAACATGCATGCATCCGACATCAAACGGTGGACACACAATGAAAAAACATGCAAATCGGGCCCACGGCCAGTCCACTCATGAACTCCTACGTGCCGCAGAAAAGCTACAGAAAGTCCCACACAACATCCAAGACTCTAGGGCAGTCATTGGTCAGCTCCAAGCAGGTGGTCCACCACCGGACGAAGCACCGGCGCCACCTGGGTCCGCATGAGGGATCTGCACGGGCATGGACACGGCCGAGTGGCCACAGTTAGGGCTGTTGAATCGAGATCGAGACGAGATGTCTCGATCTCGAACTTGTTTTTTTCCATTCCGGTACGATGTCTCGTCTTGGGTTTAGGTAACGAGAAAATCTCGGTCTTGCATCGATTTTTGTTTTGACTATCTTGATCTCATCTCGTTCTCGCTCATCTCCTGAAAAATCACGCATTTTGGACCACAGAGAGTGAGGAGCTACGTGATGAAACGGGCAGCTAGAACGCATTGACCTCACGACAGACTACATTCTGACCACGTGAAATGTTTTCTCGCAAACAACTACAGCCAGCCTTGTTTGATGTTCAAACCCACCAGTTTGTACGTCAAACCATGTAAACTTGATCTGGGGCCATACAATGAGGACAACATAAGGTTCTATGCTGCTACGTTGCCCAATGACTTGACCACCAGACACGGAAGTGCTTGAGCAGACGATGTGGAATTGAACAAAGAAACGCGACTAATGCAATGAACCATCGTCGGCAATCAGACGAGGACTATTCACTAAGTCAACGATGTAAGCTAACAACAAGTTCATGAGTTTGTACAAATAAAAATGTCATGATTACTTTGAATTCGGTTGTTCTTGTTGACCCTCCACGACTGTCGCTTGACAATGAATATGCAACGAAGGAGTGTTTTCTGACAGGCTCTCTACACGTGGCATGCGTCTAAGAAAACGATGTTTCATTTCAGTACGAGAATCTCGTCTCAATCTTGCATGACACTAGACGTCCCAGTCTCGTCTCGTCTCGTCTCGTGCGAGACAAAATGCGATTTTCTCAAGTGGTGCAATAAAAGACTACGAGACGAGACAAAACAGAGACAATCAGGACCGAGATTGGTCTCCATCTTGATTTAACGCCACTAGTCATAGTAAACTGCACAGGTCGACAGGAACGTCACAAATCACAACAGTATTATGGTATGGTCCAGTTTTCAGGCAAAACGGACAACGCCCGGGTTTTGGGCTATCGGCTGTCTGGCAGGGCCCACCGAGAAAACCCTACCTGCCAGAAAATGTATCATTTTTGTGATTGGCTTAGAAACTGATGAACAAGCTCTATAGAGCTGGGGGGAGCTAGAACTTGGAGGGCTCTCCCATTGTTGCTCATTCTCACATTGTAATGGATTTGACGGAATCCTTTCTCCCCCATGACCACACGTCGAACAGGTCCACAGGCACGACAACACTAATACAAGCAACGACACAAGGTAAGGACGAGAAAGAGACAACAGATGCAGTTGAAGGGTAGTGGTCAGTCCACAGTGCAGGCAGGGTATAATCCCACAATACGGGCAGCCGCAAGGAACTTCGTACGGCTTATGGCCTTCGTTAGAAAATCAGCACGCTGCAAGTCGGTGCCAACCCACATGACCTGAATCTCACCTCGATCCACCAGATCTCATATGTAGTGATACTCAACGTTGATGTGCTTGGTGCGAGCATGGAACACACCGGAGTTCTGGACAATAGCCTTTGCGCTCTCATGATCACACCGAAGCACAACAGGGGGCATGGACTGACGTAGCTCACGCAATAGACACACCAGCCACACACTCTCGGTGGCACCTGCGCCCAGAGCTACATACTCAGCCTCAGCACTACCACGAGCTATGCAACCCTGCTTCCCACTACGCCACGAGACGGCAGTTCCTCCAATGAGGAAGATGTAACTGGTGCGACTCTTGCCGTCCGGACTCCATGCCCAGTCACTGTCCGTGTATCTGTCGAGGACCACAGAGGCCAGCCCTCGGTAGTGAAGGCCGACACGGGCGGTGGACACGACATACCGCACGCATCGAACGGCAGCCTCAAGAGCCCGCATTCGCGGTGCTTGTGAAAACTGTGCAAACAGGTTAATAGTGAAGGTGACGTGCGGGCGTGTTGTCGTGGCCAAGTACATGAGCGAGCCAATGACGCGCAAGTACAAGGTCACATCGACTGGCTCCCCTAGCTTTGCTGGATCTTCGACCTTCAGAGCGTCCTGTCCGTCAGAAGTAAACGGGGTTGATGCCATGCATACCGTGCTAAGCAGCTTGGCGAACCGCTCCCCCAGTGTGAGAGCGTACCGCTCTTGATGGACCAGAAGCGTCCACTGAGCACGATCTCGCACGCTCTGCATGCCCAAAAACACTGTGGCCTCTCCCAAATCTTTCATTTTGTATGTCGAACGCAGCACACCCCACGACTGCTTCGACAGCCTTCAGATCGGGTGAAGCAATCAGAAGGTCATCGACGTAGACCAGGATGGCCGTGAGTGGCTCAGGAGCCTGTGAGAGGAAGAGCGATGGGTCCGCCGTACTCTGGACATAGCCAGCTCTAAGGAGTGTGCTGGTGATTTCTTTGTTCCAACACCGAGGTGAATGCTTCAGGCCATACAGGGCCTTCCGTAGCCGGTACACACGTCCACTACCGTCCTCAAAGCCCAGGGGCTGGACCATGTAAATCTCCTCGTCCAGCTTCCCATGTAAGAATGCATTGTTAACATCCATCTGGTGGAGCTCCCAGTCGTGCTGGGCCACCTGTGACGGCATACCCAGGGCCGTGGTCATGCGTCCAACAGGTGCAAAAGTCGATTCCTTCCACCTGAGAGAATCCCTTCGTAGTCAGTCGTGCCTTGTAGCGTTCGATTGAGTTGCCAGGCTTAAGTTTCTTCCGCAAGACCCACTTGGCCTGAACAGCCTTGCGTCCATGCGGCAGGTCTACAAGCTCGTAAACCCCATGTTCAATGAGGGCAGCCAGCTCAGCCTCACACGTTTCACGCCAGAGTGCTGCATCGGGACCGGCCAACGCCTGGTACAGCGTGCTGGGGTCTGGCATCACACCCATCACACTAGGGTCTGGGGCCATAGTGACTCCACTGCGCGTGGCCAGGGCATAGGCCACGGACGAGGGCCTAACAGTGACGGTGGACCGTGCAGAGTCGGTCGCAAGTCGGCGCTCGTGGGCAAGGAGCATGAGACCTGTAGCACAGCCCGGGTGAACTTCAGTGAGGCCCTCCGCGCTGAGGCCTAAGGCCCTCATTCCGGGGTCCCCACTATGCACGCTCCGAGCAAGACGCGAGCGAAGCCGCCCGCCCTCACCACGTTAGTAGGGCTCTGGTGGCGATGCCACTGGAGCACGCGGTGGACACGCACCAGATGACGACATTGGCGATGTGTCAGGTGGTGACGATGCATCGACAGGGGATACAGTGGACGGGGATGACACCGGCACCTCGACTGGTGACCCAGACTGTGTAGGTGATGTAGATGACACAAGCCACGCCGGTGGCTCTACAGGTGGTGTAGGCATGGATGACGCGGGCAGCAGTGGTGACGCAACTTGTGACGTAGGCAGAACGGGCGACGTAGACAGGACGGGCGACGCAACCAACGCAAGCGGTGTAGACGCCACTGGCAAGGTAGATGACACAAGCGGGGTAGACAACTCAAGAGAGTCAGCCGGTGAGTGGGACGGACCAGGAGCGCCAAGGGTGACTGGGACAGCATCACTAGTCAGTCCACCCCCCCTTCCGCGAGGGACCGTAGCATACCCAGGGGAATGCGACTGTGGAGTGCCACCGGCGGGCAGGTCTCGCAAGGAGACACGCTCAAAGAACAGCGCGTCCCGAGACTCTACAATGCGCCATCGACTTGGGTCCCAGAATCGCCAGGCCTTGGAGCGTGAGGCCACGCCAACAAACGCACAGACGCGGCCTCAAGGGGAGAATTTGGACCCCTATTGTTCTAGTGTGAACCAGACGCAAGCAAGATACCCCCACACACGCGCAAGCCGAAGATCGGTGCAACGTCCGTACCACAGTTGGCATGCAGTGTGTGTGTTTGGGAGAGGGCCGTGAGGGATGCGGTTCCATACCCATGTCATGTAAGCCATGCCCTTGAAGGCGAAGGCTTCCGGCATGCCGTTGTCCACCCGCATGGAGCGAACCGCATCCTCCATGGTGCGGATCTAGCACTCTGACACACGGTTTTGCTGAGGCGTGGCAGGGGCGGAGAGGTTGTGAAACACTCCCATTGCGGCAAAATACCGGTCAAGGTCCCCCATGAATTCACCGCCCCGATCAGAGCAGAAGTTCTAGAGTGTATGGCCAGATTGTCACTCAGCCATAACAAGCCATGTACGCACAGCGAGGGCAGCATCACCCTTTAGGCGCAGGCTGAAAACCCATCGCATGTGGGTGAAATTGTCCGTGATTGTTAGGACATAACGCCCTCTGTCATCCTCGAACTTCACAGGAAGGGGTCCCAGAAGATCAGAGTGAACAACCTCGAGGGGCTTGAGGGCCAGGGAATCAGACACAGGGTACATGGCGCGGTGCATTTTGCCTTGGGCACATTGTAGGCAATCGGTTTTGGGCGGTGCCTCAAAGGATGCTGTGTCAAGACCTAGTGCAGGCTGAGTTCAAATCAGATGATCGACCGCATCTAGGTGGACATGGCACAAGCGTCTGTGCAATAGACGCTGGTGCTCAGGCGAAAGCGTGCCGGTTACGAACACGCGCGCGACATGGGATGTGGATATGGGGACAGATTTGGGGCAGGCGGAGACATGGTACAAGTCTCCAACTGCCTTGCCACGGAGCACTACTTCAGTAGTATCGACACAGAGATAGTGGCATCCTCACCAGTGAATGTAACGCTAAGACCCATCCGTGTGGAAGCACGTCCAGACAACAAACTCAGTTCAAGGTCGGGCACATAAAGCACGTTGGAGACAGAAAATGGCCATGACGGTCCATGGAATTGTACTACACCCTCACCCTAAAAAGGAACCTCATGCCCAACTGCTGTGCGCACAGACCTCAAAGAGCCAATAGGACGAAGCACCACAAAATCACGTCGATGACATGTCATGTGATGGGTGGCACCTGAATCCAAGATCCAAGTGGCATCCGTCACACGCTCTGGCAAAGTGACGGAACAACTCCCAACAGTACAAGCAGTGTACACAGATTGTTCAGCAGATGACTACTGAGCTGCATGGGGGACGCGTACATGTGACTCATCAAGCCACGACAGGTCTTCGTGACCTGAGTCAACAATGGACAGGTGAGCATCATCACGTCTAACGAACGACTCCATAGACTCAACAGTGCACTGTGCCCCACCGCCACCATCCCGACTGCATGTCACGGACGCAACAGACTCAATACTGTGACCTCTCGGCTCACGTCCATTGCCTTGCAGATCCCTGAGGAGGCAGTGAGTACGGGAGACTGGGGGAGCAGACACGAGTCTGGCAGCTGGTGAGCATCCTCAGGACACACTCGCATCGTTGCTACTCCCCTCTTGGAGAGCAAACATTTGTCCTCGAGACAATCCACTGTCGTGCTTTTTTTTTTGTGAACTGCAATACCTTGGTGACCTATTTCAGTCTTGTTTGTGAGTTCTTGTTAGTTTAGACAGGCACGGAGTGTGTCTAAACTCTATTTGTGGACAGGTTGTGACATGGGGTAGGTTCGCCCATGACTTTTTTTTTAGCGAGTACCGGCAAGCTCTCTCTCGCCGGCCAATAGCTGGACCCGATTAGCGAGTACCACCTCGTAGCTTTGCTACTCCTCTCCTCACTCGCGTTTTTTACACTCCCTCCCTCCACACACGTCCGTTTTGAGCACCGTCAGTTGCATTCTGACCACACTCTCATGTTGCACACATTCACGTGAGGAATATGTGGAAGGCTGTTACTGTTTCGGTATCAGAGGGCTATGATCCAAGCTCGTCGTGCTGCGCTTGGGAAGGGCAGCGAGATCCTGGGGAGTGGGGGACCCGCCAGGCCGCAGTTGCAGCCACTGCGGTGCAAACCAGCAGCGGCAGTGGCAGTTGCGCAGAGCAGCAGGTGCAGCGACAGCGAGGTGCACTAGCGAGCAGCGGTGGCGGTAGTGGCAGCCAGCCACTGTAGTGGCGGACAGCAACCGCGGCGTCGGCTATCCCGCTACGTGCAGCAGTGGGTGACGGTTGGTGCATGCAGCTGCAGTAGTGAGCAGCAGCCACAGTGGCCGCTACTCAGGCACAACAGTGCTTGCAATTGCACAGAGCAGCAGTTGCCACGCCGGCGGTGTGTAGTAGTAGGCGGGGGCAACAGCCAACGCCTGCAGTAGCGGGCAGCAGGTGCAACAACGACTGCTTGCCCGCCATAGTTACGGCAGCAACGCGGCACAGTAACGTCAGCGTGTATGGCGGCCGCAACAGCTTTGGCATCGGCAGTAGCATCGTGCGTAGCAGCCAACCCCCAGGTGCCTTGAGATCACCGTTGTTGAGAGCTGTTACTGAAGCACTGGCAGCAGCAGCAGCAGTTGTCAAGAGCACCTTTTGGACATCGCTCTCTCTTGGTATTCCCCTCCCCATGCTGGCGGGGATCACCTCTGCTCCTGGGTTGGGTGGGGGTGGTTCAGGTACACGCAGAAGACCCCTTCCAGATTTCTCACGCCCACTGGGGTGGGGGAATTGCTGCCGAAATTTTTTCGACAACGTGCGGGGGGTTTATCGACTGTCCTCAGGCTGAAAAAGGCCCCGACACAGATCCCACGCCCACGGGGACGGGGTAAATGCTACCGAATTTTTTTTTCCGGTAGCATTAACCACCCAACGACAGAGATAGCAGCCAACATTCACAATGCCGAAGGACACACCTGCTGGAGTCAACAATGCCAGCTCCACCATGGACGCTGGCGTTGTTGCCTCCGGCGTGGATGGCGCCACAGTAAGCACGATGCGGGACACATCCCCGTCTAGTCCCATTTCACTAGCATGTGGCCTGCGCGAGCTACATGAGTAGCAGACGCAACAGGCTGAGCAGATGGCCAAACAAATAGTGGATCTTTTCAAATAAGTTCCGGGCGCAGTCCAGCTGCAGCAGCAACTTCAACAGCAACAACAACAGCAGCAACAACCGCAGTAGTAGGAGCATGAGCAGAGGTTGCTACAGGATGTATTGCGCAAAGGCAAGATGACAGCGAGAGTGTAGTTGCAGCCAACGTCGATGCTGCTTTAGGAGCGTTCGATGCTGAGCCGTCAGACAACCTGCCAGAGTCAGATACAGACGCCAGTGAGGAGGAAAGGATATTGCGCCTTCGCCTCGCACAATTGGAAAAACGGCGTCTGACCCGCTCAGCACGCAAAGCAACACCGATCAGCGAAGCAGGTCCAAGAAACACCCGCAGGCCTGTCCCAGACCCAGCCTCCTTGGAAGACCTGTTTCTCTGCACAAGCTTAGGGCTGAGGGAAGATCCCATGTCTCCACCGCTCGAGCAAGCTGCCCTCGTGGCTCTGCCGACAGCGAAGCCCCCCAAGTGGTTCGTTGGTTCGAGACCGACCCACCCAACTACCTGCAGGAGGACAGCTACAACACCTGGGAGCCGCGGTTTCGCATATGGGTAGACAGCGAGGGGGTGTACCTATACTACAGCGCCAGTATCAGGCCACTGACCCCCAACAGGCATCGACTGCTGCCCGCGTCGCCTATGGTCTCCTCAAGGCAGTCCCAGAGGAGTACACCCTTGACGTCGAACCCTACCTTGGTGACCCACGCACCCGTGAAGGAGCTAACCCGCGAAGCGCATGGAAGCTGTCAACTACCCTCTTTGAAGGCGCGACTATGGCAAAAACATCACAGCAGCTCTCGGACTTCAACTCCCTGCGTCAGGGTGCACACAGGACACCGACTGACTACTGGCGGCGAGCGATGCGGGTGTACAAGGCCATGGGGAAGCATGGGCCTGGACAACTCATGGCGTTCAACATTGTCAGGATCGGTGTTGGACGCGAGCAGGCAAAGGCCTTTGACAACTTCAACTTGAAGAGCCTTGAGGAGATGGCCGATAGAGGCCTGCTGTTGTCATGGGCCACTGAGCACTTCCTACACGTGGCAGGATTTGGAGCTGCAAATGATGCCCGCCATGGTGCGTCAATGGTAGTTGTCGTCAAAGTCCATGCAACGCGGATTGTCCCCCCTTCCTCTCATCAGTCGTCACAGTCGACGGCAATAGCCGCAGCAGCAACTGGCACAGCCGCTGCCGCTCAGGGGAAGAAAGGGAGAAACAACAGGAGGGGTGGCAAGGATCACAAGGATGGCAAGGAGACTCCAAAGCTCACCCGGGAGAGATAGTGGGAATGCTGCAACTACGGGGGAGCGCACAGCTACACGGAGTGCAAGCTCCCCAAAAACTGGATGAAGATCGCGTAGGGTCTGCAGCAAGCGTTCGCGCAGCGTGAACGCGCCTCCACATACTCCGCAACGGCGACTGACTTCCAATCTCCATCAGCAACAGAGGACACCAGAGGCATGTCACCCTTGGAGCAGCAGCTCGCAACGCGGGCCCGTGACATTGCCGAACTCCACGAGCTTCTCCGGCTCACCACTCAGGGAGGTGCGAGTGCATAGACTGCGCCGAGAGGTTCCACTGTTGAGTCTGTTGCATCCGTGACGTGCAGTCGAGATGGTGGCGGTGGGGCACAGTGCAGTGTTTAGTCTATGGAGTCGTTCATTGGACGTGATGATGCTGACCTGTCCATTGTTGACTTAGGTCGCGACGACCTGTCGTGGCTTGATGATTCACATGTACGTGTCGCCCGCACAACTCAGCAGTCATCTGCTGAGCAATCTATGTACACTGCTTGTACTGTTGGGAGTTGTTCCGTCACTTTGCCAGAGCGTGTGACGGATGCCACTTGGATCTTGGATTCAGGTGCCACCCATCACATGACATGTCGTCGACGTGATTTTGTGGTGCTTCGTCCTGTTGGCTCTGTGAGGTCTGTGTTACTGCGCATGAGGTTCCTGTTCAGGGTGAAGGTGTAGTGCAATTCCATGGACCGTCAGGGCCATTTTATGTCTCCAACGTGCCTTATGTGCCCGACCTTGAACTCAGTTTTCTGTCTGGACGTGCTTCCACACGGATGGGTCTTAGCGTCGCATTCACTGGTGAGGATGCCACTGTCTCTGTGTGCAATAGTGTTGAAGTAGTGCTCCGTGGCAAGGAAGTTGGAGACTTGTACCATGTCTCCGCCTGCCCCGAGTCTGTCCCCATATCCACATCCCCTGCCACACGCGTGTTCGTAACCGGCACGCTTTTGCCTGAGCACCAGCGTCTATTGCACAGACGCTTATGCCATGTCCACCTGGATGCGGTCGATCATCTGATTTGAACTCAGCCTGCACTAGGTCTTGACACAGCATCCTTTGAGGCACCGCCCAAAACCGATTGCCTACAATGTGCCTAAGGCAAAATGCACCGCGCCACGTACCCTCTGTCTGACTACCGGGCCATCAAGCCCCTCGAGTTAGTTCACTCTGATCTCCTGGGACCCCTTCCTGTGGAGTTCGAGGATGACAGAGGGTGCTATGTCCTAATAATCACGGATAATTTCTCCCGCATGCGATGGGTTTTCAGCCTGCACCTAATAAGTGATGTTGCCCTTGCTGTGCGTACATGGCTTGTTATGGCTGAGCGACAGTCTGGCCATACACTCCAAAACTTCCGCGGTGATCGAGGCGGTGAATTCATGGGGGACCTTGACCGGTATTTTGCCGCAGTGGGAGGGTTTCACAACCTTTCCGGCCCTGCCACACCTCAACAAAACGGCGTGTCATAGCGCTGGAACCGCACCATGGAGGATGCGGTTTGCTCCATGCAGGTGGACAGCGGCATGCAGGAAGCCTTCGTCGTTGAGGGCATGGCTTACATGACATGGGTATGGAACCGCATCCCTCACGGCCCTCTCCCGAACACGCACACTCCATACCAACCGTGGTATGGACGTTGCGCCGATCTTCGGCTTGCATTTGTGTGGGGATCTCTCGGTTGCGTCTGGTTCAAACCTGAACAACAGGGGTCCAAATTCTCCCCTCGAGGCCGCGTCTATGAGACTAGGCCAAAACCGCGGTGCTTGAGGGTCTTCGAGCCTCAAGCCATCCCGTCTAACCACCCACATTCCACGTGACCCCGCTGGAGACACGTGGCTCCTTCGATCGGTCGGCGTGGTACTGCCACACTACACTCCCCCTGCTAGGAGTGAGAGCCGCCTTGGCATCTTCAGTAATCTCGACGTGGGATTCGAGCCCTAGAGCTCTGATACCATTGTAACGGATTCAACGGAATCCTTGACCGACTTGGCCAAAACCGCTTTGCTTGAGGGTCTCTGACCCTCAAGCCATCCCGTCTAACTGCCCACAGTCCCAGGTGACCCCGCTCGAGCCACGTGGCTTCTTCGACCAGTCGTCTTGGCACTGCCACGCTACACACATCCTAATCAGTCATTTCCTTTTTTTAACTGTTGTTTAGTGTTGAGTCTGGCATGCACGTTTTTTAGTAGCAACACCAGAGCTCTCAGACTTAGACTCTCATGTAACAGACTGAGGGTGTAGCTTAAGCAACGAGCGTGAGTTCTCACACGCTACATCAACAAGGCTGCTGCCCCAACCTCATGCGTTAGGTTTTCAAGCTGATGTCGCGGCAGAAGGGATTGCATGCAAGACGTGACCAACTTCCCCCCTGGCCAAAAGAGCGAGAGGAGGGAGGCAGCCAACGAAAGGCGGCCAAGATTGCGAAAAAAGACCGACTCAAGAGACATGCGATTGGACTGTCAGACAGTCAGAGCATGGGGTCCATAAAGATGGCGGTATATGATCCAAACGACGATGTTGGACTTCCATAACACTCGGGAACGTCATTCATGTTGGTTTGTGTAGCTTCCATCCATCATGATAGACACCGCTAGTTTACAGATATACCCACATCCGGGGTATATGGTAGAGGAAGGCATGACGACACGACGGGCCTCCGGACTGCACCGAGACTTCTCCAGCACCTACGACAGCGCCGGCGAGACGCGGTCGATGCGTTCTGGTAGCCCTGTGGGCTTGTCGGGAGCTAGGAGAGTTTTCTCGGTGGGTTGAGACCCGCGCACCCGGTGGACTATACCGGTGCCACGAGGAGACCCGGTGGCTGTACTAGCACTTCCGATGTTCGGAAAGCTGTGTGTGGTGTCTGGACATTAATTCTGAGATTTTCTGGCGCTGCTCTTGTTTTCTTCGTGGTCGAGACCCGGGCACTCGGAGAGCTGTCCCGGTGCCTCAAGGAGACCATCGTTATTGTTATCGTGGTGTACGCAGTGTGTTCTCCCCGCTGACTCGTTTGGGCTCAGCGGGGGTGACGGGGCCCGGTGCGGCTAGCTGCCGGCGCCCCTACTTAAGCCCGCTAGGGGCT
>SZWC01000335.1:140259-156046 GCA_023375785.1 Penium margaritaceum | reverse complement strand
CACAACAACAACAACAACAACAACAACAACAACAACAACAACAACAACAACAACAACAACAACAACAACAACAACAACAACAACAACAACAACAACAACAACAACAGCAACAACAGCAACAGCAGCAACAACAAAAACAACAAAAACAACAACACCACCTCCAACGACAGTCAACCATATAGGTACGACCACAACCATCACAAGATGGCCGTGGTCTATAGTGGTAACAGCCAGCAGTCCCAAAGCATAGTTTATACTACAAGATGCCTTTAAAAAGGTATGATAGTAGTTTGAAGTGGGCGTTTCTGGCCCAGTGACCTTAGAAATCTGCTATTAAGGTTTAAGACTGGCCCGATTCCACCACGTGGAATGAGGGAGCAAAGAGTGAGCTTGTAACCATTGAATGTCACTTTGGATATGGTGAGATAAGTAAATCCTTGTAAGGCTAAGATGGTGAGATCTAAGTGGGTGTTGGGACTGAAGGAAGCGGCCTAGCACCATCAGTGCAAGGCACAAATGGTCGCTTACGTATGTTAACAAGAAGGAGGAGTTAGGCCGAATAGGACCTTTATACCCATTTTTACCTTCATCTTACGGCATTGTATGCTACAAAGGATTACCACGCAAAGGAACATGAGATATGCCGAATCGATATAAAAAACCAGGTTATTGAGCAGGAAAATGGATAAGGACATTTTGATGGCCTTGCAGGGGGAATTTCATCGTCTAGGTTGAAGGGTTGACAGGCTAACTAGAGTATTATACAGCGACAATCATCTCCCATGCCTTGGGTAAAGCAATATGGATGACTTGATGAGTAAGCTCAGATTCTAACACTGCGGAATCAATACGAGTTTGCATGTGTAAAGATAGGAACTATGGTTGTTGCCACAATGATAACCTGTTTTTATACTGGTCACTAACAAAACTACTAAAAAAACTCACAATAGTTGAAATTGCTAAAGTAGTTGAGCAAAAGACTTGGGATGAAGTTCAGAGATTTTCTTGAGTTTGATCCTAGCAANAGAGGATACAAAACATTGGGCTTAAGTCTGGAGGCTTGAAAGGATAAGGTGCACAGAGGCTTGTAGCGAAAGGGGTCCAATAGGGAAAACAGGAATGATGAAACGTAGCCCACACTTGGGTTTGCATGTTCTCTAAAGGGACATAAAGTTCTCAGGAATGTAGTAAGGTTGTGTGTTTCTCTTGGAATTTAGGGCAAAGACTTCTTTGCAAAGATCTTTGGTTGAGGCGAAGATACCCCGAGGCTAAGCACTTGTCATCCATATTGACTGCAAATGTAGAAGTATATGAAGGTGTAGATGTAGATGTAGACATAGATATAGATGCAGATGTCAATGCGGATGTAGATGTGGATGTAGCCATAGATGTAGATATAGACGTCGATGTAGATGTAGATGTAGATGTAGATGTGGATGTGGATGTAGATGTAGAGGTAGAGGTAGAGGTAGATGCAGATGTTCCTAAGAATTGAGATTCATATCCATACAATACGTTTCTATGCTTAGCACATGTTTTTCTTAGTATGAAATATGTGTTCATTTGTCCATCCTCTCAGGAAATGAATGTGATCTACCATACGGCATTACACGCATACTCTTCATAGTACATCTAGTACACTTTTATGTAAATGATTTGATCACACATGTTTCTCGGGCACAATACGAACTATACCCCCTGTTTGGCACGATTTTTGACAACCATCCATGGCACGAAACAATTCCTGCCCATAGTAGGAAAGTACTTAGCAACAATGCCCCATTTTTTTAGCGATTAGGAAAAGCTGTTTCAGGGCAAAGTTTGTCATCGCTCGTCATGGACTCATCAAGTTTTGCATTATCACAGTCGAGCAATGCCTTTTATACAATCGTGCCCCCGTTTTTTAAAGCAACAACTTTTCACAAAAAAGAAACCCCCTACTTTTGCGCACACACTGTGATGAAACCTTGTCTCGAATTACATTTGGATTTTAGGGTTTATTTCTTACGCAGGCACTTATTCAGCCCCTCGGCAGCAGGACGCAGTAGGTTCCCTTTCAACGCATGGGGAGTCTTTGACCCCCCATGCAAACTATGCACACAGCCCTCCGAAGGACAGTCACAAACTCCTCAAAAGAGGGGTTTGTGAATGTTCGACGCAAATGGTGACGTCAACACTTTGAAGCAACATTCATCGGACATCGGGCCAACATGATAAATGGTCGAAACCTGGTTTAGATGCGAAGTGGGGGCAGTTTTTGTAATTACTGTTTTGAACTATGGATGCGCATGTAATATAGTCTTGTACTATGGGCATGCTCAAGACATGTTTCCACAACAAGAAGAATATAGAAAAAACGTCCATACTTCTTTGTTTACATAAGATTTTGAGTAACAGGGAAGGCACTGATTAACCTCACTACAATAACGAGTCATTTGAAGGTTGTTCGGTGAGACATCTAAATGTTTTTGTATATCTCCATGAGAACACCCCCACAGATAAGTCAAAGGCAAAAACTTCTTTGGAGTCAACATGTAAGTAAACCTTTGTGACGTTGCAGAATATCATACATGTAGAATGAAAGAGGGAAGCGACATACATCATATTGCCGCCTTAACTCAGGTAATCATTTGCGAAGGAATTTCTTTGGTTTATTTTAAATGAGGGCCAAAGTTTCGCACATTGGCTACAAAGCCTCACATAATCATGGGTCTCTATTATTCAGAAATGTTCAAGGGTCAAACGTGCATGTTGACAACCTCTACGAGTCTAAACGACCGAAATCAAGCCATCAGGGTACGTTGAGCTGGCCTCTTCCTCTTTGAGAGCTTCGTGTGAGAATGATTCAGGCCCGCTTATTTTCAAATATTGTTTTGGAAGGAATTTCTGCACACTGGCTACAAGGGGGGAACCTAATTATGTAACAGGGTCAAGCCAAAGGGTAAGTGATTGTTACCCAAATTTAGATTCGAAGCAGCTTCGATTCAAAACCGAATGCTCGTTTTCTTTTTATTCTCTTTTCTAGTATGGTATTTTGAACCTGTTTTGAGATGCACTTGATCCTATTTGAGGGTGTCATGCCCATTGTAGGTACAAGTTCGTGCCACTGTCGCAAGATATCATTCTTGCAATTCTGTTTGCTACTCAGCTCCCACTACCTCCTGTCATTACATGCTCCACAAATGTTGCATCACATTGCAATGTGAAAGTCATGGTGCTTATGGTTCAGTGAGGACCAATATTGTCCATGATACCCTACCGTCCCCAATCATCGGTGAAAACCTTCCGGGTTTGGACGAAATTGTGACATTTGTGACGCATCGCAATAGAAAAGTTGTCTCCTTTGACATCTCCCCCCCGTGGGTTCGAATCCCTCTTGCAAACCTTGCTTCTCATTTTGTGGCATACGCTAAAATTATTTGCACGTTGAAGTGAGGTCGTCGTACACACTGACAGCATCGCTTGGACGCTTGCAATAAGTACACGTTACCAAGGATTCCATGGTCCGGACCATCCTGGTCGAAGCTACTTTAGTTGAAATATTTGCGAGTAAATCGATAAATGTGTCCGACGTGTCAACTCCGCGACAAAACACCCTTCAACTTGACAAAACAAAGTCACAAAATTCACCTTTAAACTGTGTCTTTCGCAACCAATTCAAATTTTCACCGCGAATGAGAGACGGTAGGGTATCTACAATATTGTTCATGACTCCACGCAACTTGCTCAAGTCTCGGCAACCTCCTTGATGTTGGTGAGTTCGACGCCGGACACCACGGAAGCGAATGTCACCATACAATGTTCAACCCACAAATGGCTCTAGCGCACAGGGTGCCTCAAGAATGAGCTATACATAGTTCACCGATTAAAGCATAAATGGAGAAGTTTTGGCATTTTGATAATGAGTACAAAACTTATTGCATTTAGGATCTGCTTTTAATGAGCAGATCATCCTCGCCGTACTTGATATTATGTACTCAGCGTGACCTCTCGGCTCCGTCCTTTGCCATGCAGACTCCTGATGAGGCGAAGGTTCCAGAAGCCTTGGGGAGCAGACGCTAGTCCGCCGAGCAGCCACAGGTTGTACTCGAGCCGCCGTCACGCGTGCTGGCTTCTCTCCTGGAGCGCATATACCTTGGTCAAACGCAGTCGACTTTGGTACCAATGCATGTTTGAACCTCGGTGGATTTGTGACATAGTTTTGTCCTGTTTGTGAAACAGTGGTAGTTTGAATTAGCATAGTTTAGACCCAAACTTCATGTTTGGGCTATTGTGGGTTTGTGGAACTCGAGGGGGGTTTACCCCTTGCACTTCGAGTGGGTACTGGTGAGCCCCACGTCACCGGCCGACGGGTGGGCTGGGATAGCGAGCTCCACCCGCCACCCACTCTCACTCGCACTTCTCACTCTCACGCTCCACACACACCACAGTTTTGACCGCCGTTGGTTTTGTTCAAACCACAGTGTTGAGATGCAGATGGTCACGTGAGGGACGTGAGCTGAGACGTTTCTGTTTTGGTATCAGAGCGGGACGAGCCAAAGCTCGTCGCGCTGTGCAAGAGAAACTTAGCGCGATCCTGGGAGGATCCACTGACCAGCAGCCGCAGCAACGGCTGAGCTGACCAGCAGTTGCGCAGAGCAGCAGCGGCAGCGACAGCCGAGCAGAAGCAGCAGTCGCAGAGGTGGTTGCGCGGAGCGGCGGCTGCACCAGCAAAGCAGCGGGGTGGCGGTGGCCGCCAGCAACTGCAGCATCAGCAGCGAGCAGCACCAGCAGTGACGACTGCGCGATCGCAGCATACACGGCAGCTGCATGGAGCAGCAGCCGCAGCAGCTATGGCATGCAGAAGCGAGCGACAGCCGCAGGCAGCAGCTGCTGCATTGGGCGGCCGTCGCAGTTACCACCGCACACCACAGCCCCCACTGCACACCCGCCGTGGCAGCTGCGCAGCCGCAGCACCGGCGGTAGCTGCAAGGAGCAGCGGCCGCAGCCACGGCAGCGGGCATCAGCGAGCAACAGTGGCAGCCATAGGCTGCGTGAGTAGGCAGCAGCTGCCAGTGCGTTCATGCAGCATCTATAGCGTTGGTAGCGTACAACAGCAGTAGCAGCAGTGATGGCAGTAGCAATGGCACTCTGCCGTCAGCTTTACTCTCTGATCTTCCTTTCCCCGTGCTGGCTGGGTTCCCCTCTACTCCTAGGCTGGGTGGGGGTGGCTCAGGTACAACGATGGTCCCAAATAGCCCCTTTTAGATTTTCCACACCCACTGGGGCGGGGAAAACGCTGCCGAATTTTTTTCGACAGCGTGGGAGGGGTCCAGCGACAATTTCTAGGCTGAAAACAGCCCCTTCCAGATTTCCCACGCCCACTGGGGCGGGGGAAACTCTACCGGAATTTTCTCGGCAGCGTGGGGGGAGCCTATTGGCGGATTCCAGGCTGAACAAGGCCTCGACATTGGTCTCACGCCCACTGGGGCAGGGTAAACGCTGCCGAACTCTTTCGGCAGCTTCAGTCACCCAACAGCGGTGCTAGCGGCAGTAAAAAACTCACCTGCGGCACTCCACCAGACCCCATACCTAAGGACGCACCTGTCGGAGTCTGCAGTACCAGCTCCATTGCGAATGCTAGCGCTGCCGCCTCCGGCGTGGTTGGCGACACACAGGTCGTGGCGCAGGACGAATCCCTGTCTAGTCCAAATTTGCTGGCACGTGGCCTGCTAGAGCTGCGTGAGCAGCAGGCTCAGCAGGTCGAACAGACAGCCAAACAATTGACTGATTTGTTCAAGCTGTTTCGGGATGCAGGCCAACCACAACAGCAGCAGCAGCCGTAGCAGCAGCAGCAGCAACAATAGCAGCAACAGCAACAACAACAGGGGCAGCAGCAATAGCTACTCCGCAACGCTGTGCGCAAGGGCAAGATGACTGTCAAGAGTGCTATTGCCGCTGACGTCGATGCGACTCTAGGAGCATTTGATGCTGAACCGTCCGACCAGCTACTCGAGTCGGACTCAGACACAAGCGATGAGGACGGCATGTTACGCCTACGCCTCCCACACCTGGAAAAGCGGCGTCGAGTCCGCTCAGGGCGTAAGGGAATACCAATCAACGAAGCAGGCCCAAGCAACATGCCCAGGATAACTGCAGACCTGGCCTCCCTAGAGGACCAGCTGCTCCGCATAAGTCTAGGATTAGAAGAAGGTCCCCCGTCTCCATCGCCAGCGCAGGTTGTCCCGATGGCTTTGTCGACGACGAAGCCGCCCAAGTGGTTTGAGACCAAACCCCCCGCCTACCGACAGGAGGACAGCTACGCCACGTGTGAGCCGCAGTTCCGTATGTGGGCAGTCAGTGAAGGGGTGTACCCGTACTACACCATCCAATACCAGACTACAGACCCCTCGCAGGCAGCAACCGCCGCCCGCGCCGCCTACGGTCTCTTGAAGGCCGTCCCGGAGGAGTACACCCTCGACATCGAACCCTTTCTTGGTGATCCTCGCACCGGAGCTGGAGCTGACCCGCTCGAGGCGTGGAGGCTGGCGACTACCCTTTTCGAAGGCACTACCATGGCGACGACGTCACAGCGGCTGTCAGACTTCAACTCCCTTCGTCAGGGTGGACATGAGGCGCCAGCTGACTACTGGACGAGCGATGCGGGTGTACATGGCCCTGGGAAAAAATGGACCGAGCCAACTCATGGCGTTCAACACCATTAGAATCGGTGTTGGGCACGAGTATGCCAAGACCTTTTACAACTTCAGCCTGAGTAGCCTTCAAGAGATGGCCGACAGGGGCTTCCTTCTGTCATGGGCCACAAAGCTCTTCCTACACGTGGCAGGAGTGGGAGCCGCAAATGACGCCCGTCATGACGCGTCAGCCGCAGCCGTCACAGCAGTCCAGACATCACGCATCTTCCCCCATTCCTCCCTCCGGTCGTCACTGCTGACGACAACATTTGCAGCAACAGCTTGTTCCGCTACGGTAGTTCAAGGGAAGAAAGGAAACAACATCAGGAGGGGTGGCAAGGTTGGCAAGCAGCAGGCAAAGCTGGCTCATGAAAGGCAGTGGGAGTGCTAAAACTGCGGGGGAGCACACCGCTACACGGAGTGCAAGCTCCCCAAGAATTGGACAAAGATTGTGCAAGGATTGCAACAGGCGTTCGAGCAACGTGAGCGCGCCTCCGCACACACCACAGCCGTGACCGACATGCAGTCCACCAGGAGCTGATGCAGAAGAGGACATCGCCAGCGACTTGACACCTATAGAGCAGCAGCTTGTGACCCAGGCCCGTGACATCGCCGAGCTCCGCCAGCTTCTCCGACTCACAACTCAAGGAGGTGCTAATGCATTGACTGAGCCGATGGGTTCCACTATTGGGTCTGTTGAGTCCGTGATGTGCGGTCGTGATGGTGGTGGCGGGGCACAGTGCGCAGTTGAGTCTGTCGTTCGTCGCACGTGATGATGCTGGTCTGTCCGCTGCCTTTGCCGCAGTATGTGCAGGTCACGGCGACCTGTCCTAGCTCGATGAGTCGCAAGCACGTGTTGCCTGTGCGACACAATAGTCATCTGTTGAGTCACCCCTATCAAACGTCTGTACCGTGAGCAGTTGTTTTGTCACGTCGCCTGAGCGTGTGACGGATGCCACCTAGATCCTAGATTCAGGTGCCACCCATCACGACATTTCGTCGCCGTGACTTTGTCGTCGTTGGTCCTGTTGGCTTTGTGAAGTCTGTGCGTACGGCTGCTGGGCATGAGGTTCCTATTCAGGACGAGGGTGTGGTGCAATTCCATGGGCGGTCTGGGCCGTTGTACATTTCAAACGTGCTATATGTGCCTAGCCTACAACTCAGTTTGCTGTCTGGACGTGCCTACACACGGATGGATCTCACTTTGGCATTCACCGGTGAGGATGCCACTGTCTCCGTTTGCGCCATTGCTGAAGTGGTGCTTCATGGCAAGGAAGTCGGGGACTTGTACCACGTCTCCAGCTACCCCACGTCGACCATCGTCAGTTGATCCCCCACATCACGAGTGTTCGTGACAAGCACGCTGTCGCTTGAGCATCAACGTCTACTACATAGACGCTTGTGCTACGTCCACTTGGATGCTGTAGACCGTCTGATTCGCACCCAACCTGCGCTCGATCTTGACGCGGCGTCCTTTGAGGCGCCGCCCAAGATTGATTGCCTGCAATGCGCGCAAGGCAAAATACACCGTGCCACATACCCGCTGTCTGAATCACGAGCTCTCAAGCCCCTCGAGCTGGTCCACTCTGATCTCCTGGGACTCCTACCTGTGGAGTTCCAGGATGACAGAGGGCGTTGCGTCCTGACGATCACGGACGATTTGACCTGCATGCGGTTGGTCTTCAGTCTGCGCCTGAAAAACGACACTGCACTTGCTGTGCGTACATGGCTGGTCATGGCCAAACGCCAGTCCAGCTATACCCTCCAAAACTTCCGTTCTGATCGAGGCGGTGAAGACATGGGGGATCTGGATCGCTACTTTGCCGAGGTGGGCGTGTTGCACAACCTCTCAGCCCTAGCCACGCAACAGCAAAACGGTGTGTTTGAACGTTGGAACCGTACCATGGAAGATGCAGTTCGCTCCATGCGGGCAGACAGCGGCATGCCTGAAGGGTTCACCTTCGAGGGCATGGCCTACATGACATGGGTCTGGAACAGGATCCCTCATGGCCCCCTCCCGAACACACACACACACACACACACACACACACACACACATTGTACCAACTGTGGTATAGATGTCGTGCCGATCTCCGGCTCGCACGCGTGTGGGGGTCCCTTGCCTGCGTCTGATTCACACCGGAATAGCAAGGGTCCAAATTCTCCCCTAGAGGCCGCATCTCGGCGTTTGTAGGCGTGGCTACACGCTCCAATGCTTGGCGGTTTTGGGACCCCAGTCGGCGGTGCATTGTCGAGTCTCGAGACGCACTATTCTTCGAGCGCCTCTCCTTCAGAGATCTGCCCACCGAGGGCACCCTGCAGTCGCATTCCCCTGGGTGCGGTACGATTCCGCGTGCAAGGGAGGGTGGGTTGACCGATGGTGCTGTCCCGGCCAGCCTGGGCGCTACGGGTCCGTCCCATCCACCAGCAAACTCGCCGGTGTCGTCTACGTCGCCCGCAGTGACGGCATCGCCTGTCCTACCTGCGTCCACCTGTCCGCCAGCATCTCCTACAATACGGGAATCCTTGTCACCGTCACCTACGTCACCAGCAGAGTCACCGGTGTCTTCAACGTCGCCTGCGTTGTCCTCACCCTCCGTCTGCCCAGTCGACGCGCCAGCATCACCTGGCACATCGCCAGTCGTGTCCGTGTCTGACGAGTGTCCACCACCTGCCCCAGTTGTACTGTCACCGGAACCATACTGGCGAGGTGAGGGTGGACGCCTCCGCCCACGTCCTACTCGCAGCGTGTATAGCGGCGACCCTCGCATGAGGGCCTTGGGCCTCAGTGCACAGGGGCTCACTGAAGTCCACCCCGGCTGTGTTGTAGGCCTCGTTCTCCTTGCTCACGAGCGTCAACTTGCGGTGGACTCTACAGAGTCCACAGTTACTGTTGGCCCCCCGTCTTTGGCCTATGTTTCGGCCACGCGTGGGGGAGATGCTGCGGTCCCTGACCCCAGTGTGGTGGGGGTGACGCCGGACCCCAGCACACTACGTCAGGCTCCGGCTGGACCCGACGCAGCACTCTGGCACGCAGCATGCGAGGTTGAGTTGGCGGCTATCAAGGAATATGGGGTTTACGATCTTGTGGACCTGCCGCCCGGATGAAAGGCAGTCTAGGCCAAGTGGGTCTTGCGTAAGAAGCTGAAGCCGGACAACACGATTGATCGCTACAAAGCACGGCTGACTGCGAAAGGATTCTCTCAGGTGGAGGGGATTGACTTCACTGAGACCTTCGCACCAGTTGGACGTACGACAACGGCCTTGGGCCTGCTGTCATAGGTGGCCCAGCACGACTGGCAACTCCACCAGATGGACATCAACAACGCGTTCCTACATGGAGAGCTAGAAGAAGAGATCTACATGGTCCAGCCACCAGGGTTCGAGGATGGTAGCGACCGCATGTACAGGCTGCGGAAAGCACTGTACGGCCTTAAGCAGTCACCTCGATGCTGGAACAAGGAGATCACTGGCATGCTCCTACGAGCGGGCTATGTTCAGAGTGCTGTGGACCCGCCGGTTTTCTTGTCCCAGACCACTGCGACCTTTGCAGCCATCTTGGTGTATGTCGAGGACCTTTTGATCGCCTCGCCTGACCTAAAGGCTGTCGAGGCGGCCAAGGGTGTGCTACAGTCGACGTACAAAATGAAAGATCTGGGAAAGGTCGCAGTCTTCCTAGGCATGCAGATTGTTCGTGATCGTGCTCGTTGGAAACTCTTGATCCATCAGGAGCGATACGCCCTCAGTCTGGGGGAGCGCTTTGCTGAGCTGCTCAGCGACGTGCGCACGACATCCACTCCGCTCACCCCAGATGGACAGGACGCTCTGAAGGTCGATGATCCAACAAATCTGGGAGAGCTAGTCGACGTGACCCTGTACTTGTGAGCCATTGGCTCACTCATGTACTTGGCGACGACGACATGGCCAGACATCGCCTTCAAAGTAAACCTTCTTGCAGAGTTCTCACAGGCGCCGTGCAGACGGGTCCTTGAGGCCGCAGTCCGATGCGTGCGATACGTCGTCTCCACTGCCCGCATGGGACTTCACTACCGAGGGCAGGCCTTAGTGGTCCTTGACGGATACACAGACAGTGACTGGGCATGGAGTCCGGACGGCAAGAGTCGTATAGGCTACATCTTCCTCATGAGGGGAACAACCGTCTCGTGGCGCAGTGGCAAGCAAGGTTGCATCGCTCGTAGCACTACAGAAGCAGAGTACGTGGCTCTAGGCGTTGGCGCGACCGTGAGTGTGTGGTTGGTGCGTTTGTCACGTGAGTTAGGTCAGTCCATGCCCCCCGTTCTGCTTCGGTGTGACAATCAGAGCGCTAAGGCCATCACAGAAAACTCCAGTGTGTTCCATGCATGCACAAAGCACATTAATCTTGAGTACCACTACGTTCGGAACCTGGTGGATCGCGGTGAGATTCAGGTCTTGTGGGTTGGCAGTGACTAGCAGCGTGCTGATTTTCTAACCAAGGCCATTAGCCGTACGAAGTTTCTAGCGGTTGCTCGCTCTGTGGGATTGCACCCTGCCTGTACGGTGGACTGAACCCTGCCTTTGAGCTGCATTCATGATCGTTTTTCCATCGTTGCTCTTGTGCAGTCGTCCGCGTCAGTGCTGCGACGTGGGTGGACCTGTTCGCCGTGTGCTCATGGGGGAGTGATCTTATGTACTTAGTGTGACCTCTCGGCTCACGTCCTTTGCCATGCATACTCCTGATGAGGCGAAGGTTCCAGAAGCCTGGGGGAGTAGACGCGAGTCCGCCGAGCAGCCACAGGTTGCACTCTAGCCGTTGTCACGCGTGCTGGCTTCTCTCCTGGAGCGCATATACCTTGGTCAAACGCAGTCGACTTTGGTACCAATGCATGTTTGAACCACGGTGGATTTGTATTTTGTCCTGTTTGTGAAACGGTGGTAGTTTGAACTAGCATAGTTTAGACCCAAACTTCAGGTTAGGGCTATTGTGGGTTTGTGGAACTTGAGGGGGGTTTACCCCCCTCAAGTTCCTTGAGGGGGGTACCGGTGAGCCTCACGTCACCGGCCGACGGGTGGGCTGGGATAGCGAGCTCCACCCGCCACCCACTCTCACTCGCACTTCTCACTCTCACGCTCCACACACGCCACCACTTTGACCGCCGTTGGTTTCGTTCAAACCACAGTGTTGAGATGCACATGGTCACGTGAGGGAAGTGAGCTGAGACGTTTCTGTTTGGAAAAGGAGTACAAAACTTCTTGCATTTAGGATCTGCTTTTAATGAGCAGATCATCCTTGCCGTACCAAGCTCCCCACCCATCATCATTCCACCAGCACCGCTGATCTTCCTCAACTTTTGCTTGCATAGCCTTTGACGAGAGCGTCTTGGAAGGCATTGAGCCATGATTTAGCCAATCATGGGCTCGGAATCTTTCACTACAACATCATCCCCTCTCTTCTTTACATGGCCTTCAGTGTCTTCAAGATTTTGCACACCCTCAACTTGACATCTAGGACTTCCTCATCCTCGGCGTGCCGAGCTGCCCACACGCCATCATGGCGTCGTCCCCCCTACTCTTCCGCAAGTAGGCCTTTGCGCCACCCTTCACGAGGACGTCTTGGAACTCAAGAGCGCGGTCCAGCGGGGTGGGCTGGAATTCCGCTGCCGCGTCGTGCGAGTTGAAAGTGATGAGGTTTATTTTGCATGGGATGTCGCGCATGAGGGCGAGTAGTCGGAGAGCGTCGTCTTGACTGCACACACATCGAGAGGAAAAGTGGGTGAGAGTCTGAAACTTGTCTGTTTGATGACTGAAATATTGGACGGCAGCCACCCCCCCAAAGCCCCCCTACCATTCCCTTCCCCCCCCTCCCCCCCCCCCCATCCCCCTTTTCTTGTGGGTCTGCTAGAAAGAAGAAGGCAAGTACATTGGCAGAACTTTGAATCTGCAGGTGACTGGGGTGGGTTGAACCTCCGCCACCACAGCACAGCACAGCACAGCACAGCTTAGCACAGCACAGCCAGTGTTGTCCTCGGCGTCCGTTGTAATCGGATCACAAAGGCCTCGGCACTCTGATGCACATCGATGGGGCATCGATGTGCATCGGGGTGCCGAGGCCGTTTTCACGCGAAACCTGTTTCCGTGGCCAAAATGTGTGGGACTCTCGCAGGTGACTTCGGTCTCGGCCTTTTTTCAAAACTTCAGGTGTGCGGGTTCAGGTCGACCTAAGAACCTTATCACCAAAGTTGATGGTGCATGAAGGTCCCATGCCCTCATCCACTGAATGGGGACACAAACGTACCCTGTCAATATGGCATGTGCCATACAAACGTATCCTGTCAATATGGCATGTGCCATACAAACGTATCCTGTCAATATGGCATGTGCCATACAAACGTATCCTGTCAATATGGCGTGTGCCATACAAACGTATCCTGTCAATATGGCATGTGCCATACAAACGTATCCTGTCAATATGGCATGTGCCATACAAACGTACCCTGTCAATATGGCATGTGCCATACAAACGTATCCTGTCAATATGGCATGTGCCATACAAACGAACCCTGAGAATATGGCATATGGCACTTTATGAATGCAACTGAAGGACATGTCACTCCACGTGGACATTTCAGATGCCTTTGCTTGAGTGCGCCGTCCAGCTGGGACTGCCATGTCGCTACGATTTTGAGGGTGTGGTGCATGTTTGTTTCAAATCAACAACACCTTCACGGTTTCCAGCAAACCGTGCGTGGTTTACGTGGTTCAAGGTACGTATTTCTAAGATTATTATGTCGTTGTGGGAGAAGTTAACAAGCATGAGAAGTCGACCGTTCGAACTTTGAAGTCCAGAATTTGAACGACAATAACAAATGCATTGATACACCCAACCAGTCTGACCCTCGGACATCATGCCCATGCTGTGAAACACTGCATGTGCAGTCCTGTCCGATGATCACTGCCAATGATCATTGGACAGAGCAACGTCCGTTAATACGCGGATTGCTTTTCAACGATCCGATCCGTCAGACGGCCATTGTCCATCACCGATGGCTCTTCGCCCATCCACCATCACCGATGGCTTGTCACCCATCACTGATGGGTGACCGCTTGGCTAATGGGCCATCAGCCATCGACTGTCGGCACTCGGATGGCCATCGGCTATCAGCCGACGGCCAACGGAGAGCTCCGAGAGGTTGCTCAAAGTCCGGACACAAACACTCACTCTGTTCGTTTTCACTTCTTGACACTTAGGTCTTGGACGAGGCCCAGAGGCCTCGTCCACATGAGGCCATCATGCCGCCCAAGAAGGGACCCACGAGCTCCTCCTCAAACGTTGGGCCATCGACTGTCCAGGGCTTCTCTCCACAGGGTTCCATCCTCCGCTTCACCCAAGCGGACTTCAACGCTGCTCCCGTGGGACGCCTCCATGGGGATTTCCTCACACTTGAACTGTCACGCCCCTGTCTGCCTGTGCCAACCCCTGCCAGGCGTCCCGGTTTTTACTGTGGTTCATGTGGGGTCACTTTGAGTGGCACGTGCGACAGAATCAGGGGGCATTTTGGAGAAGCAAACCGTGATGTTGGCTGTTACTACTATCCTCCTCCGCTTGCGCGTGATGCACTGGGCTTGGAGCGCAAGCAACGACCACCGCATGGATGGAAGCCGGTGAATCCCAGGCTGTACAATGTGCTTGGGGACAGCTGGGGGACGAGCCAGAAGCCAGTTGCATGGGGAACGCTTTGGGAGCAGCGTGAGAGTGCTGCGGCCTTGGAGCGGGCTGGACTTCCTGCCGAAGATGACGACGGCTACGGGCTGCAGTAGGAGGCTCAGCAGCAGACACCACCGCCACAGCAGCACCAGCAGCAGCACGTGCTCCATGCGCCATCATCACTGGAGACACCTCCCTCTTTGCAGAGGGTGGTGGGACTGGTACAGACAAGCATGCGTGCGCATGTTGACACAGCAGCAAACAATGCCGGCCAAATGGCAATCACAAAGCTCATGGCGAGTGCAGCACTTCCGATCTCTTTCAACAGAGAGCCATTGCTCTTGGAAATGGTGAGGACTGCATGAAACACAACGTCGAACTTCCGCCTCCCTAACCGTGGCAGGGTGGTGTCTGAGCTGCTGCCGGAGCTGGATGTGAAATTGGAGGGGTTGGATGCATCGCTGAAGCAGGGTTGGCCAATCTACGGGGTCTCCCTTGCAGTGGACGAGTGGGCTGATGTGCAGCAACGCCCAATTTACAACGCAATGGCTGTGAATGCCGAGGGCACTAATCACGTCTTCTCCAAGGATGCCACTGGCATCCTTGGAGAAGACGTGCCGAGGTGGCGTTGTGCCTGAAGATCACAACGATGTGCCGATATGCACATCGTTGTGCCGGGGTTCGATGTTGGCAGTACAACACTGAGCACAGCACATGTCATTGCAACTACACATGTCATTGCAACTGCACATGTCATCGCAACTGCACATGTCATTGCAACTGCACATGTCATTGCAACTGCACGTCATTGCAACTGCACATGTCATTGCAACTGCACATGTCATTGCAACTGCACATGTCATCGCAACTGCACATGTCATCGCAACTGTACATGTCATTGCAACTGCACATGTCATCACAACTGCACATGTCATTGCAACTGCACATGTCATTGCAACTGCACATGTCATGGCAACTGCACATGTCATTGCAACTGCACATGTCATTGCAACTGCACATGTCATGGCAACTGCACATGTCATTGCAACTGCACATGTCATTGCAACTGCACATGTCATGGCAACTGCACATGTCATTGCAACTGCACATGTCATTGCAACTGCACATGTCACTGCAACTGCACATGTCATTGCAACTGTACATGTCATCGCAACTGTACATGTCATCGCAACTGTACATGTCATTGCAACTGTACATGTCATTGCAACTGCACATGTCATTGCAACTGCACATGTCATTGCAACTGTACATGTCATTGCAACTGCACATGTCATTGCAACTGCACATGTCATTGCAACTGCACATGTCATTGCAACTGCATATGTCATTGCACCTGCACATGTCATTGCAACTGTACATGTCATTGCACCTGCACATGTCATTGCAACTGTACATGTCATTGCAACTG
>SZWC01000335.1:45243-58222 GCA_023375785.1 Penium margaritaceum | reverse complement strand
GCACGCACGCACGCACGCACGCACGCACGCACGCGCGCGCACACACACACACACACACACACACACACACACACACACACACACACACACACACACACACACACACACACACACACACACACGAACGAGTCACCACTGGCGAGTCCTCAATGGTGACTTCGTCTCGCCCATTGACGAGTCACCACCACTGACGAGTCACCAGTTGTGGTAAGCGAAGTCATGTTGGGAGAGGAGCGGGGAGGAAGGGGCGGTGTTGTCATACCTTGCAAGTGTTTGCGAGCCGAATCGCTTTCGCGAGATCGGAAGCCGACTTCACAGTCAACCTCAACATTCTGTCCTTCTCCTTCCCTTCTCCAACCCCAGCCAGCAGCAGCAGCATCAGCATCAACGTCGGCAGCAGAAAAAGGGCTGCCGCCGTGGCCACCGACGGTGCAGCTGCAACTGCCCTCCGGCACGCGCTCGACCTCCGCATGCGGATTGGACGCGCGCTGTGGTTCCCACTCTTGGAATCCATGCGCATGGCGATGATGGTGCGCTGTCCGCAAGTTGGGGTTCGGCGTCAATGGTGACGCTTTTTCCGGTGCTGAACTGCTCGTTCAATGTGCTGTCGCTTGGTGTGGTGTCGTTCGATATGGTTGGACCCTCACTTTACACCTGCTGGCTTACGTCGCAGGTCAGCCCTGCAGTTCTCGTGGTAGGATTATTCTGATCAACGGTTCAGGCAGCACTTCGAAAACTTTAAAGACTCTCTGCTCCGCCGCCTCTCCTAGTGAGAGCCTCAGTAGCCAAAAACAGACACAGCTAGCTTCGGACGCACGTGGGCTCATACGAAGTGGTCCGCTGAACTGCAAGTTTCATTTCTACGCACAGTCCGCTTCTTTCCGCGACTGAAAGGAAGCCGTGGAGCTGAAACTCCGTTTCGCGATGTCTCGATCTGAAAACTAACTTCGTGGTTTTTCCTCGTATTTCACGAACCCATGGCAGAGCAGCCACCAACGACTTGGAGAGCAGACTGAGCGCCCGCGGTTCAAAGAAAGACCCAGGCGAGAATACTTCCGGTTATCCCAACTTTGCGGGCAGGCACCCCGCCAGGACCAGTTTATCTGTTGGGCAGAGCGAACGACCACGCAAGTAGCCAGACGGACGCCAAGCGCACCAGTCATCGTCGAGCTCCCTCCCCAACCCCCCCACTCAACCCAGAACCACCATGGCTCATCCCCTCCCCCCTTCAACCCCCGCCCCACGCATCCCCACCCACCCCCGCCCCCCCGCCGGCCGCAAGTCGTGGCGTGCCGACACAGTCAAGCTCGAGCCAGCGCGACGCGGTTCGCAGCGCTCGTCCAAGTCAGCCAAGTGGTATTTTCGAAATGTTAAGTGAAATTTTCAATGTGTGTGCGTGAAAAATGGAGGAGTGACATCGTCAGGAAATCGGCTCCCAGAAACAAGGAAATTCTCGTCAGTTTTTAAGGAAACCGAAAATGAGCTGGCGGCACGCCGCGCCACCGAAGATAGCCAGATCAAAATCAATGCACCTGAACCGAATGGTATGGTCATGTTTTCGGCCCAGGGTCATAAACGACTAAGGGGGGGTGGGTCACCTAAGCACCCGAACAATTCTTGACATGAACTCGAGAACATGCAATCAGTTCAGCAGGAGATAAATATTCGATATTTTCTGGCATTGATAGTACCAAAATTAGTCTTAAGTAGTTTTCAATGGTCCATCATCTCAAACTTCATGTGTTGTAAGAAAATTATGTTGATATAATCGAAAACTTACCAAAACCTGTTCAATACCATGCATGATCCCCCTGTCTGCGATATTGCGTCCAAAAAATATATTAAATCGTTTATTTTTTCCGGAATGCAAACATTGTTTGTTATCGCGTGCAAGCATACAAAACAAACTATGTCCACGATGTCATGCATCGTCTTCCACTTAGTTGCGACTCAGTTTGCAATTTCTATCTGCTTACAATCGGGATCAATTAAGCTATGTTTTCCAGATTAAATGCCCTCTGGGGGACCTCGCTTGGTGACCCCTCTCCCACAAGCCCTGTGCATGGCTCACATTATCTTCTCGTCGACGAGTGAACACGATATAAGGGAGTTCGTAACATCTCTATTTCTCGGACCCATTTACATGTTGCCCCTATTCGTTGACAATGGTGGGGGTTGACCCGCTTCGTTCAAGTACCCTCATGCCGCAAACGAGCATGGCACTACAAAGACGTGCAAGGCTGAACGACTCTGCCTAGTATGGCATTGCACTATTTCTGGCTAACAATATTCATGTTCACCACTTTAATGTGTCCTCATGGGATAATGAAAAAATCAGTTGGTACGAAAGCATCAAGGAAGACCGGATTTTGGGCGACCAAGTTGTGCAGTTCATCACTCCGCTATCTCCGGACCTAGTGCCATTAACTTTGTGGTTGGGCGAAGTGGTCCGGGTGCGGCCCCTACGATTCATGGAGCACAACGGTAAATGACACTGTTGATAGTCAGAAACGTCTGCGTCATTTACTATGTTTGATCTGTTACGCCTTCTGAAGTGCGTGCCTTTTCTCTACCTCATAGTCGAACACTCTTCTTCTTGTTATGCAAAACCTAATTCAACTTCTAGTACGTTGTAGAGTCTTCTATCACAATGAAAACTACCAATGGGAGAAAGAGACAAGAAGACTAGAGTTTCCAACGGGTACGGAGTTTGCCACAATGTAATACTATTGCACTTTGATTGAGGATTATGCCATCGATGAGCCCTTCCCATTCAAATTGGAGCCAAGTGAGCAAGGGTGTGTTGTTAGAAGAACAAGCCCACCCACTACTGAACAGGGGTCATCCGCGTAAGGCTCAACTCCGAGAACAACATGAATGCT
Organism: Penium margaritaceum; assembly: GCA_023375785.1. Lineage (NCBI taxonomy): Eukaryota > Viridiplantae > Streptophyta > Zygnematophyceae > Desmidiales > Peniaceae > Penium > Penium margaritaceum. The sequence continues at coordinate 55,340 of SZWC01000335.1, read as the reverse complement.
TTGTCATGTGAGGAAGGTCAGCAATGTACTCTGGGCCACACCAAGGGCTACTCCGCATGTAGCTACAAGTGGACACTATGCCACATCCGAGACACCGTGCAGGGTGACCTTACTAATGACATGAAGGCATTGCATGCTTTTGTGGAGATAGTGCCATATGAGAAGGCATCGTATCATACGATGTGGAAGGCACGAGACAAAGCGCTTAGGAGATTATGGGAGACGAGACAAAGCAATGGGGACTGTTTTCAGTGTCCGGAGGTTCATAAATAGTGTCATCTACGAATAGAAATACAGGCAACTGATGACAGTGTTTATCCACCTACTCACATGATTTTGGAGATCATCAAGGTGTATCCTAACACCATTGTTGTCGCCTATCAAGACAAGGAGAAGGAGAAGTTGCTTACGCTTTCGTGGCTGAAGGAGCATGCCGCTTTGGCTGAGCCCACTTGCAATGCATCATCACGCTTGATGGGTTGCACCTCAATAGTATACGCGAATAGGCACTGCTCATAGCTAAATATTCTGGCGCCAACAAGAACTGCGTTCCAATGTCGTACGCCATTGACAATCAGGATGATGAGGACAACTAGAGCTTGTCCACGGACCAGCTTGCCAATGCATTATAGACTGCGCGTGAAAGTGGAACCAGTATCCTTAGCGACAGGGAATGAGGACTCATTCGAGAAGCTACCAAGGATTAGCCACAAGGTTTTCATGTATCAAATGAAGGAGAACGAGTGGCAGATCTATGGTAAGCAAGCTTCCAATGTGTTCTGGCGGCACGCATGCTTGTACGCCGGAGGTGTGGGACAAGTTGTCGGATGAGATCACGGTTGTAAGCTATGTGGCAATAGTCAACTTGTTTGGACGGGAGGACGAGGGTGGGATCGCGCTCATCGCATGGTACAAGTGGTACGGGCTGTTAGGGTGTGGCAGTCATACAGCAAGTATCATCGCTTGGTGAGTGAACACAAGGATCGTGGAAGCATGCAAGCTTTTCCTCTTTTAGTAACTTTCCAGCTTCTCAGTGTACGTGTAGGAGATTTGCCACACGTAGGCGGCTGGGCATGTAACACCGCGAAACAAGTGAGCGCCTACATTAGGATAGGCGTTGGAGAAAAAGCAGCAGAGGACAAGGGACAAGGCTGTTTTGCTCATAGGGAACCTACAGGCAACAATGAATGGCTCCAGGGCCGAGCATCTCACGGTTGATTGCAGGATGAAAAAAACTCTTATGGTCACTTCAAGGAGTTCAACATCTCATGCGTGCACGTTTCCATTGTTCTCATCGAGAACTGCATCGACCTCCATGATCTTCTTGAAGATCACGGGTATTGCGTGGCTCTCTTCACATGGCGCCGGCATTGTACCCTGGATTATGGATAGGAACACAGAGTGGTTTGAGGATGGAACACCCTCAAGTAGTGCAATTCTAACCATTGTGCAAAAATTTATGCGAATACTCTAGTAGGGAGGAAAAGGAAATGGTCGGATTGAGGCTGTTCCAAATGTTCTTTCCTAGATGTGGCTAAGTGTTGCAATGCGAGTGATATCCCAGAGATGAGGGGACACTTGCCAATAAAAGCATTTTGTTGGAGTTTTTCAATAGTAGGTTGCTTTTTTTGTGGATGTTTTTTAGAGAAACCTCTTTTCATGTATAGAGGCACATGCCATCGAGCGGGGATGCGATCATAGCTCACTTATGGTAGTGCAATCATGGACATCATACATGTGCATTTGAGTTTCATGCTAATTAAGCCTGAAAATGATGCTTATGTGTGTCAAATTGAAGAGGTGGATTCACGAGTCTCATTCAACGATTACTGTTAGATACAAGTGTATTCGTTTTTGCATTATTTTCAGTGATATCTTCCAAATTCTCTCCTTTCAACAAGAAAAGCGGGAACAACGTCAGTGAAAATCTGAAAAGTAAGGGCAACATTGATTTGCCAGAAATCGTTTCCACATCGAAAGGGGAATTGTTTTGTGCTCTGCTAGACTCCTTGCCTTAGATGGTTAAAACCAAAGGCAAATCAAGAAATACGGGTGGATGTTGCATGCAAGAGTGCATCGGGTTTTGTTGTAAGGATTACTCATTTTTTGTACTGATACAACTGTTATGTAACACTTCAACCTTCGTTAATTCGCAAAACATCTAACATTTTTTCATGCAAAACTATTAACCAGCTCAAAAATATTCTGTGCAACAAGGAAATGGTGAGATTTGAGTACAAATCTTGCATTTATTGAGCTGAACATGAACTGTTGCATTTTCTCTTCTAATGCTCAAGTTTCATGCTTTGCATTCATCTTTCAAACATGTATATGCTTTTATACGTACAAGGCGCTTGAATCAGTTTCATGGATTTTTCTCGGAACTTACCGGTCTTGTTCCTTTCTACGAAGTTTATATTGCAGTGTTTTTTCGGTAGTTGTGCAAGAAGACCTGCTTTTTGTAACGCCAAATGGAACGTAGATGGTGCACAAGTAGACGTTGCGATGCAAAACACAATGTAGAATTTGGGACACTTAAGCAACTTTATAGTGAAAGATAATTGTACGTCGATGACAAGTATCGAAATGACCGAACATATACATACAAGTGTCGAGTTACGAATGAAGCATAGTCGGAGTCGTTGGGTCGCTTGTCGAGCAATGCATGCAGAGTTGCGTCGGGAGTGGTCGGATTGCAAAAGGTCCGTCCAAAAGTCGGGGGTCTTCGAAAATCGACGGTGAAGCTGCGAGATGCATCTTTATACATATACATTTGTCTCGGTGTGTTGAGAAGTTGATCGAAAGGCCGTGATAGTTCGCAGGTTCGCGAGAGTGGTTGAAGATATCAGAAGGTTCGCGAACATCCACTAAGGGCGGGGCGATTAGCCACTTTGCCATCTACCATCAGAGTGAGTATCATGGTACTCGCGTTGCAATGAGATGTTTGTGTAATAACGGATGTGCCCATTTGGAAGATTTGTTTACGTCTGGTAAGTAACATTCCCCCCCTTTTAGCCGCGACGTCCCCGCGCGCGTACAGATGTGGCCCAGTGATAGCGGTAGCAATCGTCGATTAAGTGATCAATGTCTCGGAGGTTGTCATAGGGTTCCCAGCTCTTATGTGCTGCGTCGCAGCTGTGGCACTTGACGAGATATTCTGTCATACTGCCTCGTCATTGATGGCTGAGAATGTCCTCAATGACGTACTTTGCTTCTTTTTCGACTTGAACGGGAGACAGAGGTGGGACATCTGTGCCAGGGAAGTTCTCTCCGGGTCTTGGTAGTGCTTGAGTCTGCTAACATGGAACATCTGGTGAACTTGCATAGTGTCTGGGAGTTTGAGTCATGCAACCACAAGGGTTTACATACGCTAGATCTCAAACGGTCCTATACATCGAGGTTTGACCTTTGAACGGTCCGATCCGTAGAGCTTGATGCTTGCCGACCTGAGGAGGACTTTGTCACCAGCGGCGAAGATGTCATTGTTACGATGTCAGTCAGCTGCTCGCTTCATCTCTTCTTGTCTCTTTGCAATGGTTCGCCGTGCTTCCTCTCAGATGGTGGTGAAGTCTCGGCGTTGAATGTCGACCGCAGGTATATTGCCGTGGCTTTGTAGTGCGGCTGGTGTGGCAAGACGTTTTCCATACACCACTTGAAATGGGGTTTTACCTTTAGTGGTGGAGACTTCTACATAAAATATGTGATTCTGGCATTTGGGACTTCTTGCACCCAAACTGTCTCGTGAGGTACTCATAATGTACAGAGAAGTTGTTTGAGCGTTTGCTTTGTCCGCTGGGTTGGAGCGTCGGTTTGAGGATGAAATGCCCTTGAAAGTTGATTTCTGCTGCTGTAGCGAGTCATCCGTTCGCGCCAAGAAAATTTGGTAAATCAAATGTCTATGTTGCTTGCGATGGTTCTCAGTACGCCATGTAGTCGTACGATGCTATTTGAAAGAAATTGTGTTGTTCCCTCGGCTGTGACAATGGTCGTTGTTGGGATGATGTGGGACATTTTGGAAATCCTGTTGACGACCACGAGAATTGCGCCGTATCCCTCTGGTGTGACCGGTAATCCGGTGACAAAGTTCATGGAGATATCTGCCCATGGTTCTGTCCGAACAGGGAGCGGCTGCAAAAGTTTGGGTGGCCTCGTGCGAGAGGATTTTTGTTGTTGACATGTGTCGAAGATTTTGCGGAAGTTGGCCACGACGGATTGCATCTTTTCTCACCAATAGTTTTTTTCCAGCTTCTTCAGCGTCTTTCCAACCCAAAGTGTCCGCCTGGACCGGTGTCATGTCACTCTTCGAGCATCATACATTGAAGTTCGTCGTTTGGAAGACCGACCACTTGGCGAGTTTAGCGACATCGTCAAATTTAAGTTTTATCATATCCGCCGTGCTGGTTGTAGCCTCGTGCGAACAATCGCTTGAGGTACGAGTTCCGTAATCATTGTAGCGTCGCCACGTAAGCCATAAAATCTGGTCGGTGGCTGATTGCGTGTGCTGGGTTTTATTTTCCTTGCTGGTACTCAATTTTCTAGTCGAACTCGGATTCAAGGAACTCCATCCATCCGGTTTGATATCGGCTGATGTTTGGCTGCGTCTTTATGTGTTTTAAGGCAAGGTGGTCAGTGTGCACGATGCATCGACGACACTCCGGGTAGCATCCCCATGTCCTTAACGCGTGCACGATCGTCAACATCTCCATCTTGTGTATTGCGTAGTTGAAATCCGGTCCTCGTTCTTTTTGAGACATGTACGCAACCGGTTGTTGGCCGTTACCATGGTCTTGCAGAAGATTCGCGCCAATGACTCAGTCTGATGCATCCGTAGCCATGAGGTAGTCGACCGTTGGATCGGGTAATCGTAGGGCAGGCGCTGAGGTCAGAGCGTTTCATGAAGCGGTGAATGCTTCTTGTTTGTTTTCTCCCCATCGCCACTCATTTTCTTTTTGAGTGAGGTTAGAAAGAGGCGCTAACAGTCGTACAAATTGCTGGTAGTAATTGTAGAAATCTGAGAAAAACTTGAGTTTCTCGAACGTTGGCCGGCGTCGCCCGATCAGCGAATGCTGCCACCTTTTTTTGGATTCCACGGTGATCCGCCTGCAGTTGATGATGCGACCCAAAATTCGATCAAACAGGGACCAAAGTCACATTTTGAGAGTTTTCCAAAAAAAATCCGTCATTGTAAAACTTCGAGAACTCAAAGACGTCCATCATGCTCCTTCGGGGTGCGGTTGTACACCAAACTTTTGTCAAGGTACACCACCACAAAATTGTTGAGATATGGACAAAAAATGTTGTTCATTGCCGCCATAAACATCGCCGGGGCATTTGTGAGTCTGAACGGCACAAGCGTGAACTCAAAGTGCCCGTAGCGGGTTCGGATTTCCGACTTCTTGATGTCAGTGTCTGCCACAAGTATCAGATGGTATCTATTGCGCAAGTCAATTTTGCTGAAAAGTTGAGCCCTTCGGAGTTGGTCGAAAAGTTTCTCGGCTTGGGGAAGAGGTTAGCGGTTCTTAATCGTAACGTCGTTCAAAGCCCAATAATCCAAACACATCCCCATCTTGCCAGTTTTCTTTTATGCAAATTGTATTGGTGCGACGTATGGTGACGTGGATGGGCGGATGAACCCCTGACCGAGCATCTCGTCGAGCTGCTTTTTTAGCTCGATTAGCTCGTGATAGCTCATCTGATAAGACCCTTGAACAGTAGGTCTGCTGCCTGGCTTTTTCTTGATGCGATGGTCGATGTCTCACTGACGAGGTAAAGTCTTAAGGAGTTAGTCGGGGAAGACGTTTGCAAACTCTTGAATGATTGGTGAGAACTCTTTGGTTACCATCACAAACTTCGTTGAGGCCGATGAGGCTGATGAGGAAAATGATGAGTCAGTTGCTGCCACTTCCGCTTCTTCTAATGGCTCGAGATGTATGAGCCACGTACAAGCTCCTTGTTGAATACAATTATCTGCCACGTTGAGCGGTATCATTTGTACAGGTTGTCGCTTTGGGGCTTCCATGGATTCCCCTGCTGCTTCCACTTCTGGTGTTTCTGCCGCCGGCTTCCGTCTCGTACGCGGAAGTTGTCGTTTGGTGTTGCTGATCTCCACGTACACGTCACCGCTATTCCAGTCCGTCTACGGATTGTGCCGGTGTATGAAATCTTGACCGAGGATGATTTTCTGATCGCTCATTGGACAAGACCTCCAAACCGTTACATCCCATGGATCCCCCACTTGTACGCATAGTGGTTCTCGAGGTCTCCGTACCTGTAGTCTCCGGTCAACATTTTTTTCCTTCAAACAATCCTGGTTCACTCTGTAAACCCAGCTTGCAAACCATGTCGTTGCTTACGAAGCTGTGTGAAACCACTCCATCCAATAGTGCCGGAACCGTTCTGCGACTTCTACATCCTTGAGGCTGAACTCTGAGCAGTATCGCCGGTTGGTCGTCCTCGTACCCCTCGTTGAATTTCAGGGGTCTCATAAACTCTCTGCAGCGAAGTAGGCCGTTTAGATGGCCGATCGCTAGGCGCATGTCGCTTCTCACGGACAAGAGTTGCTCCTTTTACTCCTGCCCTCTACCATTTCCCGCCTCATTTTTGTGTGACTCCCCCCCCTTTTGGGCCTGCTGCTTGCTCCGAAAGTTGGAAGCGATGTGTCCAACTTTACCGAAGTTGTAGCAGGTTCGCGTATCTCTCTTGTTGACAACTTCCACTTCCATCGGAGTCGAGGAGTCCGCCAAATGGTTTTTCCAATTTCCACGATAATTGTGGTTAGGAGGTTGCCAGCCGTAGGATTCGTGGATCAGTGCATTGTAGTTGGCGCTGTCGATCCTTTCTCTTGCTGAGATCATCCGAGGCAAGTTGTTATGGATGCCAAAAATGGTGATTGCTTGTCGGATGTCTCGCTTGAGGCCGTTGTTGTTACGAAAACAGAGTTCGTCGGGGGCGATAACTGCTCCTAGAATAATGACGCGGAATCACCACGTATACTCCTCCACAACTACTTGTTGACATAGACACTCGATCTTGTACCGGGCGTCGCGCTTCTCGTTCAGTCATCAAAAGCGTGCGAGCATCACGAGCAAAAATTGACTCCTGACAGTTGGTGGCGTCAGCGCATTTTGCCACTCTCGGTTGATCTGCTCCAAGATAGAACGCCTGCGGTCAACGATGTGAGACGGGTGTCGTGCGTCGTTGATGAGACCCCGCTAGTCTCCTGCTCCTGTTGGATTGTCTTTAGGTCCTACCACCAACTTAACGCAAAAGCGCAACCACGAGATCAATTTCATTCTCATCATCGTTGACCGTAGCAATGGTGAAGTACACCTCCAAAATCGTAAGACACATCCGAATCGTTGGTCCTTTTGAGTTTGCAGGATCAAACGGTTGTGGTGGAGCCAGAGGAATTTTGGTTTTGCTGAAGAGTCGGGAATTTCTCTCGACGAGCACCGCTTCACGCTCGCTTGCATTGCGAAGAGCCTCTAGTGCGACGTTGAGTTGTTAGAGCAGGTGGTTTTTTATTCCTTCAAGTGCAGAGATCATGTTCGCCAGTTCCTTGTTGATCCGCACTTCCACTGCCACTTGTCGTCCCTACGATCGTTGTCGAGGGTGTCGGTTGGGACGCATGGTTCATCGCCGTTGGGTCTGTGATCGGATTGGTCGCCAAAGCCGTAGGGGAAGTTCCAGGTGCCGGAAAGCATGCCACACCAGCATTAGCCGTTGCTTTAGGGTTCGCGTGCATCAACGCATCTACTTCTCCATCAGCGAAGTCGTTGCTGAAGATCCGCTGTTTGTTGTCAGTTGCGCTCGCTTGCCTCACATCGTAGTTGGGAATGAGAAAGTGCGTAGAAGCTTCCTAGCAACACGGCCGCTGACCGGGCGTCAGTGCCTAGTCAGACGGTGACGACAATCACAGGTCGTACACACAACGGCAAGGGTTTGGCTAGGAGACACAAGTCCAAGTGTCAGAATGCTTCAATATAGCATATGCAGAGGGAAATGACAACTGACAGGTCCAGGGCATAAATACCTGCCGCGGCGCACGGCGGGTGTCGCACGCGGCAGTCCAAGAGCTGNAAACCACTGTTTTGGCCGTAACTCTGCGCACACATGTCAGAATCCTACGCCGTCTGAACCTAGACGTGCAAAATCAAAAGACGCACGCAACGACTGGTCACATGCATGCATCCATCGACTGACAGTGAGTATACAATGCAAAAACATGCAAATGGGCCTCATGCCCAGTCCGCCGAAAGGCGCCTGCAAGACGTAGAAGACATAGCAAGGAGTCCCGGTGACATCTGGGGCTCTGGGACAGTGGTCGGTCAGCTCCAGACGGGTAGTCCGCCGCCTGTCGTCACGTCGGTGTCACCAGGGCCGCCTGCCTCAGGGATCTGCATGAGTATGGACACGGCCGAGTGGTCACAGTAAACTGTACAGGAACGGCACAAATCACAACACTCCCCCATGACCCGATGGTACGCATGTCCATACACGTGTAGCACTGGTACAACCACATTGTGAGTGACACAGACAGATGAGACGGCAACGTGCATCCCACACTCAACCACTGTCACGCACGGGGCGAAGCCCAACAGAACGAATGGCCACCTGGAACTTTCCGCGGGCAAGTGCCTTCGTCAAGAAATCAGCTCACTGCAAGTCAGTACCAACCCACATGATGGAGATCACACGTCGCTCCACCAGATCCCGAACGGAGTGATGCTCAATCGCAATGTGCTTTGTGCGAGCATGAAAAACACCAGAGTTCTCCGCAATGGCGAGAGCACTCTGGTTGTCGCAACGCAGCACAATGGCGAGTACTGACTGCCCAAGCTCAAGAAACAAGCGCTGCAACCAAACTGCCTCAGCAGCCCCTGCCCCCAAAGCCACATACTCTGCCTCCGACAAGCTACGTGCGATGCAGCCTTGCTTCCCACTTCGCCAAGACAAAGCAGTACCACTGAGCAGAAACACGTAACCAGCGCGACTGTGCCCGTCAGGACTCCAAGCCCAGTCGCTGTCAGTGTAGCCGTCAATGACCACCGAACACTGCCGACGAAAGCAGAATCCGAGGTACGGCGTGGAGACCACGTACCGTACCACTCGCACAGTTGCGTGAAGAGCTCTCGCACGTGGAGCCTGTGAGAACTGAGCGAGGAGGTTGACGGCGAACGCGATTTTGGGACGCGTGGTAGTGGCCAGGTACATCAGAGATCCGATAAGACGGAGGTACAAGGTCACGTCCACTGTCTCCCCCTGCTGTGTAGGGTCGTCCACCTTCAGAGCATCCTGCCCATCAGGTGTGAGTGGTGTGGAAGCAGTGGGCACTGCACCAAGGAGATCGCTAAAGCGCTCCCCCACGACTCGTGTGTATCGGGCCTGATGCAGCAACAGTGTCCGACGTCTACGATCACGCACAATCTCCATACCAAGAAACACCGATGCAGGACCGAGGTCCTTCATCCTGTAGGCGGTCTGCAGGACAGCCTTGGCCTCCTTCACGGCCTCCGGCGATGGAGACGCGATCAGAAGGTCATCAACATAGACCATGATGGCGGTAAACCGCTCGGGTGTCGGTAGGATGAAGAGTGAGGGGTCTGCCTCGCTCTGTACGTATCCTACGCGAGTCAAGGTGCCAGTGATCTCCCGGTTCCAACACCGTGGAGACTGCTTGAGGCCGTACAAGGACTTGCGCAAGCGCCAGACCTTGTCACCGTCCTCAAAGCCTGGTGGCTGAGCCACGTAGATCTCCTCATCCAAAGAACCATGGAGGAACGCGTTGTTCACATCCATCTGGTGTAGTTCCCAGTCATGCTGAGCTACTACGCCGAACAGAGCTCGAGCTGAGGTCATGCGCCCGACAGGGGCAAAGGTGTCATTGTAATCAACTCCCTCAATCTGAGAGAACCCCTTGACGACCAAACGAGCCTTGTAGCGTTCCAGTGAGCCATCTGGCTTCACTTTCTTGCGAAAGACCCATTTGACCTGAATCGCCTTCCTCCCAGGGGGAAGGTCGACCAGCTCGTAGACTCCGTGCTCTCGGATAGCGCGAAGCTCATCCTCGCAAGCAGCTCGCCAGGCATCAGCATCCT
>SZWC01000334.1:427051-450898 GCA_023375785.1 Penium margaritaceum | reverse complement strand
GACGTGACCTTGTACCTCCGTCTGATCGGATCTCTGATGTACCTGGCCACGACCACGCGTCCCGACATCGCGTTCGCCGTCAACCTCCTCGCTCAGTTCTCGCAGGCTCCACGTGCGAGAGCCCTTCACGCGGCTGTGCGAGTGGTACGGTACGTGGTTTCCACACCGTATCTCGGACTCTGCTTTCGTCGGCAGTGTTCGGTGGTCCTTGACGGCTACACTGACAGCGACTGGGCTTGGAGTCCCGACGGGCGCAGTCGCACTGGCTACGTGTTCCTGCTCGGTGGTACCGCTTTGTCTTGGCGAAGCGGGAAGCAGGGCTGCATCGCACGTAGCTCGTCGGAGGCAGAGTATGTGGCTTTGGGGGCAGGGGCTGCTGAGGCAGTTTGGCTGCAGCGCCTGTTTCTTGAGCTAGGGCAGTCAGTACCCGCCATTGTGCTGCGTTGCGACAACCAGAGTGCTCTCGCCATTGCGGAGAACTCTGGTGTTTTTCATGCTCGCACAAAGCACATTGCGGTTGAGCATCATTTCGTTCGCGATCTGGTGGAGCGACGCGTGATCTCCATCATGTGGGTTGGCACTGACTTGCAGCGAGCTGATTTCTTGACGAAGGCACTTGCACGCGGAAAGTTCCTGGTGGCCATTCGTTCTGTTGGGCTTCGCCCCGTGCGTGACAGTGGTTGAGTGTGGGATGCACGTTGCTGTCTCATCTGTCTGTGTCACTCACTATGTGGATGTACCAGTGCTGCACGCGTATGGACATGCGTACCATCGGGTCATGGGGGAGTGTTGTGATTTGTGCCGTTTCTGTACAGTTTACTGTGACCACTCGGCCGTGTCCATACTCGTGCAGATCCCTGAGGCAGGCGGCCCTGGTGACACCGGCGCGACGACAGGCGGCGGCCTACCCGTCTGGAGCTGACCGACTACTGTTCCAGAGCCCCAGATGTCACCGGGACTCCTTGTTGTGCCTTCTACGTCTTGCAGGCGCCTTTCGGCGGACTGGGCATGAGACCAATTTGCATGTTTTTGCATTATATACTCTCTGTCAGTCGATGGATGCATGCATGTGACCAGTCGTTGCGTGCGTCTTTTGATTCTGCACGTCTAGGTTCAGACGGCGCAGGATTCTGACATGTGTGCGTAGAGTTATGGCCAAAACAGTGGTTTTGGGCCGGTTTTAGGACAGTTCTTGGACTGCCGCGTGCGACACCCGCTGTGCGCCGCGGCAGGTACTTATGCCCTGGACCTGTCATTTGTCATTTCTCTCTGCATTTACTAAGCTATTGGAGCTTATGAGACTTTGCGCGTCTCCCTAGCCTGATCCTTGCTGTTTCTTGCACCTGCCTGCTTGCTAGTGCATCAGCTGACTGGACAGTGTCGCCACGTCAGCAGCAGCAAGGCTAGGAAGCTTCCTAGCAGTTTCTCACTAGATTCGTGCTGTGTTACAGCACGTAGGCGTGCAGCCTATCAGGACGTAGATCTCGTCGGTGCAGCCATTCTGGTTCAAACGACTCGTCGTTCTGCCGTGTCTGCAGGGAATTATGGCCAAAACCGTGTTTCTGCCACTGTTTTGTCCTGCTAGAAAATAGCGCCCGTGTGCACCGTGTGTGTGTGCACTAGGTCCGCGACGCTATTTAGGTTGCCCAGACCTCAGTTGTCATCTCTCTCTGCATATTTCAACATTCGCAGCTTCTGACACGTGTTTGTGTCCCTAGCCAACCCCTTGCTGTTCTCACCTCCACCTGTGTGTGCTAGTGAGTGAGCTGGCTGGCTTGTACTGCCACGCTAGCGAGAGCAGTGCTAGGAGCTGCCTTTCATGGTATGAGAGCTGTGAGCCAGTGCTCGTACTGCTGAGTGGCAGAGACGCAGCAACTGTAGAAGCCGTGAGCAACCGCAGCCGTTGCCTTGAGTAGCAGCAGCAACAGTGCCCACTGTCTTGGCGGGAGGTCCTGGGAGGGCCCACCACCACTCCGACCGTTTTTTTAGTAAGTCCGCGGCCGTTCCGCAGTCGTTCCATGGAACTCCGCGCACAATCCGCGGTGCTCCGCGGTGACGAAGCCTCCGCGGCGGACGCGGCAACTGCGCGGTTGCATCGGAACGCGAGTCCGGTGCCGCGGTTTCACTCGACGTTCCGAAGTTCGTCACCTCGCGGTGACGTCCCGACTGCAGATCCGCGGTGTTCTGCGGATCTACACAGCACCGCCGTAGCACCTCCGCGGCCATTCCGGAACACGACGGCGTTGCTCGCCGCCGCTCCGCGGATGCAGGTCCGGAGCACACTCTCTGCCTCCAGAACGCGGTCGCTCCGCGGCGGTTGCAGAACGTGCCGACCGCGGAACCCCAGCAGCTCGCGGCACCCCGCCGCGTTCTACACCGGCGCGACCGCAGTGGCTGTGTACGGCACCTCGCCGCATTCCGCGTCACCACGATCGCGACCTGCCCGCGCCCATCCGCGGTAATCCGCGGTGAGCTTCCGCAGTGAGGTGTACCGCGGAAGGGATCCGCGGAGATCTTCCGCGCAGGAGTTCTGCGGAGGGAAGGTTTCGCGTTGAGGTGGTCCGCGACAACACAACAAAAAAAAAGAGGGAGGGGGGGTGAGGACAGGCAGCCATGCCGAAGCTTACCCCCTCCAGTGCCGCTACCGATGCAGCTGCCGAGGGCAGCACCGTTAGCGGCCAACGTCGGCGGCCACCAACATCACCACAGCGGCGGCAGCAGCAGCAGCAGCAGCCACTGCAGCAGCAATAGCAGCAGCGTCAGCAGCAGCCGCCGCAACATCAGCACCCGCAGCGGCCGCCGAGCCCAACAACATTGGCGCGCCAAGTACGCACACTGGCTGACTTACAGGCGGAGAGCCGCAACACTTTGACGAAGCAGGTCGCCGAGCTGCAGGACCTGATCAGTGGCTTATTGCCCAAGCAGCAGCAGCACCTGTCCGCGGACCCAAGTAAAGATCATCTTGCTCACGGCAGCAATGCAGACGAGGTTGCAGAGTCTTTCTTCGACTCTGGCGAGGAGGGTGAGGAAGAGATGTTGCGAGCACGCCTCATCCACCAGTAGGCACGCCGCAGAGCGCGTGAGGCCAATGCCGCCCTCCAGGGCACGAGCTCCAACGCCGACGCCGGCCTGGGCTCATCTCGCCGCCCTCTGAGCTTTGAGGAACCGGCCCTGAGGGCCCGCCTTGGCAAGGGGGTTGCCTCCTCCATGCCCGGTCCCGCACTGGCTTCACATGTCGCTCTGTCGACAGTCAAGCCACCCAAGTGGTTTGAGTCGGAGCCGCCCTTCTTCCATCCTTGTAACGACTTCAATTCCTGGGAGCCACGCTTTTGCATGTGGGCCATGAGCGAGGGAGTCCTCGCCTACTACCTCACCCCCTACCAGGCGTCTGACCCCGCCCAGACGCAGATGGCGGTCCGCGCTGCCTCCGGTCTGATGAAAGCCGCCCCAGACTTCACCAAGAACTTAAGTCGGTTCCTTGGCGATCCGCTGACCGCCTCATGAGCTAACCCTCGTGAGACGTGGGCACTGGCTGTCACTCTTTTTTAGGGTGCCACCCTGGCCCTGACGTCCCAGCGCCTCGCAGACTTCAACTCCCTCTGCCAGACTGCTCACGAGTCTACAGCTGACTACTAGCGTCGGGCGATCCAGCTGTACGAGGAGCTGGGAGACGATGCCCTTGCACAGGACTCCACACTCCAGATCATCCTCTACGGCATTCACCCTGACTACGCGCGCATCTTCAGCAACTTCGACCAGACTCTGCTTCGCGACATTGCGAGTGACGGGACCCTACTGCGCTGGGCCACCATTCACTTCCTGGAGGTCGCCGGCATGGACGCCGCAAACTGCGCTCGCCGCAGCACCGCTTCCACTGCAAATATTGCCGCATCCCATTCCCCGCTGTCTACAGCTACAGCAGCCCCAGCTCTGGGAAAGAAGGGCCGCAAATCGTCAGGTGGTGGGTCCAGCGGCGGGACCAGCAGCAGCACCAACACCATTTTTTAATCGAGTTTTTGGGTTACGTCATCAACAGCGGACGGATCACCATGGATCCAAAAAAAAGTGGCAGCAGTCGCTGATTGGCCAACGCCAACCAATGGTTGAGAAACTCAGGTTTTTCTTGGATTCTGCAATTACTACCGGTGATTTCTATGGGACTACGCCCAAGTGTCAGCGCCTCTTTCCGACCTCACTCAAAAAGAGAACGAGTGGCGGTGGGGAGATAGCGAACAAGAAGAGTTCACCGCTTTGCGGAACACTCTGACATCGGTGCCAGCCCTACACTTGGCCGATCCAACGGTCAACAACGTCATAGCCACGGATGCATCAGACCAAGCCATCGGTGCGATTCTTCTACAAGACCATTGCACCGGCAAACAATCGGTCGCCTACATGTCTTAAAAACTACGAGGACCGGAACTCCACTATGCAGTACACGCGAGGAGATGATGGCAGATGTGCACGCGCTTAAGACATGGAAATGCTATCTAGAGTGTCGCCGATGCATCGTGCGCACCGACCACCACGTGTTGAAATGTTTAAAGACACAATCGAATCTAAGTCAACGTCAAACCCGATGGATGGAGTTCCTTGAATCCGGGTCCGACTGCAAAATCAGTACCCACCAAGAACAATCCACTCGGCGGACGCGCTCAGCTGCCAACCAGATTTTATTGTTGACGTGGCAACGCTACAGCTGCAGTAAGACATGTACCTCAAGCAACTATTTGCACGAGGCTATGACTAGCACGACAGATATGATAAAACAAAATTCCGGTTTGACGCACCTTACTGGTGATAATGCTTCACTCGCCAAGAGGTCGTTACTCCAAACGATGAACTCTGTCAAATGCTGCTTGAAGAGTACCACAACGCCGGACCAGGTGGACACTTCGAAGAGGACAAGACGTTGAAGAAGCTGGAAGCAACCTACTTGTGGGACAATATGCAATCCCACATGGCCAACTTCTTCAATACCTATGATACCTGTCAGTGATAAGAATCTCATCGCACGAGGATGGGATTCTTCTGTAGACCTTCTGTAGACATCTCCATGGACTTCGTCACAGGATAACAGGTCACACTAGAGGGATATGACGCAATCCTCGTGGCCATCAACAGGTTGTTCAGAATGTCCTACTTCATCCTGACAACGACCACCGTCACCACCAAAGGTACAGCATGACTGTTTTTAAACAACATTGTGCGGCTACACGGTGTCCTGAGAACCATCACGAGTGACAGAGACGCTCGATTCACCAGTAGTTTTTGTGCAAACTGATGACTCACTATGGGAGCAAAATCTAACTCTCAACGGCGTTTCATCCTCAAAACGACGGCCAAACCAAGCGGACAAATCAGACGCTCGAACAGCTTCTCCGAGCCCTATGCAAACCTCAAGTGAAGATTGAGCGCAAGAAATCCCGACCGCCAAAATCGCATATGATTCGACAGTTTCCACCGCAACGGGTAAAACTCTGTTTGAAGTAGTGTATGGCAAACTTCATGCTACACCAGCCGGACTACAAAGTCGCAGCAAAACTCCCCCGTCTGACGTTCCACGCTGAGAGTTCACCACCATCTGGGAGGAAACACGGCAAACCCTCCTTAAGACACAAGCGGCAATGAAGTGAGCAGCTGATTGACATCGCGGCGATGACATCTTCACCGCTGGCGACATAGTTCTCCTCCGCTCGGCAAACATCAAGCTCCCCAGATCTGAATGCTCGAAACTCAAACCCTGATGGTTGGGACCGTTTGAGATCGAGCGCATGCAAACCCCTATGGTTGCGTGACTAAGACTCCCCGACACCGTGCAAGTTCATCATGTGTTCCATGTCAGTAGACTCAAGCACTACCGAGACCCATGAGAGAACTTCCCTGGTAGAGATGTCCCTCCTCCGTCTCCCGTTCAAGTGGACGAAGACACGGAGTATGTCATCGAGGACATTCTCGGTCATCGACGACAAGGAAAGATGGCAGAACATCTCGACGATGCCGTGCATAATAGCTGGGAACGCTACGACAACCTCCGAGACATCTATCATCTCATCGATGGCTACTGCCACCGTCACCAGGCTACATCTATACGCGGGTCGGGACGTCGCAACTAAAAAGGGGGGAAGTGTTACGTACCAGATGTAACACTGAGTGGGAATTTCCGTTACTACAAAAACAGCCCACCGCATCATGAAGACCTCGATATTCACTCCAATGGTTGAAGGTAAACTGGCCAACTGCCCCGCCCTCAGTGGATACTCCGAAACCTGGCGACAGCTTTGACCTTTCTGGCGAACCTACGAACTGAAGTATCAAGACCTTTTGGTCAACTTCTCGATACACCGAGACAAATCTGGATTTTGTAAAAATGCACATTGCATCTTCACTTTCGATTCTTGAAGACCCCCGACTTCTTGGCGGACCGTCTCGAATCCAACCATTTAGGACGTTACTCCACACACGTTGCTCGACAATCCACCCAACGACCCCGACTATGCTTCATTTGTAACTCGACACTTCTATGTAGATGTTCGATCATTTCGACACTTGTCATCAAAGTACACTTACTGCTAATCATGAATTGCTCAATTGTCCCAAATTCTAAATCATGTTTGCCTTGCAACTTCTACATGTTCACCATCAACGCTTCGTTCGGCTTAACACTTGGCATTAGAGCGCAACGGTGCTAGAGAGGCATTCTTCTACATTAGCCATATGGAGGACTACCTCCCAGAAGTCTTCAGCGCATCTCGCACGTCAAGACTTTGCAGACTTCGCTCCTACAATGTGAGTCAAGCGAGCGAAACCGACGACCAGCAGCGGGTAGTCGGCGACAAATTTGGCGATGGAGGAGCAGAACGTGCCAATGCACGCGAACCCTGAAGTGACACCGAATATTGGCGTGGCAGGCTTTGTGGCAGCTGGAACAACCCCTACGGCCTCGGCGACCAATCCGGTCACAGACCCAACGGCAACAAACCAGTCACCCCTACTAACAGCCTCGACGATGACAGCAGGTATGATAGGTGGTACTAGACAACAGGCGCGGATCAGTGAGGAACTAGCAAACAGAATCTCCACAATCAAAGGAATCAACAACCACCTGCTTCAATAACTCAACGTCGCGATTGAGGCTCTTCGCAATACAAGTGCGAGTGAAGCGGAGCTTGCCAAGAGAAATTCCCAACTCTCGAGCAAACAAAAAATTTGTCCATTGCTACCAGAACCGTTTGATCCTGCAAACTCAGAAGGACCAACAGTTTGGATTTGGCTAACGATTTTGGAGGTGTACTTCACCGCTGCTGGTGTCAACGACGATCGAAAGAAAATTGACATTGCGACCGCGCAAAAGCGCGGCCGCAAGGTCAAGTTGTAAGTTAGTCGTCTGATCTAAAGACCATCCAACGGCAGCAGGAGACCGGCGAAGCATCATCAGCGTCTCACAGCACCCGTCTCACAACACCGACCACAGGCGTTCTACCCTTTGAGTAGATCAACCCACACTGGCAAGACGCGCTGACACGACCAACCGCCTGGAATGAATTCTCACGCGCGATGCTCACACGCTTCGGACGAATAAACAAGAAGTCTGACGTACGGTACAACCTCTAGCGTCTACGTCAACAGTCCAGCATGGTAGAGTACACGTGCACATTTCGGGAGATCATCACCGGAGTAAACATCGCCCTGAACGAAATCTGTTTTCACTACAACAACGGCCTCAAATGAGGCATCCGGCGAGCAATCGCTTTTTTTGGCATCCAAAACAAATTTCCGCAGATGATCACATCAGTAGGAAGGATTTACAATGCCGATTACAATGCTTGGATCTAGGAATCGTATGGCTGTCGACCTCCTAACCACAGTTATCGTGGAAACGGAAAGAGAAAAGAAAAACCAATCACTTGACGCCTCAAATCCGATGGAAGTGGACGCCGTCGACCAGAGAGACATGCAAACCTGCTATAACTGAGGAAAATTCAGGCACATTTCTTGCAATTGTCGGGGTAAGCAGCAATCCAAAAGGGGGGGAAGTCGCAAAAAGGTGAGTCGGGAGACGGCAAAGGGCAGGAGTAAAAGGCGCAACTCTTGTCCATGAGGAGCGATTTGCACCAAAGGATTGTCCATCTGAATGAACCACATTGTTGTAGAGGGTTTTTGAGATCGTGAAATTTGACGAGGGGTACGAGGAAGACCAACCGGCAATACTGCTAAAAGTTCAGCCTCGATGATGCAGAAGTCGCATAATGGTACCAGCACCATTAGATGGAGCAGCTTCATATAGCTTCGTAAGCAACAACATGGTTTGCAAGCTGGGTTTGCAGACCAAACCAGGGGTGTTTGAAGGGAAAACCGTCCAAGGGAGACTACAGATACGGAGACTGTGAGAACCACTACAACTACTACTGGGAGATCTACTTGATGTCTTGTCCAATGAGCAATCACAAAATCATCCTCGAACGAGATTTCCTGTACCGACACAGTCTGCAGGTCAACTGGAACAGCGGTGACGTCTCCATGGAGATTCACGATGCTAAACAACAACTTTCACATGCGAGCCGGAAGCCGATAGTAGAAACATTAGAGATGGAAGCAGCAGAGGATGCCGCAAAACTCGAAAAGCGACAACCGGTGGAGCCAATACTGCTCAACATATCCAAGAACTATATTTGGCTAGGGACTTGTGCGTGGCTCATACATCTCGAGCCAGTGGGAGAATCAGAAGTGACAGCAACTTCATTAGCCTCATCAGCCTCATCGGCCTCGACGAAGATCGCAATGATACCCGAAGAGTTTGCACCCCTCATCGAGGAGTTTGCAAACGTCATCCCCTGCGAACTTCCGAAAACCTTACCTCCTGAGTGAGACATCAACCATCGCATTGAACTGGAGCCGGGCAGCACACCTACCGTCCTAGGGCCCCATCGGATGAGAAATCACCAGATGAACGAGCTAGAAGAACAGCTCGATGAGATGCTTGGTTAGGGGTTCATCCGCCCATCCATGTCACCCTACGCCGCACCAGTACTATTCATGAAAAGGAAAACTGACGAGATGTGGATGTGAGTAGACTATCAAGCGTTGAACGACGCTACCATCAAGAACTTCTACCCCCTCCCTCAAGCCGATACACTTTTTGACCAACTCTGAGGAGCCCAAATTTTTAGCAAAATTGACTTATACAACGGATGTCACCAGATAAGTGTGGCAGCTACCGATATCGACAAGACGGCGTTTTGAGCTTGCTACGGGCACTTTGAGTTCACAGTCATGCCGTTTAGACTCACAAACGTCCTAGCAACGTTCCTGGCGGTAATGAAGAACATTTTTCATCCGTACCCCGACGACTTTGTTGTGGTATACCTCGACGACATTTTGGTGTGCAACCTGTCCTTAGAGGAGCACGATGGACATCTTCGAAAAGTCCTCAAAGTTTTCCAAAGAGAACATTTTCGGAAAGCTCTCGAAATGCGACTTTGGTCGTCGTTAGATCGAGTTTTTGGGTGATGTCATCAACGGCGGACGAATCATCATGGATCCAAAAAAAGTGGTTGTAGTCGCTGATTAGCCGACACCAACCAACGTTTGAGAAATCGAGGTTTTCCTGGGATTTTGCAACGACTACTGGCGATTTATACAGGACTACGCCTGAGTGTCAACGCCTCTGAAAACGAGTGGCGGTGGGGAGACAACAAACAAGGAGCGTTCACCGCTTTGTGGAACACTTTGACCTTGGTGCCAACCCTACGATTACCCGATCCAACGACCGACTACGTCATGGCTACAGATGCATGAGACGGAGCCATTGGCGCAGTTCTTCTATTAAATAATGGCAACGGCAAACAACCCATTGCCTACATGTCTCGAAAGCTACGAGGACCAGGAATCTACTACGCGGTCCGTGCAAAGGAGATGTTGGCACCCGTGTACGCATTCAAGACGTGGCGATGCTATCTGGATTACCGCTGATGCATCGTGCGCACCGACCACCACATGTTCAAGCATTTAATGACGTAGCTGAATCTTAGCCGGCGTCAAACCCAATGGATGGAGTTCCTTGTGTCTGGGTTCGACTACAAAATCGAGTACCGGCGAGGCAAAACCAATCCAGTAGACACACTTAACCGTCGACCAGATTTTATGGCTGACGTGACAACCCTACAACTATAGCGAGACATGTACCTCAAACGATTGTTCGCACGAGGCTACGACCAGCACGGCGGATACCCTTCTAATCTTTAACTTTGATATTGAATAGTTTTTGGTCAATGTTGTTAAAGGGAAATGTTGATTAGATGCATTAGCTAGGTTCCACCTCAATAATTATTTTGGGTGATGTGATCTAAATTTTTTTCTCGTAGCTGGGGTTCACTACTACTTTTTATAAAAATGTTGATGTGCCTCTTCTTGTGTGTGTTATGATCAAGTTTTTTGACAACTTTTGCTTGCATCTGGCTCAGACATTTGGGTTGCGTGCTTCGAGTGAGTGATACGCCAGTCCGACAAGGCGGATGTCCGGGAGAAAACGGAAAGCCTCCTTGTCAGACTACCCTTGCACAACGTCCTCGCTGAAGTAGCGGTGTTCAACAGGGTTGTCGTCGAATTTAGGGATCCTCTTTTTTCGTTCGACGAAAGTTGAAGACCCACCCAAACAACTGTATGACCCACAACCTTGAACAAATGTAAACATCACACAAATAGCAAGCTTGAAAAACGTCAAAATTAAAGATCAATAGGGTATGATGAAATCGAACTATGGTTCGACGCACCCTACCGGTGACGATGCTTCACTTGCCAAGTGGTCGTTCCCCCCAACAACAAACTTCATTGTATGGTGCTCGAAGAGTTCCACGACACCGATCCAGGTGGACACGTTGGAGAGGACAAGACGCTGAAGAAACTAGGAAAGAACTCTTGGTGGGACAAGATGCAATCCGACATGGCCAACTTCTACAGAACCAGCGACACTTGTCCGCAACAGAAATCTCGTCACACGAGGCCACCCGGACTCCTGCAACCACTCCTTGTTCTGACAAAACCATGGGCAGATATGTCCATGGAATTTGTCACCATGTTACCAGTCACGCCCAAGGGATATGACGCCATCCTCTTGGTCATGGACAGGTTTTCTAAAATGTCCCAATTCATCTCGACAACGGACACCGTCACCGCAGAGGGAACAACATGGCTGTTTCTTGCTAGAATGAGTCGAGGGCATGCAGGCCCATGCTGGATGAGACATGAGCTCTGTTGGTGAGCGGGAGAAACACAGCGCCAAAATTTGGCTAAGTCTGGAAAGACTGAATGAAGAATCAAGGAGGGAGTACAATGAGCCTTGCTGAGGGCTTATGTACTTGAGACTGGCAGCTAGCCCACCAGGCCTCGTCATCCCCGTCGCACCAAAAGGCACGAACGGGGAATATGCATGTCATAGAGCATGAAAGCAAGAATGGAGGTCTCCCGAGGCACTAGAACAGTGAATCGGGTGCCCGGGTCCCGACGGACAAGAAAACATGCGATGTACCCCAAACGTATTCAAAATCTACGGTGAAACACTAGCATCACCAACTAGCTAGGTGAGACAAGTTTAGGCCTCCCGAGACGTCGGAACATGTAACCAGGCGTCTGGGTCTCAGCCACATGCAAACTACACACATATGACAGGGGGCCAACAAGACTAGAACAATCAGTGCTGGGTCTCACGAGGTATAGGCACAGACCATCAGGTACCCGGGTCTCGACTATGGAAATAGTGCATCACCAGTCAGAGACTATGGAATGAACTTCTATGGGGTCTCCCGGTGTACTGGCACAAACCACCAAGTACCCAGTTCTTGACTACCGAAAAAAATCTACTAAACACGTATGGATAAACTGAGCTGCAAGTATGCACCATACATGTAACAGAAGGAGTAATGTAGCCACTGGAGAAACATCAGCTCAAACTAGGAGGCTCTCCATAAACAAGGCTACATGATAGCTCAAAGTCCATACACCAATACTCCCCCTGGGCTACAAGAGCTGTCGACCAAGGTACCAGCTGAGAAGATAAAAATACTCCCTCGCGATGAGAGAGTGCTGAGAACATGAACGCCAACACCAATGTGCTAGGATGGATCTGCTCCCCCTGCATGTAGAATGATATGAACCTATTGCCTATAGATAACATTGCATCTCTTCCTGGCCCAAATGATCGTGGGAAGAACAATCCAACAATGATCACACCTGGCGATAGCAGGAGATGTGAATACGTCATCATAGAGATGAGGATGAGGCTACAACGGCTACCAAGTACACAAGTCACTCATGCCCTGTCTAATGCCTGTCACTCACCACATGGAAGCTGCCAAAGATCCCAAGTAGCAGGATCCTCGGTACCAGTCTCATCAGACTGAGAGGGTGCAGGAGTGGAGAAGACGTTGCCGAATGCTTCAAGGCTGAGAGAGGAGAGATAGGCTGATCCCCCCACATCTAGGGGGTGCCAGAGGTCCCAACCAGCAGACTCCAAAGCAGTACAGGTGGAGAAGATGGTGCTGGAGGGTCCTCGGGTGGAGGGTGGAGACGAAGCCGGATCTGCGTGTGTGGATCTTGTCACTGCAGGCAATGTAGGAACTGCACACTCCAACGAGCACAGGTACTCCTACGCTATAACCAACTCACCCAAGAGACGAGAGGCACAAAGGCGCGGATCGAAATGATCCTCTGGAGTGGCTGTGGGAAGCTCAAACTCTACATCCTCGAGCACCGCCACCACCTCACTGTAGGTGGTGGAAAAGGAGTCAACCACTCTACGGAACACGACCACCTCCATCTCTGCTGCCCGAAGCTAAGTGACTATGGGTACCATGCCTCCTAAGGCAACATGTCTCAAAGTTCCCATGGAGTGTGACATAGGCTCACCTGAAGAACACGGACGAGGGACAATCACAGTGGAAGGAGGTGTGAACGGCTCTTAAGTGAAGAGGAATGGACGAGGTATAGAGAGGGAGGATGGGGGTGAGCCCAAGGCTGTCCCAAGGCTGTCCATGATGTCGTCACTGCTCACTACCTCAGGATTCCCACCCTCTGAGTCGCCGTCCGAGGGTGCTATGGATCTGGACTTAGAACCATCTCGGTTGTGGCCACTGCAACCCTCTTTGAGCATCGCGACTAGTGCATCCTGTAGTGCACGCAACCACCTCTCTGCATCCCTCAGCTCACACTCTCTAGACATCTACATGTATTCGCTCCTCCCCATGTACCCAGTGAAGATGTCACTGGGAGCATGAAGTGGTGGAGGGGCATCGCCAGACAACGTCTCTCGAATGCTAGCAATGTAAGTCTCCTATGCATTGATGTGGGAGCACATCTTGTCCTCCTCATCTCAGCATCTTGGACAGTAATGACTAAGTGCTGTCAAACTGGTGAAGGGAATCGACCCTGTAGTCACTACCATAGGTGTGGAAGACTCAAGTGCACTCCCCAAGATCTCACACGTCAAAAAGGTGTCTCTATGAGCTACTGCACAATCGCTGACAATTGAGGGGACAACAAACACAACTAATGCGGTCGATGTAGCTGAGGTTGCCGATGTGGCTGCTGCTGATTGTCTAGTTGATGTTGCTTATGCTGACAGTGGGGATGATGCTGCCAATGCCGCTGATGCTATAGATGTAGCCAATGCTGCTGATGCAACACATGCTACTGATACAGTAGATGCTATCGATGCACCTGATGCTGACGGTACAGCAAGTGGTGCTGATGCAGCTGGTGCTGATGATGTAGCTGGTGCTATTGATGAAGCTAATACTACCGATGTGGCAGATGAAACTGATGCTAGAGGTGCTACAGATGATTTCAATGCAGTAGATGTCACTGATGTCCCAATAGGTGATGTTGCAGACAATGTAGGTGCTATCGGTGAGGGAGAAGATGGAGCTAATGCAGCATCTATAGTCGATGATGATCCTGAAGGTGTCGACACCGCCCATGCAGAGGATCCTGATGAAAACGTCGACCCGGTGATAAAGCTGCTACACCTGGTGGAGACAATGTAGTCAATGCAGCTAACGTGGCTAGCAGGGCTGGTGTGGAAGATGAAAGCGCAGCAGAGGCACCAGATACAACTGGTGCCATCAGCACTGAGGATGTAGTAGATGCACCCATCATAGGCGCAGCCGTAATACCTACTGCTACCAAAGGCATCGATGCAGCAAGTGGGGTCAATATAGTGCATGAGACTAACACTCAGGATGAAGCCGAGAGTCCAGACAACGTTGATGTTGCAAAAGCTACAGATGCTGTAAATGACGTTGGTGCTAGCAATGCATCCGATGCAGTAGATGGGGCAGCTGATACAAGAGGTGCAGTTGTCACAGCTGATGCAAGTGGTATTGTATGCAAAGCAGGTGTTCTAGGAGAGGCTGATACCGATGAAGCTATGGATGCAGCAGATGACGCCGATGTTGCGGCTACTGGTGAAGAAGCAGATAGAGTAGGTGGTCCTGTTGGTGTAGCTGTCGCAGCCAATGCAACTGGTATTGCAAGCAAAGCAGGTGCTCTAGGAGAGGCAGATTCTAATGAAACTGTGGATGTAGCAGATGATTTCCATGTTGGGGCTGCTGGTGAACAAGTAGATGGAGCAGGTGGTGCTACTGGTGTAGAGAGGACTGATGCTGGTGGTGTAGAGAGGACTAATGCAGCTATACCAGCCGATGCAACTGGTACTGTAAAGGATGCCGAAATGGTGGATGTAGACCATGTGAATATGTTTGATGCTACTCCAGCTACTGAATCTGTAGAGGCTGAAGAGGACATTGCTACAAGCAATGCAACAGGTGGGGCAACTCGTGCAGCAAGTACAGCTGTACCAGCTGACGCAGCTCGTATTGTAGAGAATACGAGAAGTGTGGATGTAGACTGTGTGGCTAATGCTGCTATTGATGGACCTTCTCGAATAGATGCGATACTAGGTACTCCAGCTCCATCATCGGTGCTCACTGGCGTAATCGACGTCAAAGTGGGCGGATGCACACACCCCCCCTCAACCGGTGTAACGACAGAAGTCGGTGGAGATGTGGACGTGCCAGAGACGAACAGGATGCGCTCGGCGACGACGGCATTATTGAGGAGGAGGCTCACTTCAAGGCGGCATGACACCAGTAGAGCGTAGGATGGAGAGAATAGCCACAGACTGATAAGAAAGGTCGAGTGTGGCGGGGGGAGATCCCTCAGAAGAAGATGAGGAAGATGAGGACGACGCGGAACAAGAAGAATCAACATTAAGGGAGAACAGGTGGTCCCTGACCTGCTGCATCACTTTTCGTAGACTCCAGAGCTCGGTGTATAGATTAGCCAGAGTGCTGGTGTGGGGAATAGACGAAGGAGGTAGATCCATCTGTTGTGGAGTGTGAGGAAACTCACAAGGTTGGAGCCAGGGTGGATGCCACCCACTGGGGCGCAGGTGACACTGGCACCAACCGTGGCATCCATAGCCACAGAAGTGGCAGGCAAACACACAAAAAGTTGGATCCTACCGTGGAAGAGGGTGAACAATCCTCTGAGATTCATGGTGGTAAGGATGGAGAATGCCGTGTCCGGGCGATGTAGAAACCGACCATGAGAGCAGCTGGACGGCAGCATCAACAAAAGGTGGTTCTGGTAGCCACACATCAATCCCTGAAGGCGGTAGATGATGCCGATGAGTGTGAAGAACGCCCTGTCTTGGTGGTGAAAAGATGGACCACAAAGAAGACTGACTTGATGGTGGAGGTGGTCCGGGCACCTAGCCGTCATGCTGATGACACGCCTAGGCGTGTGAAGCGCTGGCTCTGGGTGGAGTAGAAGCAGACCATAGAGGAAGCTCGCCAGGGTACCCAAGAGAGGTTGGTGCTAGATGCCGCGCCAGTGTGTCGGCAGGCTGGTGACATGGCGGAGCGAAGGGAACGATCTCTCCTGGCATTGTAGCAACTGACCACAGGAGTGACGGACCAGCATCACCATGAGGTGGTGATGCCGGTGGTAGAAGCACTGCGCCCGGAGGCAGCTGGTGATGAGGGAGCGTAAGGTACGCTAGCTCTCGACAGTGTAGATGCAAGCAATGGGAGCACATGGCCTTGGAAATCACGTGGAGATGACCCCGACCACAGCCTTAGTGGGTCTGAGGGTCGCCAAGGAAGATGGTGAGAATGCAGAATACTTTGAGCAGGCGAGGTAGAAGTCATGTGTGTGAGGTAGGGGCCAGGAGGTGGCCCTCGCCAGGGGAACATCGTGCCGAAGGGACGGTAAGATGTGATGGGCTAATCTACCGGCTAATCCTTTGTGGTGTAACTATTGCTGAGAAGAGTATGGAAGGGTGAGAGGGGCTAGTTCAGTCTGTAAGTGATGAGGAGACCTATGGACAAGAGCCAAGGGTTTGGTTAATCCAAAAACTACATGTGTTATGCACATGAGATGTACTTGAGCAAAAACAAGGTTAGAATAAAAGAAAGTAAAAGCAAGGATAGAAAGGAATGCTCCTCTTCCCTTTCCTGGTTGTCGTAAGAGAAGAGAAAAACAGAAGATTTGTTGTTCTATAGAAGATTTCCAGAATGCCCCGGGGCAATCGTGCCGTAGGGCAGTTTCGACTTTAGTATTCTTATTTGGTGAGACGGCCAGCTCGAATCTGGCCGGTGCTGTCCGAAGAGGACACCACCTGCTCGAGGTGATAGTGTCGTCGCACCCACGCAAAATTCGTACGTGAACTTCGCCGGTCGGAATGGTGCGAGCTGCCGGTGAAACGACGTCGGCGTCTGACGTGAGTAGTGGCAACGCAAAGTGCATGCGTGTTGTAGCTGCCATGATACTACGCTACTAGTGGCAGTACGTGGCTGCTGTAGTAAGAGGCGACAGACGCGACGGCGACGGCGATGGCGACGGCGAGAGCTGGTGCTGTTGTTGGCTAAAAGCAACATGTTACGTGCTGGATGCACAATGGGTAGCAACATGCTGCTGTTGCTTCTGCTGCCAGGCGCGTAAGCTGCGGAGAGCTGTTGGTGCTGCTGCTACTACTGCTGCTAGCAATGCGCAATGCACGCTGCTGCTACTGCGTAGCACTGCCAACGAGGTGTAGCTGCGACTGTTGCTCTTTGCTATTGTGTGCCACTTGCACGCTGCTTCCTGTGCACAGCCGACTATGCATCGGAGTTGTGTCACCTATACTTTGTAACTAGGTGTTGCTTGCTGGTGGTGCACAGCTACTAAAACTGCAAAAGAGATTGCCCGCGACTGCCACGCTGCGCTCGCACGCTGCTTGGAGGTTGCTGGCGAGCTCCTTGTATGCTGTAGCCGCTAATTTTTCCTTGCACGCTACTTGCCATTGGCTGCTACTGCTCCGCATGCACATTGAGCACTCACACTCTTCTAGGAGTCGTTGAGTTGTGGCTGCTCCGTTGCTGTGTAGCAACGGCTGCCACTTGTGATGCTGCCGGTTCTGCCGTCCAAACAACAGCTGTGGCAGCACCCGATGACCTTTGATTGTCCAATAAACCTAAAAACTAGTTATCCTCGTTGCCATAGAAGACATGTTAGCTCCCCAGTTGCATTTTTGCTTACGTGGAGCCATATGGCGCACCTCCACTCTGTTTCAAATTTGTTCTGCTGCTTTGTTGCTCACACGACCCCTCTACACTCTGATACCATGCCAAAATGAGTCTAGGGCATGTAGGCCCATGCTCGATGAGACATGAGCTCTGGTGGTGAGCGGGAGAAACACAGCGCTAAAGTTTGGCTAAGTCTGGAATGACTGAATTAAGAATCAAGGGGTAGTACAATGAGCCCTGCTGAGGGCTTATGTATTGGAGACTGGCGGCTAGCCCACCAGGCCCCGTCATCCTTGTCGCACCAAAAGGCACGAACGGGAAACATGCATGTCATAGAGCATGAAAGCAAGAATGGAGGTCTCTCGGGGCACCGGAGCAGTCAACCGGGTGCCCGGGTCCCGACCAACAGGAATATATGTGATATACTCCAAACGTATCCAAACTCTACGGTGATACACTAGCATCACTGACTAGCTAGGCGAGACAAGTATAGGCCTCCCGAGACGCCGAAACATGTAACTGGGTGTCCGGATCTCAGCCACATGCAAACTACACACGTCTGACAATTGGCCAACAAGAATAGAACAATTAGTGCTAGGTCTCCCGAGGTACCGGTACAGAGCACCAGGTACCCGGGTCTCGACCATGGAGATAGTGCATGACCAGTCAGAGATTATGCAATGAACTTCTATAGGGTATCCCGGTGTACTGGCAGAAACCACCGAGTACCCGGTCTCGACTACCGTGAAAACTCTACTAAACATGTATGGGTAAACTGAGCTGCTAGCATGCACCATACATGTCACAGAAGGAGTAATGTAGCCACTGGAGAACCATAAGCTCAAACCAGGAGGCTCTCCATAAACAAGGCTACATGATAGCTCAAAGCCCATACACCAACATTCCTAAACAACATCGTACGACTAAACGGTGTATCGAGAACGATCACAAGCGAAAGAGATGATGCATTTACCAGCGGTTATTGGCGGGACCTGATGACTCGCTGCGGTAGCGAAATTCAACTTTTGATGGCGTTTCATCCTCTAACAGACATTCACACTGAGCGGACAAATCAGACACTTGAATAACTTCTTCGAACATTATGCCAACCTCATGGGACAGATTGGGCACAAAAACCCCTGACCGCCAAAGTCGCATATAATTCGGCGGTTTCTACCGCAAAGGGTAAACCGCATTTGAAGTCGTGTATGGCAAGCTTCCTGCCACACGAGTTGGACTACAAAGCGGCAGCAACATTCTCGTGGTCGACGTTCAACGTTGAGACTTCACCAGTGTCTCGGAGTAAACACGACAAACCCTCGCAAAGACACAAGTAGCGATGAAGCGAGCTGCTGACCGACTTCGCAACGACGACATCTTCACCACTAGCGGCAGAGTCCTCCTGAGCTGGGCGAATATCAATCTTTGTGGATCTGACTGTTCGAAGCTCAGATGCCGATGGTTGGGACCGTTTGAGATTGAGCGCATGCAAACCTCTGTGGTTGTACGACTCAAAATCTCCGACACTATGCAAGTTCATTCGATATTCCATGTTAGGAGACTCATGCACTACCGAAACCCCGGAGAGAACTTCCCTTGCAGAGATGTCCCTCTTCCGCCTCCCGTTTAAGTGGACGAAGACATGGAGTATGTCATCGTGTACATCTTTGGCCACCAACGACAAGGCAAGAGGATAGAACATCTCGTCAAGTGGCACGGCTACGATGCCGCACACAACAGCTAGGAACCCTACGACAATCTCCGACACGTCAATCATCTCATTCACGACTACTATCGTCGTCTCCAGGCCACATCTGCACATGCGTCGGGATGTCGGGGCCAAAAAGGGAGGGGTTTGGGGGGGGGAAGTGTTACTTACGAGACGTACACGAGTTCCGTATCTTCTCGAGTGGGCAATTCTGTTATTACACAAACAACCCATCGCGTCTCAAGGATCGCGATATTCACTTCGAAGGCCAAGGGAAAATTGGCCATCTGCCCCGCCCTCAGTGGATATTCTCGAACCTTCTGAAAGCTTTGACCACTCTCGCAAACCTACGTACCGGAGTGTCACGACCTTTCGGTCGACTTCTCGACGCATCTTCACGAATCTAGATTGCGACGCGTGCAGAGTCGCGTCGTGAGTGGTCAAATTCGAGATGGTACGCAGAGATGTTTGCTTAGCAACTTCTACCTGTTCACCATCTACACGTTCTTCAGTATAACAACAGAGGTGGGGGGATCGTTGAACTTTTTGCGAAGTCAAACGTTTTTTCTATTGGGACAAATGTGGCACTTCAACTAGAAGGGATTGGTTCCGACCATAGTCATGAAAAGTTGCGCTAGGATTTGCACCCAACCTATATTCTTAGACTCTCTTTTGGCCGTATAAACTCGTTGTTCAATATGAGTATGTGTCGTGTACCCCATCCATATTTGCCATACCTGCCTTGTCCATACCTCGTAGCAAGTCGTCTGACAGACGGGGCGGATGGTGAGGTCAAAGCAACACGTGAGGTACATGGTGGTCCACATTTGTAAGTCAAGGCAGATGGTTACTGACTTGTTGAAGTCAGGGTGAGTCTTGACCGATTCTTGAAATTCGGGTCGAAGAACGCTAGTTCTCCCCAAAGGCGGGGTTCCTAAGAATTTCCTGCAATATCTGTCGTGCCGTTGTTCGTTTGCTCTGGATCCGTTCATCGATCAGTCCCCTAATTATTCGTTCTCTTCTAAGAGCGCTGTCGCCCTTGCTGTCAAAAAACCTGCGTTTCGGTCGTCGTAGTGGACTACCACAAGGTTCTGGTTTTTTCGGGCTTTCAAGTTCTGGCTTTAAGGGTTAAACGAAGGGGCCATTAGAAATGATTCTAGAAGTTGCCAGCTGGCGTATGAGATAAACACAGCGCACTGCGGAGAACAAAACACATCCTAATAGATTCATTGTTGCCGTCGTCTAAAAGCCCGCTCCCGCAAACCGAGAAGCTTCTCCATGGTCCGAAAACCAAAATTGCTATTCAAATACAGATATCGAAGCAATGTCAGAGGGAAAGGTGGCGATCGGGTCCATCGCATCGAAGGAACATGTGTCAAAATTCCACTATAATTTATACCGTCATTGACAGCGACAGCGACAACGCCGCTGTCAAACCTCCTTGGTTTTCACTGGTTTTCAGGTGTTTTCACCACTTATCTATTTCGTTCTCTTCTGAGAGCCGCTGTCTGGACCAACAACGACTAGGGAAGAACATGCTGCACGTCATCTCACGTTGCCCAACATGCGATTGCTTCTCGAAAATGACAAATCCGTACATCGTTTACGACAAAAGACACCTGGCTACCGGCCAGACGACAGCGAGATCCAAAAGTGGACAAAATAAAACGGAACGCTCCATGTCGCCGCTGTCGCTGTCAAGCTCGCGCATGGTGGTTTCCACGAGAAGTGGTGAAAACACCTGAAAACCAGTGAAGACCAAGGAGGTTTGACAACGGCGTTGTCGCTGTCGCTGTCAATGACGGTATAAGTTATAGTGGAATTTCGACACATGTTCCTTCGATGCGATGGACCCGATCGCCGCCTTTCCCTGTGAGATCGCTTCGATATCTGTATTTGAATAGCGATTTTGGTTTTCAGACCATGGACAAGCTTCTCGGTTTGCGGGAGCGGGCTTTTAGACGACGGCAACAATGAATCCATGAGGATGCGTTCTGTTCTCCGCAGTGCGCTGTGTTTCGCTCATACGCCAGCTGGCAACTTCTAGAATCATTTCTAATGGCCCCTTGGTTTAACCCTTAAATCCAGAACTTGAAAGCCCAAAAAAACCGGAACCTTGTGGTAGTCCACTATGACGACCGAAGCACACGTTTTTTTGACAGCGAGGGCGACAGCGCTCTCAGAAGAGAACGAAATAATCGTGGAAACCACCATGCGCGAGCTTCACAGCAACAGCGACGACAGGGAGCGTTCCGTTTTATTTTTTCCACTTTTGGATCTCGCTGTCGACTGGCCGGCAGCCAGCTGTCTTTTGTCGTAAACGATGTACGGATTTGTCATTTTCGAAAAGCTATCGCATGTTGGGCAACGTGGGATGACGTGCAGCATGTTCTTCCCGAGTCGCTGTTGGTCTCGACAGCGGCTCTCAGAAGAGAACGAAACAAAAATGGTCAATCGGGAATTTAACGGTTTGTGGAAAAAGCGATGCCTGCACGCTCACTGACACACGAACGGCTGTGCCGGGTCCTCCACGTCAGCCACGACGATGCTCTCTAGCCGCGATTCACGCTTGTACGGCAAGCGCATACAGACGATCATTATGGCGCAAAGGGTTGGTTCGCAGAAGGTCTCCCCTCGTCTGCCGTGACATGCCATGCGCTGGTCGGTTCCCTGCAGTTGCAAGTTGCGACCGAACTGTGTCGAACTGGGCGACTTTAGCGACCGGTAACCATGGCGGCGGAAGTGCATATGACAGTCAATGTCGATGGCGGTGGTAGCCCTCGATGTCAATACCCTGTGAGCGGGACTAATCGTTGGCCACGTCAGGATACACGTCAGCATGCACGACAGCATGCACATCCATGTGCACATCAGCATGCACGCATGCACCCAAATCAGCATGTACGTCATCGCCCACGTCAGCATGAACGTCCCCATGCACGTCAGCATGGACGTCAGCATGCACGTCAACACGGACGTCACCATGAACGTCAGCATGATGACAACGAAGCGCATTCCCACCCTCACCCAAGTCAACCACCTCCTCGCCCTGCACACCTCCCTCTCCACTCACCCCTCAGACCTGTCCTCCCAATCACACATGGCAAGTGCCACTCCACATCCTTCGCCTTCCCCCTCGCTTCCCCTGTCCTCCTCCACTTCTTGTTCTACTCCATCCTCTTGCTCCTCCTTGGCCAAGTCCCAGTCCATGCCGCTGCCTCCCCTTCACAAGCCCATGGCATTCCGCCCGTCCTTTCCACTCCACCCCTCACTCATCTTCCCGTATCTGCCAGTCCCGGCGGCGGCGCCGGCAGCAGCAGCAGCAGCGCTAGCGGAGGCGCCGCTTGTCAGGCCGTGCACGTGGGATGTCTGCTGGCCATGGGCACGCCGCTGGGGCAGCAGGTCGAGGCAGGTGAGGGCAGCAGGTGGGCACACGTCCTGTCAGCCTTGTGCTTTCCGAACGGCGGAGTCTGACTCTTTCTGATCAACTTTGTGAAGCAGCCTGCAGTCGACCCTTTTTGGCTGAACACGTGCATGCTGGTGGGAGAGGGAGCAGGTGGAGGCACGTGGGTGGGTGTTGATGTGCCAAGCTCCTTCGTACATGCGGCTGGTTTACTGAGCAATGTGATGAGAGTGTGCGATGCACACAGTGTGGAATAGCATGGCATGGTGTGGCATAGCATGGCAGGGTATGGCATAGCATGGCAAGGCGTGGCACAGCATGGCACGGGCATTCGCTGTCCGTGCCATGCCATGTCACAAGCACAGCATGACACAGGGATGACACTACATGGCTACCACGTTTGAGGAGTCTTGAACATTGGTGTTCAACATTGGTGTTCAACATTGGTGTTCAACATTGGTGTTCAACATTGGTGTTCAACATTGGTGTTCAACATTGGTGTTCAACATTGGTGTTCAACATTGGTGTTCACCGCCGGCAGCATCGCCACAGCTGCTGATGCCACTTCTGCCCAGGGTCGAGTCCCCTCCACTGAGCTTTTCAACCGCTTCCATCGTTGTCGTTGTCTACAGAGAAGCTCCATTGTTCACATGTCCTCAGTACCATTCTCTGGCCTTTCCACGGTGTATTTGTCGTGCTGGCATCAGGTTTACCTTCGTCGTTGTTGCAGTCATCATTGTCTAATGTCCTCTTCATCGTCGCCGTTACTGCCGCAGCTGCCGCTGCTGCCGCCACCGCCGTCGTTGTTACCGTCATTGTTGTCGTTAGCGTCATCGTCGTTGTCGTCGTCGTCGTCGTCGTCGTCGTCGTCGTCGTCGTCGTCGTCATCGTCGTCGGCGACATCATAGTCTTTGTTGGTGCCGTCACCGTCGTCATCGTTGTCGTCGACGTCGTAGTTGTCGCCGACGTCGTCATCGTCACCGTCGTCGTGGTCGCCATTGTCCTTGTCTTCATCGTTGTTGTCTTCGCCGTCGCCGTTGATCTTCCCTCCCCCTTCCTGCTCCTCCTGCTCTCCCCATTCTCCTCCTCTTCCTTGTCCTCCTTCACCTCCTTGTCCTCCTTGTCCTCTTCCCCGTCCACCACCACCACCACCACCACCACCACCACCACCACCA